>VWYH01003956.1:137840-218338 GCA_013399365.1 Pampusana beccarii | reverse complement strand
AGCTTGCAAAGCCACACATCTAACAGTCATCAGGAGCTTCAGCAACACTGACAGGGTTC
Source organism: Pampusana beccarii (assembly GCA_013399365.1). Classification (NCBI taxonomy): domain Eukaryota; kingdom Metazoa; phylum Chordata; class Aves; order Columbiformes; family Columbidae; genus Pampusana; species Pampusana beccarii. The sequence goes on along the minus strand of VWYH01003956.1, from coordinate 218,279 downwards.
TTGTGAGCAATGCTAAGGTTCTTTCAGTGCTTTCTGACCTCTCTGTATTTCCTATACATGTTCTTCCCTATGTGAGTCTTTCTATAGATGCCCTCTGGATGCTGGCAGCTGCAGAGCATCTCTTTACCAGAAAATGTTCGGTCCAGGAGTCAGTATTGTACTGATCCTTTTTCCTTCGGGAAGGAAGGCCGTGTAGGAGAAGCAAGGTGCTGGAACTTCTGTCCTAAGTCCCACTTTAAGCAAAACTTCCCAACCAGGAAGCTTCTCTGGGGGTACCTGGCCTGGAGGGGAGTCCAACTGGTTGCAGGGCTTGGGAGAGTTTGTCCCACCACGGACTTGCGTGGTATGTGCACACCGTGGAGATGTACATCCTTGGAGGTGGGATCGGAAAGCATCTGTAGCCTGTCGAGAACAAAACTGTCTGTGTTTCCTTTCTCCAGTTTGACCTGGTGTGTGACAGGAAGGACCTGAACGACATCGCCCAGTCCATCTACATGGTGGGGCTGTTCCTAGGATCCATGATCTTCGGGCCACTAAGTGACAGGTGAGGAGACACAACCACCCATCCAGGGTCTGTGCGAAGCCGACAATGCACGGAGCAGCAGGCTGCTCCCAGCCTGGGCACTGCGCCGTGCGCGTTTTGTCACTGCTCGTCAGTAACAGGGACCTTGAGCAAAGTCCTCAGGTCCCGTGAGGACACGGCAGCACAGGGAGGTGGGAGGGATGAGGGCACAGTGTGTGAGCAAGGTGCTTCACATGTCAACCGTGAGTCCAGCGTGAGCCCCATCACCCTGAAGAGAGGGTGATACAGTCACTGTGTCACCCGCTGGGCTCTTCAACATCTCCATGAGGTCTCTCCAGATACCAACTGTGTCTTCCCTCTTCCTCCTCAGGATCGGCCGCCGGCCAGTCATTCTGATCTCCATCTTCCTTCAGGGCTTGTTTGGCGTAGCAATTGCCTTTGTGCCCCATTTCTATGTGTACATGGCCTTCAGATGTGTCGTGGGGGCTTCGGTGTCAGGGATCACCATGACGATACTGGCCTTAGGTGAGTAGGATGCTCGTGCCCTGATGCAGACAGATGTGGCCTCTCAAGATGCAGTAGGAAAGATCTGTAAAGAAATTAAAGAATCATTCTGTATGACTTGAAAAACACCGTGGTGAGGGCAGGTCTTGCTCTGTACTGTCCTTCGGCATGTTGGCATCTCCTCAACCCTGAGTGAGAGCCACGGGCAGCATCTCTCCCAGTGCTCAGAAGAGGGCAAGGGGACAGCGACCCAGCTCAGCAGGTCAGTGTGCTGAGAGAGCCCGGGGCTCTGGGACGTGATTGATTTGGGCACAGGCTCTGCCCCAGTGAGGGGCTCTGTGGATGCTGAGAGGACAGAGTTGACATACCTGAGCTTAAGGTCCTCTTGCAGAGGACCACAATACCCTGATGATAAAGAGAGGTGATGCATCTCACGAAATACTGATGGGCTTCCATGTGTGACTGATGCCAAAAATATGACTGTCAGTCCCCTCTCCTCACCTTCAGGAGAGCCTCTCCAGGGCAAACTCGCTGTTAGCATCCGTGGAAATGACTTGCATGTATGACTCTGAAACTTCGCTCTTCTTTTCAGCTACAGAATGGATCGGTGTCTCCTCCCGGCCAAAGGCAGTGCTTATGTCTCACTGCTGTTTTGCCATCGGACAGATGATTTTGGCTGGCTTGAGTTACGGTATCCGCAACTGGAGGCTGCTGGAGATTGCAGGATCTGCTCCCATATTTGCCTTTTTCTTCTGCATCCAGTAAGTGGGAGCAGTGCGGAGATCTCTGCAGACAGGACAGCAGCAAGGGTGATGGGCGGCAGTGAGGAGGCAGCAGCTCGGGAGCAGGATGGGTCTTTCCCATTGGAGAGCAGATGCTGGAGGGGCTTCTGCAGAGCCCACCACATCTCCCTGGAGCACTGGACCTCTGAGAGCAGCAGCTGCTTTGCTTCAGGTCTCCAAATGTGCCCCTTGAGGCCTAAACATAGGCCTGGAAAAACTGACCTGAGGAGGTATTTAGACTCCCTCCATCACGTGGAACGCACATTGGTTGCAGGACGTGGTCAGAGGGAGCTGGGCTGTGGGGAAATTCAACTGGTCACAGCAACATCTCCCGATTTCGCCTCCTGGGCAGGGTGCTCCCGGAATCAGCTCGGTGGCTGGTGACACAAGGCAGAATAGAAGAAGCCAAGAAGGTCCTTAAGAAGGCGGCATCCATCAACAAGCGCACCATCCCACCAGGACTCCTTGAGCAGGTACCTGTCATGGCTTGGGGACCTGCCGGTTGTCTTCAGAGACCTTATTCTGTGCTGGGGTCTGTAGCAGCCACTGGAGCTGAGGTCATCTGAAAAACAGCTTTCCATGCTGGCTGGGGATGGTTTGGGGATGGCCTGTGGGTGGGTGGCTCTGGTTACAGCTGTGGTACAGACAGGAGGCCATGGAGGAGGCACAGCTTCTGCTGAGGCTCAGCCTGGAGCTTTCTGGAGTCCACCTTGAGACATGGAAAGGATCCAAGTGTTTCCCTTGGCTTTTTTTTTCTGTAGGAGTGTTGAGGATGGACATGAGGTGTCTGTTTAGTCTGTGAATGCCCAAAGGACATGGCCACCTAAAGGCCCTGCTACTCCTCCAAACTTCTGCCTTGGGCAAGCAGAACACAGGTGGAGGATTCCTTTGCCTGCTTTAACTCTTTGTCTTTCTGGACTTTGAAGCTGAAACCTGAGACACAGACCAAGTCTGGAAGTATTCTGGATCTCTTTCAGAAGAAGCATCTCCTGAAGGTGACTTTAATCATGTCGTGTGCCTGGTAAGACATAGCTTCGTTCTCTCATTCTGAACTTCTAGGTGAAGAAAAGAAGGCATTGAGGGTTAGTCATAACTGTAAATTCAGCTCATAGGTTTTGAGTGTTATTGATGGATATTTCTGTGTCTGACTAGTCAAGATGCTATGTGGTTTGTGGGAAAAGTTAGAGCCATTCAGTTTTTGCAGTCCTGTGGTACTGGTCTGGTTCTATGTGCCCTTGGAAATTACGTATTTTGGTCAAAATGCTGTCATTTGAGATCAGCACTGTATCTGCTCATGGCCAATAGACATGCTCAGTGCCACCCTGCCTGGCTTTCAGGTTTGTGAACAGCCTTGTCTACTATGGGCTGAGTCTGAATGTGACAAATTTTGGTCTGGACATCTACCTGACACAGCTTGCCTTTGGAGCGGTGGAAATCCCAGCCCGTCTTGGTTGTATCTTCTTGCTGCAGTGGTTCGGGAGGAAGAAAACCCAGGCTGTTCTCCTGCTGCTGAGTGGCCTGGTGTGTCTGATCATCACTGGCATCCCTGAAGGTGAACAATCTCTCTCCAATATGAGAGGACAACCCCTGGGACAGGGAGACACAGAGACCCAACCCTTCCCTTGCTGGTGCAGGTCCTGTCCTCCCAACCAAGCCATTTCACATCTCTCAGTGCTTTATCTGGCCGTAGAGCCATGGTCACAAGGGACTTGGTCAAGTCCTCAAGGCACATTCCCATCAGCAAACGTTTGCTTGCCAGTTGCAATAGGCGAGGGTAGAGCTGCATCTGGTGGGCCACCCGTTAGCAGAGTTGTCCTCTGGGAAAACGAATTTGTAGGATGATGAGATGATTGAATCAAAGTGTATTGAGGGTGGCCCCAGGGCCAGAGCTGCTCCTCAGTTCATGTTCAGGCGCTGTTCAGAGGTGATGGCTCCCTGTGGGCAACATGATTGTCATTATGCTTTTCCAACCACCATCCCTGAGTGGCGCTGGACCCTTGTCCCACAGTGGTGTTCTCTCCTCCTGCCCTCAGACCAGCCCGTGGTGACCACCGTCTTGGCCACCATCGGCAAGTTTACAGCCTCAGCCTCCTTCTCCACCTCCTACGTCTACACCGCAGAGCTCTTCCCCACGGTTGTCAGGTGAGCTCTCCTCAAACTTCGACGCTTCCCTCCTCCATGGCTAATGGCCGTGGTGGGGCAAAACCGCAGTTGTCCCCATGGCCACACTCATTCCCACGGTGGCCCAGGGGACGCTGAGCCCTGCCTGCGCCTCCCACCGCCCCTCGCTCCCCCAGGCAGACCGGCGTGGGGCTGTGCTCCATGTCGGCACGGGTGGCGGGGATCGTGGCCCCACTGATCCGCCTCCTGGGCCAGCACCACCGGGCCATCCCCATGGCCATCTACGGGAGTGCCCCCGTGCTGGGGGGGCTGCTCTGCATCCTGCTGCCTGAGACCCGCGGCATGGAGCTGGCAGATGACACAGGGGGCAGCCACCCCAAAGCTGAGGTATGTACCTGATGGTGCCTCTGCTCCCTCCTGGCCATGGGCACCACCAGACCCTTTTGGGCAAGGGCATGGGGTGCCAGTGCTATGGGAGGCCATCAGCACCGCGTGGACTGGGAGCATCTTCAAGGGCTTACAGCAATGAGAGGGAGGGAGGGCTGCCCCACAGCAGGAGGAGGGAAGGAGGCCCCATAACGGTGCCCAAAGGGGTATCTCAGACCCGTGGTGGTCGTTGCTTCATTCCTGTCCATGGAAGCGGCTGGTGTTTTGCTTCCCTCCCCCTGCCCTCCCCAGAGAAGGGCTGGTGCCTCATAGCTGTGTCCTCTTGGCTTTTGATCTCATATAGCTCCCAGCACCCAGTTACTCATGGGATGGGGTTGAATTGCACCCTGATACTTTTGTTGGGAGAAGAGTGTCCATGGTGGCCCAGAGAGAGTGGTGAATGGGAAGCCAGGTTGCTGAAGGCTGCGTGTCTCAGAGAAGGCTGTCATCAGCTTATAATGGGTCTTTCTTTGCTTTTTGACTCTTTTCCTTTTCATTAGGTCCACGAAAATGCCAACAGCAGCTCAGAAAATGGACACATGAAAGGAAAAGACAGTGGTCAAGACAATGAGTACACAAAGACCACTTACTTCTAGCTGGACGTGCAAGTGGCTGTAGCTAAAGGCAACCAAGTGCTGTGCCAGCACTGAAGACAGGCAGAGTCTCCATTTGCACGACCTCTCAAGTGGTGATTGCCAATTTTTGCCTTTCCTTTTCCTTTTTTGCCTTCCTGTATCTCCCTCTATAGCTTGTGCTAAGGCACTGCATGCTGTCTCTGGTGTTAGAGAGTGTTCTTGATGGAGAGAATCTGATGCTTTTCGTTTAAGGAAACAAAGAAAGAAAACAGAAACCAGGGTGGATGCAACATTTTCTCCTCCTCTTTCCTGCCCCATCTCCAGGAATGTGAGACTGTAAACTTTGTGCGAGTGAGACACCTGCTAGAGCATTGAATAGACTTGCAAAGGAGGGCTGAGCTCATTAAAACCAGAGCAGATGCAGCACTGAAAGCAATCTCACACTTGCAAGAAGGAGTGATTTCTCTTGACTGCCTAGCATGATCTGTTTACCCTCTCTTAAAAACACTCTTTTAAATTTTTCTTTTTTTTTTTTTTTTTTGGTAAATCTCAGACTCTTGGCTGAGAAAAAAAAATGTGATGGAAGAGACAGCAAGATATAGTGAGCAAAGACGTCTAACAGGCAGCAGAATTTTTTGCTTTAGTGTTTGTGGCCTTGGATGAAAGCATGTCATGGTGCTTTGTGCATGGAAAATTGTGCTGTCGGGCTGAGGTGTAGGACCACATTAATTTCATCGAAGAAAATGAGAGATATTGTGGCAGTTCGCCTCTTAGAAGAAAGCACAAAACTTTCTGGGAACTATCGTGTCTATTCTGCTCTGTTCTAGTCTATTACTTCTTGCTGTATCCATTTCTGTTTTTAAATGGTTTAGGACCAGTTTTGTCTTATATTATGAAGAAAACCACGTGTTTTTCCTGTGCTTCCCCGCCTTTTATCTCCTGTCCCTCAAGAGGACTTTCTTTTGCCGCTGGCTTGGTACAGATGAAACCCAAAAGTCACACAATGCTGGTGTTCCAGCTTTTTCTGTATACAGCTCGAAGGCTGTTTTCTGATTGTGTCAAGAAGCTTTTAAAACAGACTTTTTTTTCTCATTTGGGCTTCTATGGAAAATAAGGCATCGAGGGTAAAGGTTGAGGGAAGAACTTGGTGCAAAATGCACAGTTATTGTGTGAAACACAGCTCCTTTTGGGAATCCTACTCTGAGACACTTGCTTTGAGCTCATTTTATAAAAAAAGGTATTCAAGCACATCTGATGTGCTTCTACTTTCATCTCATTCATGCCTCTAGTAGGCTGAAGATCCATTTCATCTACTCTTCTCTAGACCACTGCACCTGGCTAGCTTGAAGACTCTGGGACGGTCTTTTTGGATGAAGAGCACCTGAATAGTTTTCTGAGAAGGTTCAGAGGGGACCTCGTTTATGCTGATAAATATCTCAGGGTGGGTGTCAAGAGGATGGACCAGACTCTGTTCAGTGGTGCCCAACGACAGGATGAGGGGCAACGGGCACAGACTGAAACACAGGAGGTTCTGTCTGAATATGAGGAGAAACTTCTTTCCTTTGAGGTGCCAGAGCCTGGCCCAGGCTGCCCAGAGAGGTTGTGGAGTCTCCTTCTCTGCAGCCATTCAAACCCCCCTGGACACCTTCCTGTGTGATCTGCTCTGGTGACCCTGCTTTAGCAGCTGGGTTGGACTGGATGATCCCCAGAGGTCCCTTCCATCCCCAGCCATTCTGTGATTCTGTATGATTCTGTGTGACTCATGATGTTTTGCCCAGCTCAGCAGAAATGGGAAGATGTCCAATGGTTTTGCTGCCTTAATGTCTCTGCTACCTGGTCTACATATGGTCTTACACTGTCATAAATAAAGCTCACAGTACAGGGTCAAACTAAGGGTAGTGGAACAGCATGTGAGAATGCGAACACACCTTTGCATGTGTATAATGGCATGTTCTGGGTTCTTATCATGGTAACACTACGAGCAAACAATAAAAAGTGCCTCAGGTGACCTGAAGGGATAACTAGAGGAAAGAGAATGACCCCATAGACAAGGGGAGGGAGCCAAAAGGCTGAAGAAAAGGTGAGGACAAAATGAGGTAGCAAGGTTTAGCTGGGAAGAGCAGATTCAAGACCTTGGCAGAGTGGCTTACCAAGCCATGACTTGAAGGCCCGTTGTGGGAAGGTGCTGAAGGTGGTGGTGGTGAGCAAATGCCAGAGACACTGTGAAAGGTTTGCTAAGACGTATTGAATGATGTCCAAGCCTTCTTCAGGCCCTCTTATGTCAGACACAGGAGCAAGGTCTTGCTGCTGTGCTTATACCCTCATTTACACCCGATGTGTTCAGGTCAGAAGCTCCTCTGTTACCCCCTTGGAGGAGACCCAGGTTCACGCACTTGGACCTCCCTACTGCCAAGGAAAATGGTCAGACGGCCGGAGGTATCTAAGGCAGGAAGGTGCAGCAGAGCCTGACCTGACTCTGTGCCCCAAAGTGAGGTGAGGAGATGTGGGGCAAAGCATCTCCTGTTGCCAGAAGAGCCCTGCAGGAACCACCGGGGCAATCACTGCATCCCCAGTGTCAGTGACACCAACAAACTGGTCTGCAGCCCTGACTCCTGGCTGTGGGACAGAGGGGCCAGGATCTCAGACCTTGCCCTCTGACTAGAGGACATTGTCCTCTCCTTCCTTCTGACCCCGTGTTGAGAAGGCCCCACGCTCATGACCAGAGCAAAACCTGCAGAAAGGGATCCAGCAAGGAATGGCTGAGGAGGTGAGGAGAATCACATCATCATAGAATCATTGTAGTTGGAAGACACCCTCAAGATCATTGAGTCCAACTGTTAACCTAGCACTGGCACTATACCATGTCCCTAAGAACATCTACTATGTGTCTTCTAAACACCTTCAGGGATGGTGATTCAGAAGCAGCATTAATGCCGCCATCACGACTCTGTGCAATGAGTCAGTGCCAAAGCCCAGATCCTGCGAATGCCCTGCCCCACCTGCCACGGCCAGTTCCCATGTGACATTTTGCAGTTTGGGGTGAACTTGTGCACCAAAGCCGAAGCACAGAGTGAGCATCACCTTCAGGCATGGCTGGCTTGGACTTGAGATGCTCCAGCCTCCAAAACGCTATTTACTATGGCACAGAGCAATTGGAAACAAATGGAAGCTGCAAACCAGAGTAACCAATCTTCTCCTCTGACCAAGAGCAATGCTGTGGTTTGAGGAGATGGCTTCATGAAAGGGTATCAAATACATTCTGTGTTTGCAAACAAGTAGAGCAGAAGAGAAGGAACCCCTGTCTTTTGCATGAGCTGGCAGCAGCCAGCCAAGGTCACTGCTAAAGGCTGACCATGCTGCTGAATTGCAGCATACACAGCACAATTCAGGAAACTTCCACAGCTTCTCACAGGGAAAATAAATATAGATTGTTCATTGGAAGACTTGGAAAAAAAACAGTTGTGATTGAACCCAGTCATTCCGTTTTAACACTCTGTTTCTGCATTGTTTGTGGCTGATGGAAACCAAACACGTTTCCATCTGTGTGTTAAATTACAGGCTTACAGTTGCTGTGTAGAAAACACTCCAGAGCCAATAGCAGTTACAAAGGCCAACTGTGAAACAGTAGGAAAAAAAAATAATCAACACCCTTTATTATTCACATATTGCGTTACAAGTGTCTCTTATCAAACCCAGAGTATAATTTATGTTATTCACGTAGAAACTCAAATTCAACACCACATAATAGCAATAAAAGCTAAATATGTGTGTGACGGGGTTTCAGTGACATCCTGATCAAACGCTGAGGCTCGGGCAGACGAGAAGGCTGATGGCCCAAGCGATTAGTGCAGGAGGGACGCAGCCCGGAGCCCGCTTGCCCAGTCCTACCACTCTACTGGCGATTCTTTATTGCTGTAAAACACGACAGGGGTGGTTCCGCGGGTACCAGTTTGCAAAGGGACTGGGGAACACGTCGGGAGGACACGCGCAGCCGGGCATCACAGACTGGATTTCGCGAACAGTTCCAAGTGCATCTTTTACAAATGCAGAGCGGCACAGATCTCCTCTCCCTCTGCCCACAAATGTTTTATTGATCTTATGAAAGCCCAGTTTCCAACCTACAATGCCTCAGTGGTCTGCTTTAGGAAAGACTGAATGAGACTAGAGCTTCCGTACGTGCCTGTCCATTCCTCATTTGCTCTCTGAGGTTCTGTAGAAGTCCTTCTCTGAGTCTGTTCCACCCTCTGCACTGTCTCCCTTCGACAAAATTTCCGGTGTCCTGCTGCTGAACACAAAAGGGAAAGAGCAAGAGATGATAGCATTTCCATTCTGTTTTCTTACATATTTCTCTTCGCCTTACATTTTCACTTTTGGATCTTTTTTGCCTTAAATTCAGATCTCCGGGTACGTACCTCAGCTGGGGGGTGGCAGCCCCTGTGTCATCCACCAGGTCGGTACCGCAGGTCTCAGGCAGCAGGATGCAGAGCAGCCCCCCCAGCACAGGGGCACTCCCGTAGATGGCCATGGGGATGGCCCGGTGGTGCTGGCCCAGGAGGCGGATCAGTGGGGCCACGATCCCCGCCACCCGTGCCGACATGGAGCACAGCCCCACGCCGGTCTGCCCGGGGGAGCGAGGGGCGGTGGGAGGCGCAGGCAGGGCTCAGCGTCCCCTGGGCCACCGTGGGAATGAGTGTGGCCATGGGGACAACTGGGGTTTTGCCCCACCACTGCCATTAGCCATGGAGGAGGGAAGCATCGAAGTTTGAGGAGAGCTCACCTGACAACCGTGGGGAAGAGCTCTGCGGTGTAGACGTAGGAGGTGGAGAAGGATGCCGTGGCTGTAAACTTGCCAATGATGGCCAAGACGGTGGTCACCACAGGCTGGTCTGAGGGCAGGAGGAGGGATTTCTGCTGTGACCTCCATGGGGAAGGTTCAGTTAAGCCAAAGATTTCTGCAGTGGGATTTTTTTTTGAGACAGCCTTGTCTAACGGACTTACCAAGCAAATCTACCACCCAACCCATTGAAAATGACTCTTGGAGCCCCCTTCCTCGACAGTATCTTCTGGACAACCGGCAGGTAGAACCCAGATTTTTCCTGAGGCCTTGAGCATTTCCTAGATCTGCAACTGGAGTGAGTGAGCCACTGAGCCACTGCTGACCTTCGAAGAGTGCTTGGCTGGAAATATCACATCCATGAGCTCAAAAGCATCATGCAGCTCCCCTTTGTCCTTCAGCCTTATTTGCAGCACTAGCGTAGCAGCAGGGGTGAGGGTATGGACTGCAACGTGTAGGTAGGAATAGGGTGACATTTGCTTTTCCTGTTCATCTAAAGAAGGGAGACATGGTGGCTTTTAAAACACCTCTTCTGCTACACCTTAGTGAGAGGAGGTTGTGGTGCATAGTAGGTGGAGGTGATGTGCACGTTGGGGGGTGGTGATGGTGGTGGTATGTAACTGGTAGAGATGGTGGTGTGTAATGGGCACAGCTGCCAAGGGCCAGGAGCTGTGGAAGGACCAGGCACAGCTCTGAAGGAGGAGAACTTAATGGAGAGAGGAACCCAGCAGGTTGGGAGTGCAGCAGCACTTGAGGCAGCTCAGCCCCTGGGGGCGAGTGTGGGTCTGTGTCCAGCGAGGCTGAGATGGTGGGTCTGAACCATGGAAGAGCTGGCTGGGATGCTACCCAGTTGTGCTCTTGTGTTGGGAACGGGTTGTTCACCTTCAGGGATGACAGTGATGATGAGGCACATGGTGCCAGACAGCAGCAGGAGAACCGCCTGGCATTTCTTCCTCCCAAACCACTGCAACAAGAAAATGCAGCTGAATCGAGCTGGTAACTCCACCGCCCCAAAGGCAAGCTGTGTCAGGTAGATGTCCAGACCAAAATGTGTCACGTTAAGGCTCAGCCCATAGTAGACAAGGCTGTCTGCAAACCTGAAATTCAAGTAAAGCAGAATAGAACCTGTAACCAGATGTGTTTTCCAGGGTTTATCATCAAAAATTACAGTGGTTAGACCAATCTCTGACTTGCTTCTAGCTACCAGCTGTGACAATTCTGTGGGGCGTAGTTACATGAGATAAAGCACTATGGGTCCTCATATGCTCAGCAACATTTAGATTGCATCCAGAATTTCTATGGGGGCGCAAAACCACTCTGAGGAACAGAGATTACCAAAAGCTGGGATTACTCCATTCTTTCTCACAAAGCCCACAGCATCTTGAATAATCAGCTTCTCCCCATGCCCAGACAAAGCAGATCTGGTCCAGTATGGGGACACAGAAAGTTGGCAGATGAACACACAAAGACCCCCCAAAATCACATGAATTTACAGTTCTTGTCAACCCTCAATGCCTTCTTTTCTCTACCTAGAAGTTCAGAAAGAGTGGACCCCGCTATGTCTTACCAGGCACACGACATGATTAAAGTCACCTTCAGGAGATGCTTCTTCTGAAAGAGATCCAGAATACTTCCAGACTTGGTCTGTGTCTCAGGTTTCAGCTTCAAAGTCCAGAAAGACAAAGAGTTAAAGCAGACAAAGGAATCCTCCACCCGTGTTCTGCTTGCCCAAGGCAGAAGCTTGGAGGAGTAGCAGGGCCTTTAGGTGGCCATGTCCTTTGGGCATTCACAGACTAAACAGACACCTCATGTCCATCCTCAACACTCCTACAGAAAAAAAAAGCCAAGGGAAACACTTGGATCCTTTCCATGTCTCAAGGTGGACTCCAGAAAGCTCCAGGCTGAGCCTCAGCAGAAGCTGTGCCTCCTCCATGGCCTCCTGTCTGTACCACAGCTGTAACCAGAGCCACCCACCCACAGGCCATCCCCAAACCGTCCCCAGCCAGCATGGAAAGCTGTTTTTCAGATGACCTCAGCTCCAGTGGCTGCTACAGACCCCAGCACAGAATAAGGTCTCTGAAGACAACCAGCAGGTCCCCAAGCCATGACAGGTACCTGCTCAAGGAGTCCTGGTGGGATGGTGCGCTTGTTGATGGATGCCGCCTTCTTAAGGACCTTCTTGGCTTCTTCTATTCTGCCTTGTGTCACCAGCCACCGAGCTGATTCCGGGAGCACCCTGCCCAGGAGGCGAAATCGGGAGATGTTGCTGTGACCAGTTGAATTTCCCCACAGCCCAGCTCCCTCTGACCACGTCCTGCAACCAATGTGCATTCCACGTGATGGAGGGAGTCTAAATACCTCCTCAGGTCAGTTTTTCCAGGCCTACGTTTAGGCCTCGAAGGGCACATTTGGAGACCTGAAGCAAAGCAGCTGCTGCTCTCAGAGGTCCAGTGCTCCAGGGAGATGTGGTGGGCTCTGCAGAAGCCCCTCCAGCATCTGCTCTCCAATGGGAAAGACGCATCCTGCTCCCAAGCTGCTGCCTCCTCACTGCCACCCATCACCCTTGCTGCTGTCCTGTCTGCAGGGATCTCTGCATTGGTCTCGCTTACCAGATGTAGAAGAAAAGGGCAAATGTTGGAGCAGATCCTGCGATCTCCAGCAGCCTCCAGTTGCGGATACCGTAACTCAAGCCAGCCAAAATCATCTGTCCGATGGCAAAACAGCAGTGAGACATAAGCACTGCCTTTGGTCGGGAGGAGACACCGACCCATTCTGTAGCTGAAAGGAAGAGCAAAGATTCAGGGTCATTCTTTTGAAAGCATGCAGGACTGTTCACGTCCCTTTTGTTGCTTGTTCTTGTGAGGGGATATCTTTCTACCTCAGGGTAAGGGCATTCTGCTTACCTAAGGCCAAATCAGTAATCAGAATTCCTGACACTGAAGCCCCCACAACACATCTGAAGGCCATGTACACATAGAAATGGGGCACAAAGGCAATTGCTACACCAAACAAGCCCTGGAGGAGGATGGAGATCAAAAAGACTGGCCGACGGCCGATCCTGTGGAGGAAGAGTAAAGACCCAGTTGGTATCTAGAGAGACCTCATGGAGATAAGGAAGAACCCAGTGGAATACACATTGATTTGGGAACCATTAACACCAGAGGAGATTTGGCACCCATATGAACAAAACTCCTCTAGACATCCTGTGAAATAACTGGCAGGAAAAGCAACCTCTTCACTTTTGACCAGTTGTGGTGCTAGCAAAGGCAGAAGGAGATGCTACTAAAGGAACCAGCCCTTGAAGGGCCCCCATGTTTTGTCTCTTGAGAGCAGTGAGGATCAGACTGAAACGGGCTCTAGTGCTGGCTCGCCTGTGTGGGACCAGGTTCACATGCTGAGTTCTCCTCCCTTCCATATCTCCTATGTGGCCGTGTCCTCCAGGGAGTTGAGGTCTTTGGTTTGGGTCATCATGATCACAGCATGGCCATCGGAAGGAGATCACACGGTTTGGTTAACACAGCTGAAGGCGGGTCCAACTCTGTACCCAAATGGAGGTTTCTGAGATTCCTGGAGACACCCTTGGGTAGCTGAGACACCATTTGGGGCCGGACCTGTGATTCCTGCAGGACCCCTCCACAAGGCTGTATCTCCCTTCCTCTCTCTTTTAACTCTCAGACATCTACAGATGTCTCAGGTAGACCCTGATGCCCTTGCTCAGGTAAAGGGATCAAATTCTGTGGAGGGACATTTCGTGCTCAGTGCATGGACTATCCTGAACTCTCAACGGGGCTGTCTCTAGGTGCCGGGCAATAACTCTGGGCGCCTGGATGTGTCTCCTCACCTGTCACTTAGCGGCCCAAAGATCAAGGCTCCCAGGAGAAGTCCCACCATGTAGACAGACTGGGAGATGTCGTTCAGGTCCTTCCTGTCACACACCAAGTCTAACTGAAGGAAGGAAACACAGCTGCTTTGGCTCTTGACAGACCCCAGCTGCTTTCTGGGGGTGGGCAGCCCTTCTGGTCCAGGGTGGACACAGGAGTCAGGTGCCCAAGATCTCACTCCATGCCCTGGGAGTGGAGCTCCCACCACCAAGGACATGAGCTTCCATGGTGAGCACACAGGACACGAGTCAGAGGTGGGACAGGCGTAGGAGATGCTCAGCCTGACTCTTCATCCTGGTGCGTATCCCTCAAGCCCTGGGACCTGCAGGACTTCCTTCCAGCACAGACATCCCTGAAGGAGCCTTGTGGTTGGCAAGTTTTGCTTGAAGTGTGGCACTGAGGTACTAGTCCCAGCAGTGTACCTCTCCAGCTGCAAAGGCAGGACGAAATGGAAGGAGGAGGAGGAGGGCAGGAGAGTGGTAAAGGAGGACTGGTGCAGGAGTGGGAAGGGAGGGGATGCGCCAGCTGCTGCGGAGCCTCCAGAGAAGCTCTCTGTGAAATGGGCACAGTGCTCCAGAAACTCCAAGGAGCCTTTGCAAGTGCTGGGGGCTGAACTCCTCTGGTTTCAGCTCAGATGAAGGTACCTGTGGGAAAGTGCTGGAGCTGGGAGTGAGGAAAGAGGGAAGGAAGAATGAGGGAAAGTGAGAGAGCAGAGAGGGGGAGAAGTTGGGGATGTTGGCAGACAGAGCCTTTGCTCAGCTGCATGGCCCATGCAATGCTTTGTAGCCCATGGAATGCTTTGTTGCAGCCTTGACGGTCTCTGGAGGCCCCAGAAATGTCAATGACAAGCCCTTGGAAAGTCTTTTACAAGGAAGGTGGTGTGAGGAGAACAAGGCTGAAGAAAAAGGGAAACAGTGGCAGGGAGATGCAAAATGTCCCTCCAGGCAACATGCATCATGGGTTCAAGGACCTGGATGCTGGAAGAGGGAGGGATGGTGGGCAGAGCGTGTACTGGACTCATACTCTCACTGTTTCCACCTGTGGCCACCCCCAGGCATCTACATCAGTCTCCTTGCACATAGCCTCCCAAGGATTGCCACTGTGACCTGTGTGATGGAACCAAGATCCCCCAGTTCCTGGTGAAAATCTCAGCCTGACGGCACCACAGCTGGTGTTGGCTTAACCAGCCTACGGAACAGGATCCACCCATCCCTTCCCCTCCACCTCCCCTGCACATCAAAGGTGATCACAGACCTCGGTCAGCAGGGACGGCGGCTGTGCTGAGGGGTACACCCAGCCACTGCTGCACTTCTCCGTGGCGTTCAGCCCATAGGCCACGATGGAGCCGAGGTCCCGCTCCACCGGTGAGTACATGGAGCACTGCTCGTACGCCCCGTCCGCGTCCCGGGGCAGGGTGAGGTTCAGCTGCTCTTCCTCGGTCAGGTTGGGGCCGATGGCATGGATCCAGCTGGTGTCGCAGTGATGAGGCACATCCACAACCATGAACACTTGGCCAATCATTTGGAAAGGACTAAGAAGTAGCAGGAGGGAGAGGAACAGTACCAGCAATTTCTGATACAGCCCGAACTCCCCCAGAGCGCTTATAAAATCTCCGAACTCGGTCATGGTGACAACCTCTGTGGCTAGGCTGTGCTAGGGCATATCGCTTAAACAGGCAAACATTAATGTTTAAACAGTATGAGCACTAAACCCCTAATCAGATGTGATAAAATGAGCACTGGTATCAGCACGTTTGATTACCTACAATATACCTTATGATGATATACTGCAGTCCTCTGGGGTGCACTTTGTGACCAGCTCTTCCCTCCCTGTTCTTGGGGCCAGAACAAGGGTGCTAGTGGATTGCCACTCTTGGGGACAGTGTGGGGACAGCTTATCTTGTCCCAGCCCAGAGTGTCTCCCTGGGCCTCCTAAAGGCAATTGTGCTGCAGTGCAAGATTTTTGTCTGCAACATAGAATCCAGGATAGTTGGGGTTGGAAGGGACCTGCAAAGCTCATCCAGTGCCACCCCTGCCATGAGCAGGGACATCTTCACCAGCTCAGGTTGCTCAGAGCCCCGTCCAGCCTGGCCTGGGATGTCTCCAGGGATGGGGCATCCACCACCTCTCTGGGTATGAGTCGGTATGGCACTGACATGCTTATGGAAGTAGGAAGAGGGGTGGAAGGTAGCATTCTAAAACATCACCCTCTAAGCTGGAGTTGGAGGGAGAGGCCATATCGGTTAACACCATGGGGAGTAAAGGAAGGGAGAAGTAAATGTTACTTAGAGTTGTGTATATTCACACCAGCAACGTGCATGTATCACACACACACCACACAGCCAAACACGTAACTGGGCTCTGGATCCACATCCTTGGATGAGGGGAGTTGCTGTTATTCAGAGACATGGCTTGGACAGGAGGTTGAGCTAAGCAACCTCCAGAGGTTCCTTTCTGCCCTGAATCCATCTCTGGCCATGTTGTGGGATGACTTGGCTGAGGAGATCTGCTGTGGTGGAAGCATTTTGATGTTGTCCTGCTGAACAGAGAGTAGGTGCCATTACAGTCAGTGTGTGGCAAGCTGAAGTCTTCAAACTTACCCTGTTGTGCATGGCTCATGGTCTTCCCACTCTCTCCTCAGCCACCAGCATCTTCTGCAGCAAAGAGGTCAGATTTTGACTACAAAAACTCCTTGAGGGTGACTCAGACATGACTGCAGTCTCGTGTGCTAACACAGATGTGACTTCTTGAGGCTGTTCTTCCTACCATCACCAGACAGGCCCTTCTGAAGCTCTGGGAAAGCTTCAGTCTTCTGTTGTGAACTCTGTCACCCTAAGACGACACTTCAAAAGGAAAGACATTGTTCTTACGATGACTTGACTTTTCTCTTACACAGCTCTGGACATGAGGAGTGACTATGGCTGGCGGCTCATTTGGATACCTATATGTTGGGGTGATTTGTGACCAGGACAGACCCACCAGCTGTGGTACTTCCCTCTTCCTCTTAGTGCCACCAGTGAGGGGCTTGGGGGTGTCACATGCTGATGACCACTTGGTCTGGGGTGTCAGTCAGAGCATGTTTGGCACAGGTAACTGAGCACCCACTTCCCACTGGCTTCACTGAAAGGTGCTTAATCCCTAAAAGCCTTTAGGTCTCATTTCTCCATCTCTTCAACACAACTTGACCAGGTTTTAGGCAAGGCTGTGAGATGGCAGCACTTCTTTCCCAAGTCTTTTGCCCCATCCCCAGGTGAGACTGACTTCAGCACCTAACGAGTCGTGTAACATTCAAGAACATCCCTCTTTTCCCTGTTTCATGGTGTTCGGACACCCTCCCTGCACAAAGCACCGACACTGCTTTGCACCAGATGCAGCCATTGAGCAGCTTCATTCCTCCTGCAGATCCAACAGAGCCAGGATTATTTTGGCACTAGTGAGGCAGTGAGATGGTTTTTGGTTTTTATTTATTTTAAAAATTAATTGTTTTAACACCTTTTTGCTTTTTTTTTTTTTTTAAATTATAGACAACTGATTAAAACAGGTGAAGTGATATGCACAACAACCCTTTCCATAATACACATGTTCTTGCTTTGACCCTCTGAGGTTTCTGGTGAGCTTGTTTATCATTAGCATAGTTGTTATCTCCTGTAACATTTATGTTTAGAGCAGAAACATGCATAGCAACAATATTGTATTTGGTCAGCTTTTACTGATTACACACAATGCCCCCCTCACTTATTGGGTAAAGTCCTTTGTCCATGCACTCTAACAAGTATTCTCTCATCCTCTGTTGTAGTTAAGCTCCCGAATTCTTTTGTGATTACGGAGCTGTCTTTCTTCCTCCTTTCCAATGTTCAAAGAAACTTCAAGGACACCATTCACAGGCTTCTTTGCCTGCTTCAAGCCCTGGGTTGCTCACTGTGATCAGATCATGCCCTTTATTCCTCAAAAATTCCTTCACAGTTTGCCTTTAAATGCTTATATTGTGAACACCTAAACCTGTGCTGGTTGGTCTCTCCTTGGAGATTCCCCACACTGAAGCCAGTTCTTGCAATGTTCTTCTACGGGAACTGAGCACTGACCCACTGTGACCAGGATAGAGATCTTAAATTTAGCTCCTTAATCCATTAATAAATCAGCCTACCCAAAACCGAATTTTTCTTGTGCCAGAGGAATGAGAGATTTCTAAACTGATTTCATGAATCAACTTTTGTCCCATATCAGCTAACTTGTGCTGCAGGGGTAGGTGCTTTTCAATTTTTTTTTTCAACTATATAAAGAACTCCTGGTCTACAAGACCATCATTTAATACATTTGAGTTTGCAGAAGAGAGACTTCTGTAATCTTCTCCAACTCCTGATGTTTTTCTGCTCCTGTTCATTTTTCCTGGAGCCTCTGGGACCATTTTGGTTGAATCCACATTGAAAGGATCAAAGACACTCTGACAGAGGCTTTCAGAAGCATGGCTGGTGAATATGTACGTGGGGGGAAAATTGTCTTCCTGCGTATATGAATGCTCATTTGTTGAGCCTTCAGCATTGAAACCCAATCCAAATGTATCATCTCCTGCAGCCTTTGGAGGCTGGCACTGTGGATCCAACTGCTGCACCAGTGCACGGCTCTGAATACCTTCCAAACCTCTAACATTCATCTCAACCTGTCCAGCAAGAAGGGAGAAGCTGGAGGTGTCCCACAGCACTAGTGGGGCATTTGTTTCTGCTGGGATTTCCTGGCGTAATTCTGAAGGACTTGGAACAAAGGAAGGTGGAGTTTCTGGGTCTGAATTTTGCCAGTCTGAAATCGGGGTTTTACTTGCCACGCTGGGAAAATTTTCTCCTCCAGAAAAGAATGAGTTATTGTCATCCAGAAAATCCACATTGTCTAACTGAAGGTCAGCTTCCTTGGGTAACTTTTCTGAATTGCCTGGTGAAAAAAATATCCCGTCCTCTATCACTGCGTCATGAACATCCAGACTCAATAGCTTCTGAACTTCTAGTGGATGAGCATCGTGATAATCTCCCTCCCTGATGAGACTTTTGCTGTTGTCAGCTGCAGGCATAAACTCTGGAGGAGGATGTAGAGGGTTTGTTCCACCCTCTGAGGTTACTGCAGCTTCTTTCTGATTTTCCTGTGCTGGCATGAGAGAGGGCCAACTGTTGTCCCATTGCTGCCAGACCTGACTATTGAAAGCCAGTTGGTCATGAATGTTAAGTTCAGTTCTCTCATGTTTATCGTCACATGAAATATTTGCGCCAGGAGCTAAGAATAGGGCGTTGGTCTCCTTGCCCTCAGTAGAGTCTGAGAAGGCTCCAGAGCTCTCCTGGATAAAGATGTCCACCTTTCCTGGCTGTGGCAGCTGATCATTCTTGGAGCACTTTTGTTTTGCTTGGCTGGAGGAGCTGAGGAGGTCCTGGGGCTTTTCTGGCCTGTCATCAATATTTGTTTGTTCTGAGGATCTTGCAGGTTTTTCTTGTTGATTCTGCTGCTTCTCTGAAGAGTAACCAAATAAAGTGACAAGGGCTGACTGGGGCTTAGTGGGTTTCCCTTGGGTTGCTGTTTCCTTTTTGGGAGTGCTGCCTTTGTCTTCAGAACCAAAAAGTGTAGTGAAGGGCTTTTTCCCAAGCCTGAAACCTTTACCTGGCATCTCTCTGTAGGCTTGACTGCCTCTGGTTCCTTTGCTCTGGGCACCAGGCATTGATGTGGGCACAGTGTTTTCCCCTGGGGGTTTCAAACCCATTTTTCCTTCACTCACTGGATGACCTCTGGATTTTTCTAAGGATATATTCGGTTTGGAAGAGTCTAATGTCTTGGTTGTTTGCTCAGAAATGTGAAGGATGTTTCCACTAAGAACTTCTCTGGGATTCTTTGATTTGGAGTTGTGGACTTCATCACGTGAGGGCTGAGTGGCACAGATTCCTTCCAGAGGTGTGTCTGCTGATACTGGAAAATCCTTGCCAGCTGATTTCATATCATGTCTAAAAATATCCTCGTGAGGGTTAGTTATCAATGGACCCCATGTGCCCTGAGGTTCTGTTTCTTGTAGAGAGGACACACTGTGGTCTTCTGTCTTATCTGGTAAACCAGGTGAAGAGACTCTGCTCTTTTCTGCTTTGTTTTCCTGAGATACACGCTCAGGAATAGGATCTTCCAGAAACGGTGATGTACTTATTGGTTTAACTTCTTTCGCCTTCTCAAATTCTGCCCCTTTGCTCTCAATTTCAGGCAAATGACTTATGCTGGACGGCTGCGTATTTTCCCCCAAAGTTCCTGGTACCTGTTTCTCAGGGAACCTGCTGGTGTTTGCCTTTGATTTCTCATTCACCTGCTCAGCGATCTCCGGTGACACACTCAGACTTTCTGGTTCCAGGGAACCAGAAGATACAGAAGGGGTCTTTGGCACATCAGACAGGCAATGGGCTTCTTCAGCTTCATTGTCAGGGGGAACAACACCCTCAGCTCCACATTTTAGCTCTATACTTGTGATGTTTTTGTTTCTGGGCTCTCCTGGCACAAAGGTGGGCTGTGAGCTGTTCATTCTCTCTCCAAGATGATGCTTGTCTTCTACAGTAGCTGGGGCAGCTATGGTCAGTTCAGGCTTGTCATCTGTCATCACAGGCATTGTGCATCCTTCGCTGGGTGTGCTTAGAGACCCACAGACCTCGTTTTCCTTCACTGGAAGCTCTGCAGCAGAGAGGGTGCAGTCCCCTGTGTCCCTCAGGTGCATCCAGTTGGTGGGTCTAGTGCTTTGACGTCTGGCGTGGTGGACAACAAGCAATCCACGAGGCAGGGATGTCGCGGGCTCCAGGACTAGAGGGGACAAGGCAGAGACAGGTCCCCTCTTCAACAGGGCTTTGTCCTGCTGGATCGCAGCCACTCGCTGGGACACCATCCCTCCTCGCTTCCCTTTGGGCACATCCCCATCCCCAATCTTTTCACCATCTCTCTGTTGTCTGCTATTGGGCCAGGGACACGTTTGCTTTTTTTCCTTGCTACAGGCGACACCAGGTAAGAAGCTTCCCTTCTTCACCACTGCCTCTGCCACTGATTTTCCCTCCTGACCCCTGAGCATCATCCTGCCTGCCCTGCTGCCCACAGCCTGGTTGGTTTGCAGGCTCAGTGCAGGCTTTTTCCAGGAACGCACTCCAACTTTTCCATCTACAGCCGACAAGGCTGTCTCTGAAGGTGGCCAGACCATTTTGAGCTTGTTCCCTAATGTGACAGACGTATTGTTCAGCTCTTGCCTGTGCTTAGCCAGCCGCAAGCTCCACCGTGCATTGAAGGATGTGGATTTCTCTTTTGTTTCAATCTGCTTTCTGGCCCCGTTATACCAGTCCTGGGGCTGTGGTCCTGTTCCTGCCATTGCCATGTTCTGAACCTGGTGGTCTCCTAGCCGGTGCTCCAGCCTTTCCGTCTCCCTTCTGCTTTTAGCTCCAGCCATCTGCTTGTAGTGGACTTGGCAGTAAAACACCCCATGGAGGGCAGCATAGTTTTGCAAGCTGGAAAACACACATTGGCATAGCTGTTAGTGGCTGCCTGTGTGGGAGGGAAGGATTAACAGTAGTACTGATGGACGAGTTTGCAGAAAAATTGTTTTTCAGTGGAAACTGTCAGGGAAGGGAGGAGGTTTGTAGAATGAAACCTTTCAAAAGCAGTGTCTGTTTTCTGGGGAGATGTTTGATTTTTCTTTCGAAAACGCAAACACATGAAAAATTAAATATTTCCTTGCAATACCTCTGGGAGCTGTAGTCCAAGTTACGTGCTGTCCCTTTCTCATTTACAAGCCAGGCTTCACACCAGCCCTTCATCTCTCTCCCCTGTATGCACAGCATGGACCATGTGGGTAAAACTGTGCAAGGCTCCCATGATAAGACAGCTGCATGGTGGGACAATGTGTCTGTACAACCTGGGTGGGGGGCAAGAGGATGGTGAGGAGCTTTGGAGAAAAGGACCAGCCAGCAGTGTCCTCTTGTGACAGAGAAGCCAACTGCATCCTAGGCTGCATTAGAAAGACCCCAGCCAGCTGGTCAAGCGAAGTGACTGTTCCTCTGCATTTGGCCCTTGTAGGACCACACATGGGGTACTCTGTCCAGTTTTGGGCTCCCCAGTGCAAGAAAGCCATTGGCATAGTGGAAAGAGTCCAGCAAAGGGTCACCAAGGTCAGTCAAAGGCATGGAATGTGTGTTATCTAAGGAGGGGCTGAGAGCCCCTCCTTAGATAATGTGTGTTATCTAAGGAGGGGCTGAGAGCTGGGTTAGCTAGGTCTTATAAAAAGAAGGTTAAGAGGAAGGAACACATTGCTGTCTGTGTCCATTTTATGGGAGGTTATAGAGAAGACAGAGCTAGACTGTCTTTGGAGGTGGACAATAGCAGGACAAAAAGCAACGGGAACAATTTGCAAAGTGGGAAACTGTGATGACATGTAAGAAAAAAAGCCTTTTCACTCATGGTCAAATCTTGAAGGAGGGGACCCAACTGAGAGGCTGTGAAATCTCCATCCTTGGAGCCATTCACATCTCTTCTGAACATGGTCCTGAGCTACCTGCCCTCCCTGGACCCACAGAAGGCTGAGCAGAGGCTTTCAGAGATCCCTTTCAACCTACCTGACTCCATGAGCATGTGAGCACCCAAATTAAATTAAATTCCATGTCAGCATTCCCGAACGGAATATATTTCCTCTATTTTCAGCTCACGCAGATTCCTGATCCGCAGATGTCTACAAGCTTGAGGTAAGCAGTCTTCAGAGTCTAGTGATGGAGAGGCAGGTTGTATCATAGAAACTCTCTGCCCTTTCTCATTTCTTGAAGCCTGCCCTGTTGGAATTATCCTTGGACTGTTGTGATTGAAACTACATGGACAAGCCTTGAAAATAAGTGCACCTGGGTCCAGCCACTCACCTCAGCTTCCTCCCACAGACCTGGCAGCAGAAACACGAGCGGTGCACACAGACTTTGTCAGTGACCACACGCTCCATGGAGTAGACAGGCTGCAGGCATGAGGCACACGCTTCTTTCAACATGGGCTGAAGAAGAAGGAGAAACTGAATTTAAATAACTCTGAATCATGACCGCTTGGAAATGCACCTGCAAGCTAATTTGCTGAACCTTCCGCTTGTGTTGGATTTTCTTGCGGATGTTCTTTCGCAGATCTGTTGTGAGACTTGAGATTCCTGTCTGACTCAATTTATTTGTCATCTTGGATAGGTCAGGATTAGTTTTCAGTTAGGACAGAAAGACGAGACACCCTTGGACGCCTGATGAGAGAAATCTCTCCGTTGATCAAGAACAAACGATTCACTCAGTTGAATCATTTAAAAGCCCTGAGTAAGGGGAGAAACATTGTTCGGAGGCGCCGACTCAAAAACTATGGTTGAGCAACTCCTGAAATCACTGATATCACATGGTTGCTCACACGACGACGTAGTCCAAGCCCTAAAAAGGCAGCGTATCTCAGCATTAAAGCTCCCACAACTCCACAAACCTGGTGTTTTTTCTCCAGTGTGTTTACTCTGTGGACTGTATTTTGTGCCATGACCTCATTCCTCAAACACTGCTTTATCTGAAGAGCCCAGGGAATCTCTCTGGAAAGCATTGCCAATACCAGCTATTTTATTAGTGGGATAGAGAAGCTTGGACATCAGCCTAGCTGCAGAAATCGCTCAAGGTTGTCTGCATGGTCAGGTAATCCAGCGCGTGCTGGTGGCAATGTGGATATCTCTGTCAGCTTTTCACTGTGGTGTGAAGCAGAAGCTCAGCTTATCTGGTAAGTCCATCTGCAAGTCTACCCAAAGACCCAGAAGAAGCACAGCTGAGCCTAGTCTAACTCTGACTGACCAGGTCAGTGCTTTAAGAACTGATACTCCATCACATAAGGGCACCTCTGCCACTTTTGGGGGGGAAATTTGCCACAGTTTGATTTGATGGAGTTTTGCTGGTGGTCTCTGGTCCTTCTGGCTTTTTGTTCGATGTGTGCTCACCCTGGTTTGCAGTGTTGTCAGCTCAGAGAAAAAGCAAGTTTACCTTCTGCTTTTATGTGGAGTGGGCTGATGGCTAGATTTTAGCTTTGAGAAGGGGAAACAGGCTGCCCAGAGAAGTCATGGATGTCCCCTCCCTGGAAGTGTTCAATGCCAGGTTGGACGGGCATTTCAGCAACCTGATCTAGGGAAAAGTGTCCTTGCCTATGGCAGGGGTTGAGACTAGGTGACCTTTAAGATCCCTTCCAACCCAAACCGTTCTATGATTCTATGAAACATGAAAGGTCTCTCTGTATCTCAAGAGATGAGTTGACAAGGAAACAAGAACACTGTCTTTTATTTACAACAGACACCTGGGGGAACGAATTTTTTTTTTTTTTTTTTTAAATTTCCTCCATTTTGGCTGAACATACCAGTAAGGTGAAGTCATCTTTGTTTTCCTATGATAACTCTTTCAAGAAGAAGAGTTTAATGTCTTTGATTTTCTTCCCTCTCTCTAGAGGGAAGTACACAATCAAAACCCCGCTCTTTCCTTCAGTCTGTAATGAGCCCAGCATAATTCTGCTTTTCCAGTCCTCTATAGAGAGGAGACCATAGTTCTGTAAGTGTCTACATAGGTAATAGGTGTCTGAACTCCCAGTGTACTCAGTGGAGGTCCAGTTAAGGGAATCTAGAAGGTGATACATCTACCCTAAACCAGGCCCATGTAGTTGGACAAAATCAGTCAGTTAGGCAAGATGTATTTCACCATTGTTACTACAGAACTGTGTTGATGCCCGTGGGAGGGCAGTGCTGATGAAGGTGAAGAAGCAATATGCTTTTGTATGAAGATAAATCCTTCATACAGTGCAAAGGTCTGTGTCCTGGCAGAGAAAAAAGTAACTGTTGTGCCTCTGTTGTACGAGAAAAGAATACTTTCGTTTAATCATGACCAAGGAAGGAAACAAAGCTGTTTAGCAAACAAACAGGATCTGTCTCTACTTTTAGGTGTGAATGGATGCACGTACTCTTGGAGTGTGTTTCCAAAGTGGGATAATCTTTTATAAGGGGTGCTGGTCTCTTTGAGCAGGGGATTTATTTTAAGTGCTCACTGTCTGATGCATGGCAAATACTCCTGCTCTTTGGAGGTGTTTTTATCAGCCACAGGAATAAGCCTTCCTAATGGTTTGGAAGATAGTGAGGTGATTAGCAGCAATCAAATGACATTGCGGGCAAGGTAATTATCTTCAGACTTCTGTGAAAACCAGTTACAGAGTGTTCGTGGAAGGCTCTTCTAGCACATCGTTGATTACTGCAGAGCTGAAAGTGGCAGCTGGCTTATGGCTTATCAGTTGTTGCCTTTTTTTCCCCTAGGTGAATTAAAATATTTATAAAAGGAGGGGTCAGCCTGAAAATGCCTGTACTGTTGGGGAGAAAATGGTGAGCACAAAGCTCTCTGACGTGAGTATCTTCAGGGAGACCAGTGGCTGAAATTGAGCTAGGAGGGATAGTGCTTAATGCAGGCACTTCAAGGATGGTGTATTTCATGTCTACTGCTGCAAGAGATCCAGATCTGTAGCTGAATTTGTCCTTGGACCGATCAAGGAGGTACAGTTAAGACAAAGCCATCTGTCCTTTGTCCACTGGCCCACGCAATTCTCCCAGACATTTTCGTCTTGAAATTATCTATCTAGCACTGTGTGAGAATGCAGCAACACACCAGGGCAAAGAATAGTGGACAATGTCATGTCTTGTATCCAAAGATCACAGAAAAACTATGACGACTCACCAGGGATTGAAAATTTGTGTGTGTTCTGCTGGTTTATTATTGCAAGGTCTGAGAATATGAGCTGATCCTTCAGCTTGTACTTGAGTTTTGAACCTCTGCATTTGTTTTTTTCTCCAGCTCTTTCAGTGCTTCAAGGAGCCATGTATGGTCCTGAAATAACGCAGCATCTGTCCCCCCATGATATTTCAGTTCCTTGCTGATGGAAACACCATGAAAGAAACACATCTCAAATGATCTTAGCCTCATAAATGCCTCTTTGAGACGTTTAGAAATCTTGTAAAACCAGAAACACAAACAATAAGATCAGTATTTTTAAGCACTGTCAGTGCAGGGAGTTTGGGTTTATTTGAGTTCCTGTGGAATCGTTTTCATTGCCCAAGCAACCTGTTCACAGCTTAGCAAAACTGCTCTGCAGCTGTCCTCAAAAAGAAATGAAACAAATGTGTTAAGGGCATCCTGAAAGAAGTTAAGATGAGAAACAACCAAGTACTAGAAAACAGTGTTGGAAAAATTTTGAAGAACAGCTCCAAATTAGTAATTCTCCTGTGTTTCTACAATTGGTCCTACTAAAACAATTGGGAAGGCCTAAGCAGTTATGTATTCTGATTCCCTGAAAACAGATACCTCAGCTTATGACGACCTGCTCTTCTGCCTCAACCTTCGGTGTATTCTTTGGTGGAACTGAAAATTATATTATTTTGGCACATCTAACTTTCAAATTTATAGAGTCTCAAAGGCAAACCAAAGAGCTCTGTGTATGTGTCTGCTTTTCTGGGGATTGAAACAGAACTTCTACTTGATCTATGACAACTTGAACAAGGTTTAGCATAATGTGAGATGTTATTTGCTATTTAAAAATCTAGCTATGGACTCAGGGACATGAAGTGGCAGATGCTGAAGGAGTCCCTTCCTCTCCAGTGTCCTGCTCTTCAGTCATCATCACGAACTCTTTTTCCTCAGAGGAAAAGAAGAAAATATTAACCACAACATCTTGCTGAAATGTGGTGTTTTTTTTGAATGAGGTTAGTGTCCCTTTCTGTAGAAAAGTAAACTGATGCACTGAGAGATGGAATGGCTTGCGATAGACCAGCCAGGAGGTCTACAGTCAGACCCAGAGGTTGGTAACCTAAGTCTGAGCTAAGCGGTAGGACACAGCTCCCTGAGAAACCACCCAGTCACTCTGTAGGCTCCTCAGCTTCTCCCACATCTGGAGCAAACCCTGTGCTCGCTCACCTCATTCTCAAACCGAGGCTAACCTGTGATGTGAATTGAGGCACAGAACTGAGGCTGAGGCATCAACTGCCCCTCTTGTTAAGGCTTATGGAGGGACACCACCTCCGCTGCCTTCTCGTATGGAGGAAATAGGCACAGACAAGTGTTCAGACCTTTCTTGGTGTTCACATCCTTCCCAGTCTCCACACACCTATGCAGGGTCCTGGACTGGGTTGTGTATCTCACCCGGACTCAAATCAGTTTTCAGACAAGAGTATGAATGCTGCTTGCTGCAGGGCTGTTAATCCACCCACATTATAATGCAGATGTAGGCTAAATCCCTCCAGTGATTAAGAGTACTCTCGCTATGTGATTCAACTGGTTTGTTGAGAGATGATTTCTAGGTATGTTGAAAGGAAACAAGCACTCAACAAAAGAAACTCAACCAGACCAAAGTAATTTTCAGAGGTAATGTTTACCTTCAGAATGCAGCAATAACAGTTTAAAAAAAAAAAAGCCACAAAGTATCTAAAATCTTGAGTTGAGAATGTACAAAACGAAGTCATAATAAAAAGAAAATTGCTTTACAAAGTCTCAAGATGAATTTAAACAGTAAACATGTATGAAAGCACGGAAAATCTAAAATAAGGTTTTTGTATATATTGAATAATAAATTACAATTCTAGAAATAAAGAAAGGAAAGCAGTAACCATTCTGACTCAAGCAGAGAATCTTACATAGAATCTTTCTTTCAGGAAAACAGCACTGATAATAACTGTAGGTCTTGGCTTGACATTTTTCAGTAGCGAGTACTTTCTAGGAACTGAAAAGTAAACTGGTAAATTCCTCCCCCAGCCCTAATAGTGACAGCAATTTGAGATTTTTTTTTTCCTTCCTTCCTTTTCTTTTGTTAATGACTAAGAGAAAACCTATCCAACCCACCCCTCAATATGAGCATCTGTATATGTGTGTGTTTATGATGCCCTTGGAAAGTCTGTATTGAAACCATGAAAAGAAGATAGCATAAAGATGTGTGTTTACCAGTGACCGGATTTGTTGGTTTTTTAATCAATCCTACCTATTCTTTCTTCTGCATTAATTCAGAGGAGCCAAATACCCCTCTCCCCACTGCCCCAAACACTCAAGAGGGAAGAAGCTGCCCTAAGGTGCCCATGGATGGATTTATGCCTTGTGCTTCTAACAGTGTCCAGGCTCTGGGTTGGGGTGCAGAACCAAGTCTGTTGGGTTGGCCAAGTGAGGGCTGTTCTCCTCCAGTGGCAAGGCAGACCGCATTTGTCGTGTCTGTAGGCAAACACCAAGACGACGACCCTGAGAAGTCCTTAGGATGCAGGTGAATCCCTGTGTGTAATGTGGAGAAACCAGAAGATTTTTTTTTTATTGTGGACTTTCTTTTTTGTCTTTTACAGTTCTCTCTTGCCCTTCAGAATCTCCTATTTCTTTGGCTTGGAGTTACCAAAAGTGACAAAGACCACTCCTGGCTCCTGAAAACCGCCGTTGGTGTGGAAGTCTTCTCCTGGGCTCTTTGAGTACCTCTGAAACACAGGCGAAGCAGATACCTCATATTGGGGATGAGAGACCACATCACATGTGGAAGATGTTTGCGTCTCAGATTGCTTGGTGACTGTGGTGGATGAAGTGATGATCGTGTTTCCGAACTGGTCCATTTCCTCGTACTGTTCCATGACAGTCCGGGTGGCTCCATAGAGCTTGGATCCATCGGGACCCGTCTGTAGCTCCAAGACACTTTTCTGTCTCCGCGGATTCTGCGGACTGGGGACATTCAGGGAGCAGTAGTCCGAAAAGCCTCCTCTCACCCCACAGTGGCAGCTGCCTTTGGAGGAGTCCAGAGGGCACTTCTCTTTCTCACTGATCTGATGGTTGGAATTGCTGGGCTGTTTCATTGAGCTCTGAACAACTTTTTTTTGGATGGGCTCCGGTATCTTCTCAAAGGGGGTCTTGTCGTTCCCAGTAAACTTCGTTGACGGGTGGTTACAGGAGCTGAAGCTTTCCTGAGCAAAAGCATCCCTCTTTCCTGGGGTGTCAAGACGGTCTGGTGAAGGGATGTCCCAGGGGGAATGTGCTGTCCTGGGTGATTCTGCTGGTTTCCTGGCAGCAGATTCGATGGTGATGAAGGAAGGTGAGGAAGGAGAGCTGACGCGAGATTGAACAACGCGTGGGACCTCTAGCTCTGCCTTGGTTGCTTCGGTCTTTTCTTCAACCTTTGCACCCCCCACAGATGCTGCTTCCCCTGTCTCCAGCGTGGTTCCCTCCTGCTTGGCTTTGCTTGAGACAATACTGATTTTACGGATATTGCTGCTGCTCGCAGAGCTTTGGGTGCTCCCCAGAGACTCCTTGAACAGCCCTGAGAGCCCAGCGATGTCTGACTCAGACTTGAGACTAGAGACAGAACAAAGAGCTTTCCTGATGGCCTCCTCGATGTCCAGAAGCCGGGCAAGTGTCTGCTCTTTCAGGTGGATGATCTCAGCACTTGCTCGCTCCAAGTCCCCAAAAACCAGGTCCACTGAGGAGACACTGTCAGTGTCCTCCTTTGCCAGCGTCTCAGCCCTATCCTGCTGCTTGGCCTGGTGGGCTTTCTGACGAACAACCCACTCAGGAACCTTCTCAAAGAAGCTCTTCAGAGCTTTCACATCCACTTTGCTTGTTTCCTCCTCAAACTCCTTCACTCGAGTCAAGATCTCTTGCAGCTCCTCCTGTCTCCTGAGATTCTCAAAGATCTCCATAGCCTCCTTGACATTGCCTTTCATGATCTCCTCTTTGTGTTCTGACAGCCTCTTCCGACGCTCATCTTCTGTTTCTCTCTTGGGTTTTTCTCTCATAACAACTGCTGGCTTCTCCTGGCCAGGTGTCTTTGCCTCTTCATCAGGACATTTCAACTGCCTACTATTGCCCTGCTGTTGCTCCTCAAAGGAGTTCATTGACTGCTGATGGAAGGACATCGATTGACACATTTGCCTTCTCTCATTCACCTGTTTCACAACTCTCTGACTCTCCCACAATCCGTAAGAATTAGACACACTTTCTCTTTCCACCTTGGACGAGGCATTTTGTGCAATGTCATTTCCTCTCTTTGGAGGAGTGGTGTGGTCCACAGAGGAGATGTTTGGCTCCATCTGTCCTGACACATGAAGTGTCTGGGCTCTTCCAGGGCAGGTTGCATGTGATACTGAAGAGCACTCGTTCTCATCCTGGCACAGATCTATATGCCTCTGAATCACCTCACCTGGACACCTCGTTGGAGCTGCTGTTTTCCTGCTCGTTATTCCCTGATCAACTCCGAAACTAACCACTCCATTTTTCATTGGCTTTGAAATCTTAGCACTTTCATATTCCAACTTTCCTTGCCCTTTGCTTGCCTTGTACCTTTCCTCTGCGATTTGAAGAGGGGTTTTGGCAGTGTTTTTTGGGACCTTTCTCTCAGGGCTCATATCCTGAGCTGTGACAGGCTTGTCCACAGATGTTTCCAAAGTGCAGCATTTTGCCTGAACCTCCCTGTGGCCTGATTGTTCACGTACTTCCATGAAGCTTAATCCCAGCTCTGTGAGGGGAGGCTTTGGCTTGCTGATCTCCCTCAGGCCTGGGGGTTTTGGAGGCAGCGGTGGAGGGGTGGGTTTGGTTGATCTGCTTGTGCTGCTATTTGCAGAGGCAGAACGTGTCTCGTGTAAGAGATGCTCAGGTTTTGGAGGGGGAACAGGTTTTTTCCTGGGTGAGGCCATAATTTCTGGTTTTGGAGGAGACCTGAGCTTCTCTGCAGGACTCTGATCACTGGGTTTGCAGGACAGAGAAGGGAGAGCGGGAAGAGGGGTTTGGAGTGGTGCAGAACATCCTGGGGCTTCGTCTTTGCTGGTTGGTAGTGGAAGGGCACCTTCTCTGGTTGCTTTAGTTGAGGGTGGGCAATGCTCTGCTTTCATCACAGCAGCTGGGGGAGGAGGAGGAAAGTCATTATCAGCCTGCGACCCTGAAGCCACTACAGCAGTCTGGTTACTAACGACTTGAGTCTCATTTTTCTTTTTACACACAGAATAGGAATGCCCTGCATTTCTGTATATCATAGCGGCTTTAAAGTCCCCTCTGGAGACATTAACGTTAGACTTTTCCAGTGACTGAAGTGTGGCTTTTAAATTACCTCGGACAACGTCCTCCTTTTCTACCAGGCGCTGTTCTGTGGCGGCACTTTGCAGTGCTCTGATAGCTGTCTGCACATCCCCTCTGATAATAACATCTCTTTCTTCTTGCACTGATTGCTCTTTGTAATCAGGCTCAACAAAAGGGTTTATAAAGGTGTTCACAGGTGTGGCAGTATAAAGGCCATCCTTAATGCTAACTTCTCTACTAGGCACAACTTGGCTTTCCTGGCTCAATAGTTGTCCTCCCTGTACTTCCTCTGAAGCACTGACCTTTTTGTGTGATGCTATGCTCGTCTGAGACACGCTTGTGTGGGTCTTGGATGCCTCCTGGACTCTACTGGTGGTGGTGGTCCTGATGGAAGTGCTGTTGCTCTCCTGCGCGGTGGATGCAGACTCCTGTTGGCGTATGGTTGATTGAAGGGTCATTGTGGCCTGTGTGCTGGCTGCCTGCTGCCTGCAGGCCATGTGGACCTCCTCCCTGTTTCTCTGTAGCTTGTTCTGGACATTATGTTGGATATTTTTTGCCTCTGCTGTTGCTAGCCTCAGGCTTTGCATGGCAGCCTGAAGATCACTCCCAAGGGCCTTTTCTTCTGTCTGCCTCTGGCTGGCTTCCCCCATCACCAAGCTCCGCTGTTGCCCAGCCACTTCTCCCCCCTGAGCCGTCCCTTGGATCGGACATACGCCTTGCACCGTAGCTTTGGGTTCATTCAAACAGGCAGAGGACGCTTCTTCTTTCTCTGCCTTCTTGCTGACATCTGCAACCCTTTGAATTGATTTTGTAGTCACTTTAAGCCCCCCCGACAGAATTTCTTCCTTTCCCATCACTGTGGGCAGGGGCTTCCCAAGACATTGCACAGTGGTGCCTGCCACACCTGCTGCATGCACAGTCTCTCTCTCCAGTGCACACTCTTTGCTCACACTTCCACATGCAAACACCTTTTTTGCTCCCACCATAGCCCCTGGCTCACTCTCTGCAATGACTTGCTCTACTTGCTCTCTGTTTGGTAAGACAGGTATCTGAGCCCCTTGCACAACCCATGGGGTGCTCTCGTCTGCCCCCTGCTCTGCTTGGGAAGAGATGAGGGACTGTATCTCTGACTGTTGCTGGAGGTTCTTCAGATAGTCTAGATCTCCCTTCTCAATGCAACTCGCGAAAAGCTGGACATTGCCCTTCTCGTTGTCCTCACGCTTAACGGTTACAGTTGTTTTCTGCTCTTGAGAAGAAGCCAACAGGTTCCCTATCGTTGACTTCACGTCCCCCTTTACAACTTTCTGCTGGACAGAATGGAACAGGAGGGAGTAGAGAGTCATCTTTACTGATCCTGACGCTGTCTGTTGTAAGACCATCCCCTTTTTGATGGAAGCATCTTGGCAGAGGAGACCCTGTAGAGCCTTAGCTACATTTCCACTCAGGTCCTCTTTGCCTTTAACGGCTTCACTCTGGTCCAGTAGCTGCAATGGGCTTACTTTGATCTTGCCCTCTCTATCCTCCTCCACCAGCACGCCCTGTGCTTCCACGTTGGTTCTGTGAAGCAGCTGCAGCATGATCCTTTGCAAATGACCTCCCACAATCTCTTCTTTCAGGATCTCTGGAGCTCCTGGGCTGCTGAGCTGGTACTTCACCATCTTCACACTCTCCATATCATTGGCTTCAATGAGGATCCCATCGTGCTGAATAGCCTGGCAAGTGCAGAGTGTCTCTAAAGTCTCCTTCATGGTCCTTTCTTTCAGCTCCCTTTCTACACTACCCTCAGAAGCACTAAATTTATCCAAGGGTGTGCTCTCAAAGAGCCATGTTGTACTTTTCACATCTGCACGAGGAATTGCTTCTTGGGGCTCAGCACTGGCCGTCACCTCTTGGTCCTTAAGCGTGTCCATGGGCTGGGTTTCAAACAACCAGGTGCAGCGTTTGACATCCCCTTTCTGGCTGTCCTCTCTCTGGACCGTGCTTATAGATGGACCTCTCTCTGCATCCCCGTACAGGGAGTCCACAGGCTGGTTTTCAAAAAGCCAAGTAGATGTCCTCACATCACCCCGCTGAACATCACTGACACTGACCATCCTCACGTACTTCTTCTGGCCCACTTGCTGCGACTCGAACAGCTGCTTGTTGGACTGAACATCTCCCTTTTGCACATCATCTACTGTTCTAGGCACAGACGTCTTTCCCACTGAGAAGGAGTCAAGAGGCTCTGTCTCAAACCTCCACCGGGCTGCCTGGACATCTCCTTTCTTGATGTCCTCTTGGGTCACAGCCCTAATCACAAACACCTCTTCCTCCTTCTTGATCTGATCCAGGGGCTTAGTTTCAAACAACCACCGGGCACCTTTCATGTCACCTTTCATGATTTCTTCTTTCTGCACTGAGGTGACCTCATGGTATCCCCCCTCTTTGTCCTGGATAGCATATAAGGGTTGACTTTCAAAGAGCATTGTGCAAGACTTGACATTAGCTTTGTTTATGGTATCTTTCTGGATCTTCTTGAGCTCTGTCTCATCCACTTTGTCATGGATTTGGTCAAGCGAATAAGTCTCAAATACAAACCTCTTTCCTCCAATATCTCCCCCCTTGGCATCCTTCTCTGGAGGGATTTCCTGGATGCCCTCAGAGCTGTCCTTCAGGGTGTCCATGGGGTAGTTCTCAAACAACCAAGTGAACTTGTACACAGATCCAGCTTCAATTGTCCCATCATCCTTTTGGGATGTTGGTTTGGTGGCTGTATCCAAAGGCTTAGCTTCAAAGAACTCCTTCACTCTGGACACTTCCCCAGACTGTATCTCCACACGACTGGAGTACCGTATGGTTTTCTTTTGGTCAGCTTCACTGACAACACCGCTGCCCAAGGGTTCAGTCTCAAATAGGTGCCTGACAGTTTTGACATCAACTCCTTGTAATTCCTCCTGGCTGTACGCCTTACTGACTTGTAAATACTGCTCCTCCTGGCCTTTCAGGGTGTCCAGGGGCTGAGTCTCAAACATCCATGTGTATGACTTCACATCAGCTTGGGGCACACTGTCATCCTCCTCCTTCTTCTTTTCAGCCTTCTCATACAGGGTGTGCATGGGCTGGGTCTCAAAAAGCCACCTGCAGGTCTTCACATCCCCCCGCTGGGAGATCTCCCGTTTCACCGAGGCATGTTCTTCACCTTCCATGGCTTGGTGATGAATGACGTCCATGGGCTGAGTTTCAAAGAGCCACTTGGCTGTTCTGACATCACCAGCCACCACCTCTTGTTTTGTGATCCCCCGTATTATATCCACTTTCTTGGTGCTTTCATCAAACTGGTCCAGGGGCCTGGTTTCAAACATCCATTTGTAGTTCTTGACATCACCACTGATGATTTGCTCTCTGCTTACAGAGGTGACTTCATGGAAGTTGCCAAAGCTATCCTTGATGGCATACAGAGGTGTTGTCTCAAACAGGATTTGGTTGGCTTTGACGTTGCCAGCTGGAATCTTCTCCTCTTCTTTGGTGACAGGCTCAGCATCAGCCTGCTTAATACTGTCTAAGGGAAGAGTCTCGAACAGGTTCTTGAAAGACTTCACATCACCTTTCACTACCTCTTCTATGCTGGTGGCTGGAATTTCTTCCTCAAATGCCTTGGAGATGTTTCCAAATGGACAGGTCTCAAAGACATGTTTTCTTTGCTTCACGTCTCCCTTTTCCTCTGCTGAGAGCTCTACTTTCTGTAAACGTCCCACCTCAAAATTGTCTTTCAGGGTTTCCATTGGCTGGGTTTCGAATAGCCAGAGTGTAGATTTCACATCACCTCCAATGACTTGTTCTTTGGCTACAACACTTTCTGAAACTTCTCCTTTCAGAGAATCGAGAGTCTGGGTCTCAAAGAGCATTCGCTGCTTACTGACATCTGCCCCTGTGACAAAATCCGTTGAAGCCTTGAAATCCTGTTCTTCAACTGTGATTTCTCTGATGGCGTCCAGAGGCTGAGTTTCAAATATCCACCTTGCTCCACTGACATCTGGCCTTCCAATTTCTTCCAATGAAATCCCACGGATTATTTGCACTTTGGAAGTGTCCTTGTTGATGGTATCCAGGGGCTGAGTCTCAAACAGCCAGCGAGCTGTTCTGACTGCATTGCTCTGAATTTCTTCTCTGCAGACAGACTTGATTTCATGAATGTTCCCAGTTTTGTCTCTGATGGCACAAAGGGGCTCTGTTTGGAAGAGCCTGATAGTTTTCTTAACATCGCCTTTTAGCTCCTGGATTTCAGATTTGAGTTGTAGGATGCTCTTCTCCTCCACTGAGCAGCAGCGTCCTATAGCATCCAAGGACTGCGCTTCGAAGAGCTGTCTGGCACCTTTCACGTCACCTCCTTGGACAGGCTCCTTGAGAACGGCCTCCTGCACTTCAGTTTCATCCGAGTACAATTTGTTTAATGAGTCTAGTGGTTGGGTTTCAAAGAGCCACCGGGCAGTATGCACATCCCCTCTGGCAAGGTCTGTTTCTGATACCTTGGCTAGTGTTGGCAGACCATCCCCATTGATTGACTGGTTTTCAAACCTCAGGGAAGTACTTTTCACATCCCCACCGGGAATGATCTCTTCTTCTGCCAGCTTCTTTGTGGCTTGATGGTCCCCAATGGAGTCAAGTGCCCAGTTCTCAAAGATCCATCGCATTGATTGGACCTCTCCTGGAAGAACTTTGTCCAAGTTCACAGACGCCTGTGCATTGGGATCTTCAGTATTAAGCATTTCTGCCAGGTCCTCAGTCACAGCTTCTTCCAAGTTCTTCCTGAGCTCAGGATGCATGTGTCTGTAGAGCCTCTTCAGCTCATTCACTTGACGCTGCTGGTAGAACTTGGAGAAGGCTTGCTTTGGAGGAGGCACAGGGAGTGGGTTGGGATCCTCATTCCCTGGAGCGATGACCTGGACTGAGCCAAGGGCAGGGGCGGGCGGGGGAGGTAAGTCGTCTTCCATTGTCTTGATGGTTATGTTAGAGGATTTCTGAGCCTCTGCCATCTTTAGGGAAACAGTTTTAAATGTCAGCATCATGTCTCACCACCCAACCCCATGGCTGTTAGTACTGAGAACAGCAAAGTAAAAAAACAGCCAACAAGGGAAATCCATACACCTACTGAGCTCCATACCTTCGGTTGGGTAGCACACAAAGCATCACACCACTGCACACGCTTCAGGCTTGGTGTTAGCTCTGGTTCCACAGCAAGGCACTCTAAAGCAAATTTCTAATCCAGGCATGTGTTGTGGTTAGTCTATAGTCCCCAGCATTCAGTCCAGCTCCAGCGTAACAGAGATGCTCGATTTGGACTGCATCAGCAAGCAAAGAATGACCACAAGAATAACATGAATAAGGCTGTCTTAAAGTAGTGAGCTAAAAGTTAACTTCTCCTTCCCATTCCCAATGTCCAGGGCAGTGTGAGGACCTGCAGAGAGTCTGAAAACATAGGCTATGGGTGCAGGAGAAAGCCAAGGAGCTATTTGTGAAGAGGTCTCAAGAAGAAAATGGAGTGAGGGAACCGAACAAAAGTGTGAAACTGAGCTGATGAGGACAACCTATTTTTGGGTAGAGAGTTAGTATGATGAGCTTTTGATAGCACCAGGGACTGCAAGAGTGAGGGCCTGGGGAAGGACATTTGCCCGACTGATGATTTCTTCTGCTGGACTCACATGTGTACCTCATATCATAATTTGCATAGGAGTAGTTATACAATTAGAGACTTAATAAAGCTCTTTTGACTTGCAGACTTGTACAATCACGAGGCTAACTAAGGTTTACAGTCTGTCGGTATTAGCAGGACAAATTCTGTGCTCTGTTCGGATGAAAAAGCAAAGCTGAGGGATGAGAGGCTGGGGAAACATCCATAGCTGGGGGCCAGGAAGGGTTAGACCTGCTTAGACTCCGTCATTCTGAGCTCAGCTCAAATTCATGGCAGCGTTGGTACAGGAGTAAACAGTGTTCAGTCGTGACAGGGTGGACTGGGATTGTTCAGCCTACCTTTGCGCCTCACTTTCTGCAATTTTTTCTCCTTAGCTTGGGAATCCTGGGTGCCCAACGCTGAACCGAATACCTATGGCCTGCCCTGGCTTGGCATTTATCCAAAGGGAAGGTAGCTGAGGCTTATAATCGTTATCTAAAAGAGACTGTAATCCTGGTGGCTTTCCTTTCTGTAAGCAGATCTGCTGACCCTTGGCATGCCTTTGGAGTTACGTCTGTTGAGTTATGCCTGGAATATTATTAGTTGTTGCTCAAAGCAATGGCGCGTGGTGTTATTTCACTCTGTTACACACAGATTGTTCTGGCTAAAAATAAGTATTGAACATTAGTAAAAAACCCACCCCAGAATGTCAAAATTAGCATACTTTTCAGTAAGTGTAAAATGCAAAACTTTCGCATAAGCCAGCATAATTTGAACACACTTTTAAAAATAAGGGTGGTTTTTTTGGGGGGAGAGGGGGATCTGTGAAGAGCTTCTGACGGTGGGGAAGGGCGACCGAGCAGCTGATAGCTATATTCAGTAAGAAAGTGCTCTGCGTTGCTTTGTATGAGTATTTAAGTCACACTCCACCACAGTCCACAAATATTTGGTTAGATAACGGTGCTTATCTTTAACATTTCTTACCTTGCTTTTTTTCTGGCTGTGGGAAGAGAGAGTGGAATTGTTCTTCACAGTGCTCTGGAAAAGAAACAGAGAGAAATGACATCAAATTGCTCTGGAAGACCCTTCTATTATCTGTATATATATGTATCTACTACAGAGACCTGAAAAACATTACAGGTGAGGTTTTCAGGTTCACTGGCAGGTCTGTACAGCTGGAAGAAAAAAATCCTATTACAGGTTGATCAGAAATATTTTTTTTCAAAAGTCGATGTACAAAGCGCCGAACGCATTTGTTTAGAGTTGGGTAAAAAAAAAAAAAGGCAACCCAAGCCCTGATTTCTGCAGAGTTTGATTTAGCTTGTAGTTTTGTCTATAATTTAACATTTTAAAAATAAAACTGAGCTGCATTTGTAACTGCACTAAGGATTGTGAAATTAAATGTTTTGAAATTGCTTTTATTTCATTTTTTTTTCCCCCTCAGACTTCTAACTGGTTGTAATTTTCCAATTACAGTCTTCACTTATGTATTTTCAACCGGGACTGCATCAGTCTGGACTCCTCCAGTGCAGAACCCTGACACACACTCAAGAGACAGCATCTCTGAGCAGGGACCCTGTGAAAGAGCGAGTGTGGGATCAAGCATGAATGAGCCCACAGGAAAAGTCCGGGTGTGAAATCACATCCCACGTTACCCCTGTATCACCAGTGGAGCTGGGGAAACGGGAAAAACGTAGCTCAGTGCTTCATAACCCTTATAACCTGAATTATCCTGTGATCCAATGATTGGCCTGGAGTGGGTGATTAAATCCCTGGATCCCAGACCAAGGACTCTAAATGGTGGAACACAGGGAGGTTGTACTGTAAAGTTATGCTTGAGTGTGACATATATGGACATACATATGTGCGTATGTTGGAATGGGTATAGCATGTAGATGTATGCGCTACTGTGTGCTGAGTATTTCCTCCATGGATGTGAGTATACAAAAATATATGTGTAAATAAAGTGGGAATCTTATGTACGAAAAAAGGCCTTGTATGGGTTAGTGGTTGTAGACCTGTCTGCATGTGTTTGGTATGTGTGTGAATATAACATATATATGTGTGCACGTGCATTTATATACGTCATATTGGCACTTAGGGACATGGTTTAGTGATGAATTTGGCAGTGTTAGGTTTATGGTTGGACTCGATAATCTTAAAGTCCTTTTCCGACCTAAATGATTCTATGATATACATACATATCAGCACCTTTGATAACATATATACAACGCTTGCAAATGGCCATTTTTGGAAAAAACAAACGTCATGTTTCTCCAGATTTCCCAAAGCAGACATGTTTTCTCTCACCCTCTCACAGCCACTTGCTGGGACAGGACATTGTTGGGATGCCGCTGGTGGTTTGTGAGGGGGAGGCCGGCGTCGCGCGGTACCTACCGGCTGTGCGGGGCTGCCGGCGTGAGCAGCAGCGGCAGCTGCCTGGGAGAGATAGCGAGCCGACAGCTCCTTCACGGAGCGCGCAGAGGACCTCCCTCGTCCTTGGTGAGGTATGCGGCCAGTGCTGTCTGATGCGTCTAAAAACGACCGTGTCCTCTCGTCTGAAACAGGAACAGACATGCACGGTGAGCAACGTGCCAAAGACAGGAGGGCACGGCCAGGCTGGAGCGGGAGCATCGCCTGTGCAGGGCTCTGCCAGGTGCCTCTGCCATCTGCACACTGACTAACACACCAGCCCACACCATAAGCCCCTGAAACTTTGGGGTCTACAGCGGTCTATGTCTTCCTCACACGAGGAGGAGGAGGGGCAGGTTCTGATCTCTTCTCTCTGGTGACCGATGACAGAACCCAAGGGAATGGCAGGAAGATGTGCCAGGGGAGGTTTAGGTTGGACATTAGGAAAAGGATCTTCACCCAGAGGGTGCTGGACACTGGAACAGGCTCCCCAGGGAGGTGTCACGGCCCCAACCTGACAGTGTTCAAGAAGAGACTGGGCAACACCCTCAGACACACGGTGTGAACTGTGGGGTTGTCAATGCAGGGACAAGAGTTGGACTCCATGATCCTTGTGGGTCCCTCCCAACTCAGGATATTCTATGATTCTATTCTATGAAGACTTAACATCATGACCTTTTACTTCAGGGACAAAACATGGACATTTCCACCTCCTTCATGTCCGAAATGAGTTTTGAGCCTGGATGAGAATAACACATTGGGCAATGACCTGATGCCACGGTCCTGTTGGGGGGCCACAGAGCCTATACCCATCCCCACATCCCTGGACAAGGCCATCGTCAAACAGGAGCAAGACAGAGGATATGAAGAAGCTGGGCATGTTCAACTTGAACCGGTTCCCACTTTTTTTGCTCCATGGCCACACTGCTCTCCCATCAACAAGCCTCACAAGTAGTTGCACCCATTTATCTTTACTTCTCCCCTGCGAAATTGTTTCAGGGAACTAAGACATAAAGAGCCTACGAGACTTAACCATGGAGGTAGCAGGGAGTCTTTGGCAGAGCCAGAGGACTAAACCCTGTTCTTGGTTTAGAGATCTGATATTTTGAGCAGCACCAGCTCCCATGAAGCCCCCACTGGGGCCCAGCACGACATTGCTGAGATATTCAAGATATTCAGCATTCCTCCTACCTTTGTTCAGACATTTCCCATGGAGATGACTACAACTGACAATGTCCCTATCTGGCTCGTGGAGAAATGGCTAGTCTGGGAAGAGGTGATCTATTAGCCAGACTTCCCAAGGGGTGCACAGAGGGATTGGCTGGTTGGAGTGATCACGCACTTTCGGATGATGCTCAGGCCATGCTCCCCAGTTGTACTGTTGTACTCCCTTCCCCTTGGTCATCACCCTTGTAAACAGCAAGGGGTTCCCCTCCCTCTGAGGATTAGAGCTGTGTCCATCCCCAGAGAGAGGTGTGTGTCAAAAATAACAGCTCTAAAACAGATGGGTTTACTTTTCAAAGAAAGAGACAACTCCAAATTCTTCCTAAGGAATTTCTTTTGTTTCATTGATCCGTTAAGTGTGAGCAGGATGGCCATCTCCACTTCACACCACAGCCATCTATAGAGCTTTACACCTATATGATGCATCTCAGTTCTCCAGGTTATTCAGGGCTGTAATTTCTCTGTTACTACTGTAAAAACACGAGAAGGTTCTCCTTTTATCTGCAGGCTTGCACTGCTGCATTTGGATTTAGTGCGGTATTTGCAATGTTTTCTGTTTGAACAATGGGCTCCCTCTCCACAAATCCAGCTATTGCACAGCCAGGAAAGGGCTGATGTACATTTTAATATGTGCACATTAGAAGCACTGCAGCAATTCTAGCCTTCTTTGCCCTGAAATCTCAGTCCTCAAATCATGAGATTTTGTAAATAACAAACTTAATTCCCCTTCGTTTCCTGGGTTGTGAGTTCAAATTATCAATTTTTTTTTTTTTTTTAAAATACTGAAGGCAGTTTACTCTGGTTTTATTTTAAACGACAACAGCTAATGTCATACACTAAAGGGAGATGGTGTTTCAAATGAAACATCCGTTCCTACAGGGACAAACACACACCAAAAAGCCACCAAGATAAAAGCAGAGGGACCCCAGTGAACTTGTCAGACACTGGCCCACATGTTGCTGGAAGGCACCAAACCCCAAGATTTCTTTTGTCCTTGTTTCCAGCTGCTCCTGCAGATGTACAGGTGTTTTGATGCAGAACCAAGGCTGGATACATGAGGAAGCAGCTGGAGGCAATACAGATATAGTTGCCCAGTTCTTTCAGAGGTCAACAGGACACCAGGTGAGGAAATAATGCTGTTGTTTGTTTGGTTGTTTTTTTGCTAAGTCACTATGTAAATATGGGACCTCTCTCCCTGATTTTTGCTGTCCAGAACTTAAACACTGAGTCAAAACGAATTGTTCATCTACAGCCAGTGGAGACAGTGACACTGCTGGGACAGATTGGGTGCATCTTAAGACAGATTGCAAGAAAAGCCACCCTTCAATTGCATCAGTTTTTCCCCACTCTGCTCAAGAAACCCCAGACTTTGACCAGATCCTGGATTTTTGAGATTAAAGGTGTCCCAGAAATGAGGAGGAAAGGATCAAGGCACCTCTGAGATATTAACTTTTACAGGAGCGGGTACCAATAGCTGCTAACACAAGTCCCAATATCTGCTGTAGTGGGCTTCTCACTTCATTTGAAGGCTCAAGGCACACATTTGAAGGGGTCCACTCTATAAAAATGGAAAATGGAGTAATTCCTAGTGAAGATACTTTGGATTTTGTGGTCTTTCCTTATTATGGCTGTACCCTGCGAGAAGAGTACTGAGGCATGTGCTGAATTATCTGCAGAAAGCTTTGAAGAGGGCTTTGGAGAATCTTGTCTGGGAATCTCTCCCTTTTCTCCTACATTGCTGAATTGCCTACTAGAAAGGCAAAAGGGGTCTGATCAGTCTGGAAAAGAGAAGGTTTCTTCCTTGCAAGGTGATGTGGCTTGGCTAAACTTCCCAGTAAGAGCAACAGGGAGGGCTGGGGAGAGTCAGCCTTGCTAGCTTTAAAGCAGAAATAAAACCAAGCACAGATTTACAGCCTTTCTGGTTGGCCAAATGAACACAAGTTCTTGGCAAGGGCATGACCATACTGAAAAACCTCTCCTAAAAACTACCCCTAGGAGATGGGAGCCCTTCACAGCAAGGCAGGGACCCTGCTTAGGCTGACACCAGCATTACTGCGCTTAACTGTTTTGGTGCCAAGTACTTGGCAAAAGCATCCCCATGTCCTAGAGCTGGGCTGGTGGTTTTTAATGGTCTCCT
Organism: Pampusana beccarii; assembly: GCA_013399365.1. Classification (NCBI taxonomy): domain Eukaryota; kingdom Metazoa; phylum Chordata; class Aves; order Columbiformes; family Columbidae; genus Pampusana; species Pampusana beccarii. Next base: position 176,130 of record VWYH01003956.1, on the reverse strand, counting down.
CCCAGCCCAGGCTTTAGGTATTATCACTGAGCTGGTGTAACTTGTATTGGCCCATGGACCCTTCGAGTGAGACGGTGAGTCACCATCCCTGGAGGTGTTTAAAAGACGTATAGATGAGGTTCTTAGAGACATAGGTTAGTGCTAGATTTAGGTTATAGTTGCACTCGATGATCTTAAGGGTCTCTTCCAACCAAAATGATTCTGCGATGCCGAAAGGAGAGCAATGTGCCCCTCTAGCCAAGAGAGAAATGCAGCTGAATGCAAATTTCTAGTCCATTCAGTAGAAAATAGCACAGCCTCAGTTCTACCCAGTCCTTTATCCATTAGCTTAGATTGCTGAAAGGCCACAGGGCTTCTGTTCTAATGACGGATATAGATACAAGACTTTTGTTGAAGCCTTCCTCTTATCGCTGCCTGTGTTTTATTTTTTTATTTTCTTTTTGTTTTTGACATTTTTTCTTTTTTCAGAGCACAGGCTGTGCACAGCCCGCTGTTTGCTTATCACTTCTCACAAAACTGCCTGCCTTAGATAGGGGCTGGTCCAGCCCGCCTGGCTCGGCACTTGTGGAATGTCTGGTCGCTCCACATGGCTCTTGCCTGACAAAACAGGCTGCTGCCACCCTCCTAATTGATAATCATAGATAAGAGCAAAAGAACAACAGTTCATTCTGCTAACGAGAAAGCCGAGCTGCCACGTGAATGCGGCTAATGACATTCAAGCAGCACCTAAGACATCTCGAGAGGTGTGAGGATGATGACATTGCACAGAATCCCCTGGAAGTGTTGGGGCAACTTCCCAGCTGGGAATGCTAAAGCAAAACCAAAGGATATTATGCAGACCTGGCTTAAGGCATTATTTGTTGCGCATGAGATGGAGGGTATGGAAATCCAGCTTGAGACCAGTGCCAAGCTCCGTGTTTCTACCTCCCTGAGCAAAAAGGCTCTGCCGGCATGTTCGGAATCCATTCCAGCACTGAGTGATGCATCCCCTGTGGCACTGATTGAGTAGCGCTGACTGCGGCCCCAGGGGTTCTAAACCTGATACTCCAAGCATTAAAGCATCCTCCCTTAGCTAAAATGGAATAAACGAGCTCCTAAGGACCCCCTCCTCCCATCCCACCCAACCGAAGGCACCGCAGCCGACAACCCTGATGTCCAAGTGAAGGATACGGGGAATGCTCCTCCCCGCGGGGCTTTGTCGGCGAAATGTCCTTCATGCCAGCGTTTGGCGCCAGATGAATCTGCACATTTCACGTGAGGGGCTGCAATGTTAGGACTGTCTGTAGAGAGCAGCTGCCGGGGTTTCTTAAGCTCTTCCAGTGCCCCACATAGATGCAGCTCAGGCTCAGTTTACAGACCCCCTGGCCCATCAGCCGCGTCCCCCGTGAGCAGGGAGGGCTGTGGGACCTGGAAACTTGCAGTGGGCAAAAATAATTCCTCATATCCTCGTTTGTACTCACTGATCTTTCTAGACAGAGGGGAGAAAAGGCAAAGCAACAGAGGGAAAAAGACTCTTAAATATTAATCTAAAAATTCACTCGCTTCCTCTTCAGTTATTGCCCATAAATCACTCAACTGCTCTGTCTCCTGCTGAAAATATTACAGGTCTCTTGAATCGTAATCATGTTACATCTGACAGCCAACTCCCAACAAGCGGAAAGCAAATCACTGACAAAACACTACCCCCCTGCCTTCGCCTGAGAAAACCCCCATCTAGCCGGTAACACGGTAGCTCTGGCTCACTCTCCTTTCTATTTAAGCCACTCCGTGCTACACAGAAACAACGCTACCCACCTGTTGGTGTCCACCACCTCTGCTGCTGGCACTCCTTTGCAACTCAGCTCCCACCACCAACCCCAGTGAGCTACCGAGCGCCTGAGTCACCTATTAAAAAAGGAAGCTGCAAGCTCAGCACCATTCTCCCGGGCCGCCTGGCCAACCACATGTCATCGGCTTTGCTCCCAAAAATCAGCCGCTCTGAGCAAACACAGCTGCTAAGCAAAGCCCTTTGTGTCACCGTGTGAGCCCCACGGCGGCCTGTGAAGCGGGGGTTGTGTAACAGGGCCTGAGATCAAACAGGGGCTTGCACGGGGCTTGCACAAGCTGGAGGGAAAGGGAGAGCCCGGTGGTGGGAGTTATGCTGGGGTCCTGTCCCCCTTCATCGCCCACCAAGGGGAGAGTTACTCTGGAGAATATCCACCCCAGCCAGCTGAATCCCGCATCCTCCATCACCTGCTCTGTGGCTGCCTGATGCTGCTCCTCTGCAGATCAACTTTGAGTTGGCCACCACGGCTGCTGGAGCCGGCACATCTCGCTTCATGGAGCACAGATGTGTTGTGTTCTCACCCCTTGGCTGTGCCGAGGTGTGGGTGCTGTGAGACATTCAGCCCATCCCATGGTGCAGGACCCAAAACCCAGGACTCAAAGGCTTGCGGGAGCAAAGGGATCTGGAGCTTCCTATCACTGGGGAAATCAGGGCAGGAAAACAATGGCTTCTTCACACTGTGAAAAGGACTCTGTTTTTCAAGGGGGTGGAGGTGAACCAACATGGAAATGCTCCTGGGTTTGTGGTTCTCTGATCTGGCTGTTCACTGGGAATGTGGAGCCATTTCTGCTATTCCTCCCTGCCCGGGATGGGTCATGGGTTACCCCCATGGTCATTACCAGTGGGGACCCCTGACTCAGGCTGTTTGGCTGGACATGTGCCTTCATTCCCACCTGTTTGTGCCTCACGTGCACATCAGTGAAACCTTCGTGACTCACTGTCTGCCTGCTGAATCTGGAAACTCATCCCTGCATATGAGGACCCCATTTCTAACTGTCTGTCCTTAGATTTGGGAGCTGCATATGCTGAATCACACCTACCCCATCTTTCTCACAGCTTTGCCCTCCAGAGAATTGGTACCCTGACAAAAGGGACTCCTAAATACCAGCACTGCTCCATGACTGGGCTGGGGGAATTTGCACGGGTGGGTAAGCACCCATAAAAGCTGGCTGGGAAACCAGCGTTGCTGTTTAATCCAGGAGCCTGGCAGCCCATTGGCTTTGCTCGGTCAGTGGGGAACGGTTTAAATCTCTGGCCCCAACCCCTGTGCCGGTGGCCCTGGTCCATGGGGAAGCTCTGCCAGAGGAGATGCACATCGAAGTGACATGGGAAGCGGAGCAGGCTGCCTCGCTGCCCCACTTCGGAGGATGCTGCAAGGGTGAGTGGTCCCAGGATGCTTTAGCAAAGAGGCTGTGTGGGGAAGGGTAGTCCTGGGAGACTGAGGGTTTTGGGGGGGCAAAGCATCTCTAGTTATTTCTCATTGGCATCATGACCTGCTCTTGAGGCTTTAGTGCATGTTAAAATGTCATGTGCTGCTTTTTTCCAAAGGAAGGGGAAGAAAGATAGTACAAGGCTATGGCAGGGAGCATCAGCAGGATTTTAGGTGTCATCCAGTAGAGAGTGAGGACCAGTGATGCCCTAAAACATCCTGCTTATCCTCGCGGGTACTCCCTCCTGACTCCCAGATCACGCATTGTCTGAAAACTGCAATGTTTTCTTTCATTTTCAGTTCTACAAAGGACAGCAAGGATTTGAAATTCAAGCGTTTTCTTTTTGCCACGGTTTGGTCAATTATGTGACAGAGTGGCAATTGTAAACTTCTTTTATTTGTTTGTATGGGCNTTTTTTTTTTTTTTAATAACTACATGGACCAGGAATCAACCTTTAAAAGTGAGAATTGAGGTTTTCACATGCTCATCAAACTAACTCAGACGTAAAACCACCACTGATTACAGTTAGGTAACTAATAAAAATAAGACAAATTTACAACACTTTTTTTTTCTGATTCCAAACTTTCGTGAGCAGACCTTCTCTTTTCAAATAAATTTGCACAGCGTTGAGTGCAGTAGATCCTTGATTTGGAGGTGGGGGTGTCTGTGGTATGGATAATAAATGTAATGACTAATGCACATCAAAAAATATAAATCATCCTCTTTTGAAAGGGTAAAAGAAAGATTTTGTGCTGTCTGTAAGCCTTATGTTAAAATCACTTCAGCAGCTCTGGTGCATAGAGCTAATATGCGGATTCTGGGGTGGGAAATGGGCTGTAAAGTCCCAGAGTCGGTGGAAGGCACTAAACAAATAAAATAAAATAATGTAACTAAAGAACAGCTGTCTTGAAGAGGAAATAAGATTCAAAATAGTATTTAATGCTTTAGGAAATGTCTGCTAGGTTGTAGTCAAATAATTGCAGGTGTAAAAAGTTGCATTTCCAAATCTGAAGGGGTGGGAGGGAGGGAAGAAAACAACAGCTACTGAAGAGTGTCTTGTTTCCCACACTTGAATTTCAAAATCAGATCTCTTGACAATTTCCAGCACCTCTAAACTGAACGTTCGTGGTCTTTAGTCACTTCTGCAAATGTTTGTGGCTCCTCAGTGTCAGGTGGACTTTCCTTTGCAGGAGTACCATCACAACCCCCGGGGTAATTGAAACAGCTCCTGATAACAGTTGGGAAAATATAGCCTCAGGCAGAGCTGACTATCTGCCCCAAGGCAGCTCGGGGCTATTTCTGGGCTTTGCAAAAATCCAGGAATGTGGAGGACTCTATTCCTGGTACCAAAAATGCCAAGAAGCTCTGCTGAGAGACAGCTGCGGGTGACATTGCTGGCTGGGGACGTGCCCTTCCCGAGTGGGCCAGCTGCTGTGGGGCTCTCTGTCCTTGGAGACGGGCTTTGACATCACCCGCTCGGCTCCCCTGCTTTTGGGATGCAAAGTGCCGAGACAAGGTGGATGCAGCCCTTACTACCCACTCAGCACTGCCTCAGTCTCTGTGTTCCTCGACTGCTTGCAAAGGGTTAATAAAAGCTGAGTGGCAGTTTAATGAATTGCTCCCCAGGGCTGTGCATCTCTGGGATCTCAGTATGCAGCGCTGCCCTCTGATGTGCTGGGGGTCGGGTATCACGTACTGTTCTGGTACCCTCTGGTAACTCTCTATCTGTTGTTTAAACAGGTTTGCACTGAAATGGTGATAAACACCGCTGCTTGCCATAGAACAAGAGCTGTTTCTATTTCACAGAATCACAGGCTGGTTGTGGTGGGAAGGGACCTCTGGAGATCACCCAGTCCAACCCAGCTGCTAAAGCAGGGTCACCAGAGCAGATCACACAGGAAGGTGTCCAGGGGGGTTTGAATGGCTGCAGAGAAGGAGACTCCACAACCTCTCTGGGCAGCCTGGGCCAGGCTCTGGCACCTCAAAGGAGAGAAGTTTCTCCTCATATTCAGATGGAACCTCCTGTGTTTCAGTCTGTGCCCGTTGCCTCTCATCCTGTTGTTGGGCACCACTGAACAGAGTCTGGTCTGTGCTCTTGACACCCACCCTTGAGATATTTATAAGCATAAATAAGATCCCAGATTTCCCTCTTTCCCTGTTTCACCTGTCGCTGAAGGCTGGCCAGCAGAAGTACTATTTTCATCCCTAACCCCTCTGCCAAGCTCCATGTCCCCTGCCTGCTCTACTTTCTCCCCTAACAGCAACATCTCAGCCCTTGCAGACTGCCATGCGGGGTGACCATTTGTGATAGCGGCTTCCCTCCCTCTAATATCCCCTTCCCCAGGGAAAGCAACACGGAGCCACCCACCGGAATAACCTCTGCCTGGGGAGAGGTCTTCTCAGCATGCCACAAATACCAGACCTTTTAAGGGAAACCATCTCTAATCACCACAAAGAGGTACCTTGGGAATGCCTGCAGCCCTGTGAGCACCCCCAGCCACACATCCCACCTGGGATACAGATCACAGCTGGGCTCAGGGCTGTAATGTGCATCTTGAAGCATTTTGTTGCCGCGCTGTGATGTTTACTTGGGGGCATTGCATGGATACTACAGGGCTCTGAGGAGCTGTTGAGGCCCTGCCTTTGCTTTCTATTCTTATCTTGGTGTTTCCATGCTGCTGTCAGCTCTTTATCACTGGCAGCCAAGAAATCTTAATACTGTTTTAGAAGAAACAGCCGTAGCAAAAAAAAAATAAAATAAAAAAATTAGCAGTATCTTTTAAAGAGAAAACCCCAACCCACTTGTAGCTATTGAGTTTCCCTGGCATTTCCACTTATTTCTGAATGAGTCAAATTGCCAGTGAGAATTTGGGGGAGGAGAGAAATGGGTGGCTTTAAAGTTAAAATACTGGTTTGGACACTACTTAATGCAGAGATTCCTGCTGCTGTGTTCAGACCAAGTCCTGGGGTTTTTGCTGGTGCTGAAAAAGGCTTTCCATCTTCCTAGCATCACGGTTGGGGCATCCTGGCCTCGTTACCCCCCAAAAGGAGGCTTTTGTACCCTGCAAAATACTGCATCTAATCAATGGCTGAAAACAGCCTCTGTAGGATATTCCTACGAATTTCCACCAATGCTGGATCCCTTGATTTCCACTAGTGGGTTATCTACCACTTCACCTGGTCAAGAACATGGGTTTTAATCTTTTGCCCTTTCTCATCAATTGATATTTGTACCTGAGGCACCAACTCCACCTGTTTTCCCCCAAATCCCTGCTTTTTAATAAAAACTCCGAGGTACTTCAGATATCTTCCAGCAAAGATTTGAGTGAAAACTGGAGACCTGGAGGGAACTGGGGGGAAAAAAAAAAATTCTATTGTTCTGGCAGCAATCAGCAGAATTTGTATCCCAGAAGCAAACGTTAACCACTGCTAAATGCATGAGCAGAAAAATACTACTTTCGCTTTAGGCCATTGGGGTCTAGTCCTTCCCGCAGTGACTGGAGTCCTGGCTCTTTTCTGGGCATGGCACAGACTTTAGAGCTAAAAGGCTTTAGCAGATGGATAAACAGATATGAGACACATACGCGCACACTCAGGTGTAGGTTTCTGCTCCATCTTACAGAATTGCATGGGGTTTTGGAGTTACTTTCCACCCATGAGCACAAAGAGGGACTGGTATGTCGATATTAATGCTGCTAACCCAACAGGCTCCTGAAGCCCTTTATTTAGCTCAGGGTCACAAACACATTTCTCAGCCCTCCCTGGAGCCAGGAAGATAAGAGAGAGGGGAAAAAAATTCCCTCCTTAACTAATCCTACTCTGCCTCCTGCTCCCTAGGGACGTAAGATGAAGAAAAGCTCATTTCCCTCTGAACAGTCTACATTTTGCTGCCTGCTGTCTACTTCCTACCAGTTCTGAACATGGTTTTGATCTGGAACCCCACAGCATCCATCTGGCTTGCCCAAACCCTTGTAAAGAGTTTTTCCCCTGTTGCCAGTCATGGTGACCAGAGTCACAGTAACTAACAGTATTTCTGGGGAGAGAGTAGATGCTGAGAGCTGGCCCCATTCATTTAAACCTCAAAGATAGGAACTTGGATATTTCACGAGAGGGGAAAAGCACTAAGGTAGTGCGCTCTGTTTCCACCTTGAACATGTCCAAGCGCCCTAGATGATGGTGTTGAACCAGACCAAAACCACCATCTGCGGAGCATGGAGACAGTACCTTCTGCAGCAGAGGATGGGATTTACGAAGCTTTGGACCAACAAAATAAAATCCACAGGTTTCCACGAGCCACAACTCCTCCTTCGTAGCACGAGGTGCTAAGGATCCTTGTTTGCCCTGCATTTTAGCATCGCTCCAGGGTTCTTATTCATGCAACAATTCACCCCGCTCTAATCTACCCCAAGATTACTTACGGGGATGTCTTGGTAGTCCCAACAGCTGTGTCACACCGTAGACAGCCCCAGTGGAAAATCTATGTGAAACTTGCAGCTGGGCAGCCCTTAACGTATCCTATGAGGAGCCCTGCTCCACTCCCCGCACCCCCGGTCCTGTTCACTGCCTCCCAGTGGTCTCTGGCAGCTGTTTTTATCACCGAGCGCTGGGCTATGTTGAGAGGATGAACCACTTGGTCTATTTTTAGGGAAGAGTGAAATTGCTGTTCCACCAGGCTGAGTCAATCACAAGTTTTAGCAATCCTACACGGAGGCTGGGAAAGTCTGGGGGCCTGGCTTATTTTCAGCACTTACATTCATTCAAAATACCCCGGTGTAATCCAGTACAGGGCAGGGGATGCTTCCAGGCCGTGGTGCAACGGGGAAAAGGCATTTCCCTGACTCACTGTCACGTCCTCGGGCTGTGATCTGCATGGCCGAGCCCCCTTTGCCTTTGGCCACAGCCAAAGTTTTAAGGGAAAAGCTGGGAAAGTGACAGGAATTAGCTGCAATTTTCTGGTTTCCTATTTCCTCATCAGTTCCAGTATTTTAGAACCAAGAAAAAAAAAAAAAAGGAAAGTGAGGCGAAGCATAATATGCCAAAAAGGATGATGGACCTATCTGCTTTATGGTCAGCTGGCAATTTTCCCATCCTTGCGGTCCCTCTGTTAGTGATGTGGTGACTGCTCTGGGCAATGTTTGGAGAGGGATAATGATAAAGCACTCAGCCTTGGAGGGCTTTCCATGCCCTCAAAGTTCAGATGGGTAATGGCTGCTATTTTAAGCATCCTAATGGTGGGTACAACTGTATGACAGACCTGGGGAACCAGGCCTGGCCATACTGATTTACAAATACAGGCTGGGATAACGATATGATTGACGTACCCAGTGATGTTTGAACCAGGTCCAGCTGCTCGCTCTTTGGTTTACTTTTCTGACACCTTTAGAGAACGTAGGGTTGAGTAAATCACTATGCAGTGGTGAAAGGAGATGTGGGTTGGCTATGCCAGCAGCAGAAGTCACAATCCGCCGAGATAAAACACTCACCCAGAGGTGCTCAGGATCACAAAACACAGGGCGAGGGCCACAAGAGACCCATGCTCAGTTCCACCCTTCTTGTACCCTCCCAGGCCATGCCCATGCAGGAGAATGGGACAACATGGACCACAGTGATGGGGGAGAGAGTTGCATGGATGTGAACTGTGCTGGACCACATGGTCTTGGGGCAAAAATCCGATCTATTTTATCCACCAGCACAAAAGCTGTCTTAGCCTTCCTGTGCCCCAATGCACCAGAAAAAATACAGGGTAGGAGATTCTACAACCTCTCTGGGCAGCCTGTTCCAAAGCTCTGGCACCCTCAAAGTCAAGAAGTTGCTCCTCATATTCAGATGGAACCTCCTGTGTTTCAGTCTGTGCCTGTTGTCCCTCATCCTGTTGTTGGGCACCACTGAACAGAGTCTGGTCGCACCCTTTTGAAACCCACCCTTGAGATATTTATCAGCATAAATAAGGTCCCCTCTCAGCCTTCTCCAGGCTGAACAGACCCCGGTCTCTCAGTCTCTCCTCATAAGAAAGGTGCTTCAGACCCCTCATTATCTTCGTAGCCTCCACTGGTCTCCCTCCAGTAATTCCTTGTCCTTAAACTGGAGACCCCAGAACTGGACACAGAACTCCAGATGCGGCCTCAGCAGAGCAGAGTAGTGGGGGAAGGAACAACCTCCCTCACCCTGCTGGTCACACTCCTCCTCATGCACCCCAGGTACCGTTGGCTTTCTTGCCCACAAAGGCACATCGCTGGCTCATGGTCACTCTTGCTGGGAGACAAGGGGAAAGACCAGCAGGGGTTTAGGAGGGGCAAAGCTCCTTAGGTCTGTTCGGGTGAAAGCACAGACTAGGGCTTGCAGGACTGTCTGTTTTGGTGGCTGCTGCCAGCCCAGCTGCTGGCAGAGCTCCATGGCAACCCCCCAAAAAAGGTGCCTGTGGTCCCAGCATCCCCAACCAGCTGTCTCAGAGGCTGTGAGGGGTGGCAGGGGATGGATGGCACTTGCTTCTGCTCCTTCTTTCTGTGCTGTGAGGTCAGGTGGGGCAGACGCTTAGACACCCCAAGTTTCCCTCCTGGCTGAGTCGCAGAGGCACAAAGCGCTTAGAGCTGGACAGACTGACCGCTTAAAGCAGTCCTGACATTCAAATCCTGCTTGTCACACTCTTGAAATGCAACTGCTGAAAATGAAATGAGCTTTTAAGGATTATTTTGACTGGACCCTCTACCACTGCGATTGCCAGAGCTGCCTTGAACTCAGGGGTGTCTGCAGCACCAGCGCAGCCTTTTATCTTAAATCGCCATTTCCCCCACTGCTTTTCAGATCTTTCCAGTTTACTAGTGATGTTCTCCCAAACCTTTCTGCTGAATGGGCAATGTTAGCTACAAGTCTCCGGGTCATGGAGAGGTGGAGAACAACAGGCTATTTCCACTGCTGGAGCTGAGACACGGTGTCCGGCGTCTGCTCTGCAGCAGCATCCTTGCGAAGACCAGTTTTGGGACCGAAGTGGGACAGTGACATTGTCGCTAGATGGCACCGCACCCCCTTGCAGGAGAAAGAGCGGGTGTTACAGGGAGGAGGGGAAAAACCATCCCCTGCCAAGCAAAGGTTGCAAGCAAAGCTGGGTCTCCCTGCATGCAGGATGGGGGAGTCCACTGTTTGCTGCCCTCTCCTCCTCCTCCTCCCCTTGCTTTGAAAATTCCCCGTGGATAGAGGTCGAAATGAATACAGAATAGAAAGTGGAAGGGGGAGGAGGGAATTAAATGCATTTTGGAGGCTGTCTGGATGCTCTGCAATTTGCAGTCACGTCAGGCTCCTGTTTCATCTTTTCCTCCGCACTGAAGTAACATTCTCATGTGCCCTTCAGCTGAAAGCACTGAATAATGGAGCTATATTAATACATACATGCACAAGCATATGTATGCGTATGAGCTGGGGGAACAGCATGCCCGCACGCGTGCCCCTCTTTTCTCTTTCTTGGCCCTGATTTTCCTCTCTCTGGTTGCCAAAATTCATCTAGAAGTTGTTAATTTTTCAACCCACAGTACTCTGGAGATTCTACCTGCAGCAAATTAGTTGGTGCCTTCTCCTCTTTAATATTAAATGACTCAAGCTTTCAACCATTTTCCTTTGGGGAAAGCGATTCCTTGAGTTACCATCGTCCTTCCCAGGAAGTATTTTGTTCTATCATGTACGTTTTCCACTGCTCAGTTTAATCTCATTACTGCCAACTATAGCCTCTTGGACCTCTTTAATTAGTGACTTGGTGGTGTCTTCGGTGGCAGCTTCCTCCGGATCATCTGATATCTTCAGCGTGGCCGAGGATGTAGCCTGACTGGTTCAGCTGCCTGGAAATGGGATTTTCTAAGGGATGTAGCAGCCTTCTCTTTGAGCAATGCTCAGGACGCCAGCAGTGTCTCACAAGTGACTATGCCGTGTCTGGAAGGAGGTGCTTTGGCTTCATGTGTAGTTATTCAGCTCTGAACTGTTGCATGGACATGTTTCGAGCACAAGTCTTATAAGTATCAGATGAGGGAACTGGGGGTTTAGCCTGGAGAAAAGGAGGCTGAGGGAAAACCTTATAGCTGGCTACAACTACCTGAAAGGAGGTTGTTTCGTAGAGGGAGTTGGTCTCTTTTCTCCATCAACATCCGATAGGATGAAAGAAAATGTCTTCAAGTTATGCCAGGGGAGGTTTAGATTGGATATTAGGAAGAATTTATTCACAGGAAGGGTTGTCAGGCATTGGAACAGGCTGCCCAGGGAAGTAGTGGCATCACTACCTCTGGCGGGGTTTAAAGAGGCATAGATGATGTTCTTAGGGACATGGTTTAGTGCCAGTGTTGGGTTAACGATTGGACTCAATGATGTTGAGGATCTCTTCCAACAAAATTATTCGATGTGTTTGCTCACAAGACAAATGCCAGTCAACAGTGTCTTGAACACTTTCAAGCTGTTGTCCCTCTTACCATAGCATCCCAGACCTGAGAACCATGCTCCATGCTTTACCTTACAACATTTCATGGTGCCAAACTGCTCAGCCCTGCCTTCCCCATCCCAGGTCACTGCATTGGCCGGGTGTCCCCTCCTCAGTCCTTTGGGAAGGGCTGTGGGGCAGTCCCTGGATGATGGTGAGGAGGCTGCTCTAGAAGACCTGCCCTGGTCACTGCTGTGGCTCATGGAGCACTGGTGTCTCTCTTGCTCCATGGGAATGACCAAGCACAGCACAGGTATAGTCCCAAGCACAGCACAGGTATAGTCCCAGACACATCTTGCCCCAGAAGAGATATGGGGCAGCTGGTTCCTGGACTTTTTTCGGGAAGCATTACAACTCCTGTCTCTGAGAAAATCCAGCACCTAAATCAGAGCTCAGTCTCATATTCCCAGACACATCTTGTCCCAGAAGAGATATGGAACAGTTGGTTCCTGGACTTTTTTAGGAAGCATTACAACTGACTCTGAACAAATCCAGCACCTACATCAGAGGTTGCTGTAATATTCCCAGCTCCCTGGTTACAATTACCTCCTTAGAAGGACCCCACACCATGAAAACCATATCCTTGACGACGAAGCGATGCTGGAGATGACATAAGTCTTCGTAATTGCAAGGCCTTTGAGTCAGGGGCTGGAGAGTTGGGTAAGGCTCTAAGATAGACCATGATTCATAATTTGACAGCCAGAGGAAAAGATGTTCCTCATGCTGTAAAAGGCACACCGCAGCTAGTACTGTTATCATGTTTAGCAAGATAGCACAGTGACTTCACATGCTTTGATATTAAAAAAAAAATAAATCCCAGCAATGCTGTGGAAACTTCATCTCCTTCATTTGTCTGTGTGTTCATGTAAAAGACTTCCCATGCAGCTGGGTAATTAAATACAGTGTCTCAAATCCGGGCAGCTTGTGATTTTTAATGTCGGTTGTTTGTTTGTTTCTTTTCCTCTTGTGTGAAAGAAAAGGAGGACACGGAAAGGAAAGAGAACAAACCCTAGTTAGATGTGGTATGGAGTCTCCGGATTCCTGACCCAGGGGCAAAGCAGGCAGGATGGTCCCCTGGTCTCAAATCAAGTCATCATGGGATTTTTGGAGAGCTGTTCCTTTCTGCCCTGAACCTTCCTGACACCTAAGTTTGATAAAATTCTACCCTTTCCCATGCAAAACTTCAGCTTGGATCTCTCACTGTTCACAGATGCCTCTTGCCTTGAAATATCCCTGACCTGCTTTAGTCCCGATGATATCATAGCGTTAGGGATCACTTACAAGTCCTATCTTAAGCCAAGGATGACTGTGTTTCATACACCACCACTGCCAAATTCCAAGAGGAGCCCAGCCAAGACTCCTTAGTTAGGTACAAAGAAACCTCTCACTTTTCCTGTCCTCAAGGCTGAGGTGCAGGAAGATATGACTCAATCTCAAATTAAACATGGACACACTTCTTTCTTGGTGTTTAATGCCAGCTATTTTTACATGCTGGGCTAACAGCACAGGGAGAGCCAGCGTGGCTCTGTGGACTCATCTCTGGCCCAGATCCCAGCTGTGCTGGGATTTGCCAGCTCTGTGCAATGGGATCGATCAGGGCTGGAAGGGATTTGGCTGCAGCCATGGGGTCATCTGCTCTCTGCGGTCCCTTATCCTTGGCCACGCTCCTGCATGGCCGGTCCTGGCAGTACCCACACCATCCCCAGCCAGAATTCACCCATCAGTCTCCGCTACAGGATTACATGGGAAATACCACTTCGTGCAAGGACCAAGTAGACCCTTATCAGTTGCAACTATAGAGCTGGCAGTAAAGTAGAAATGATTACCGGTAACCAAAATAAATCCAACTCACAGCTTCTGCCCGCGGCTGAGTCATCAGCTGTATCTGGCAGTGAGGAGATGATGGCCTGTCTGTTGTGGGACAGCTTCCCATCCTGTGTGGGAATGACAATGGGTAAACTGGTAAATTCCAACAAAGAGAGAGGAATTGCACATAGCTCCAATGTGGGGAAGGTGACTGCACCAGAAGCTTTCCAGAGGCAAAAGTGTCACGACAGGCCGAAGGGTGATGATTTTAAACTAAAGGAGGAGAGATTCAGGACAGACATGAGGAAGAAATTTTTTACAGTAAAGCTGGTGAAACCCTGTTCCAGGTTGCCCAGAGAAGTGGTGGATGAACCATCCCTGAAGACATCCCAGGCCAGGCTGGACGGGGCTCTGAGCAACCTGAGCTGGTGAAGATGTCCCTGCTCATGGCAGGGGTGGCACTGGGTGAGCTTTGAAGGTCCCTTCCAACCCGAACTGCTCTATGATTACCTACACATACTGTGTGTGGTTTGGAATTTTTTGCTGTAGACCTGACCCAGCCTTGGCTTCACTCTGTTTTTTCTAAGGACAGTGCTTCACAACTTTTTGGCCTCCTTCTTTTTTCCAGAGCTGAGTGGTCTTTTCTCTACCCATCGTTGTATTTGAGGCCACCACTGCTGCTCTTTCAGGGTCAGAATTATCCATCCATTTTCTTTCCCTGCTCCCACAACGATTTCAGTGTCTCAAACCCAGTAATTATTCGTGTTGCCCTTTACTGTACTCCCAAGGAAGGGATCTGTCCCTCCTGTGGAGCAGTAACCACTGAGGTGGTATTATAAATGGTTAGATGGACACAACTGTTTCTGATAGGATCTCATCCATAATTGATAATCCAGATGCTAAAGACTATGGGAGCCTCTTGTTTCCTTAATGTAGATGTCTCTCTAATCTAGGCTGACCATTCCTACTAACTTATTCCCATCAGGAAAAGGATCATTGCAAGGAGTAGTTTGTTGAACGTATGACCTGTGCCCATGATACCATTAAATGGGATTAGACATAAACTATGTGGGAGCACAGAAAGAAAGGTGGGTGTCTGGATTGAGAGGACTGGGAGATGTGTTGTTGTGTCTGGGTAGAGTAACAGGGCTGGAAGAAAGTCTAAGCCATAGACGATTATGAATTTGTGCTTACTTATAGATTTGTCTGGTTCCAGTCATTGTTAGCAACTTGCATGAACTGGCCCTAATATCCATTTCAAGCTCCTTTTGTGCTTTAATATTTAATAATAGTGCTATGTCTACTTTCCACTTGCTATAAATCATTGTACCCCTTTTCCACTGGAGGCTGTGGAACCTGGCCCAAGGGAAACCCAGCATGTGTGTGAGGCTCTAGTGGTGTGTTTGCAGCTTTTACTAATACAGAAAAGAGGTGGCCTGCATGTCACAGGGAGGTGATGTGCCAAGGGAACTTCTGCTGCAGGCTTTGTTGCTCGCCTTCACCACATCTCAGAGCAAGCCCTATCCTGATGGTAGCTTTGTCATCACAACATGGGGCCCCTGTATACCTGATCCTCCTTCCCTAACCATGGTAGGTTAAGCTTACACAGGGCAGACTCTATGCCAAAGGGTTGATGTCAGTGGATAATGAAGCACCACCATGAAGTTCAACCACTTATAAAGGATGACTCTGGACACTCAAAGAAAATAAAATTCCAGGAGCTTTCAAAGAAGAGCACCTACTAACCTTCGCAGGAGACTCCTTCCATTTGATGGTTCCAGGGCTCCATTGTGCTTTCCTCTGGATGCTCTGAAGAGAGGAAGCGAAGGATGGGTCTCTATTTGGTTTGGTCTCCATGCTCAGGGGTTGGATTGTTGTCAAGATTCTAGCATCAGCCTCCTTCTTCCTCAAAATGCCATTGGGAGATGGTGTCTTCAGTGGAGCAAAATGTAAACTCTTACACTGCGGAGTGGCTTTAGGAGTGTCAAAGCCGGTCTGGAGACCTTTGAGATTCTTTGTTGGGGCACTGATGTCAGGGATAGGAAGATCCTCCATGGGCTTGGTTGAGCACATATCACTGAGATGGCTTTGAGATAAGGTACAGCTTTTCCCCATTGGTCTGACATTAGTCTGTGATAGATATCTTCTCTCCATGAGCTAAGAAACCCAAACAAACACCAAAATAGCCTCATATCTAACTTGAACAATAAATATTCTGAAATTTTCAGTTCCTGCTCTTCTACTCCAAGCATCACATCTGTTGACCTTCTAACTTTTTGTGATGGAAGGGTGTTTATAATTTTCTGCTCCATGTTCTCTGGAGTAAGTGTCAGGGACACAATCTAAACACACTCTAGCCCTTTTTGAAGTGTGGAAGAAGTTTCTGTCTTGTCTATTTCTAGTGCATCCTCTTACTTGTCCATAGTCATGCAAGGAAGCCTTGGAGTAGAAAAAATACAACCACTGGTTGCCTTCCCTCTTGGATTGTTGTTTTATCCCCATCTCCGTCCTCTGCCTCTAGGAAACTGTGTTTCCAAACAGTTTAGAAAATCCCCCTCTTTGTCATTTCATAGGAAACAGACAGGTTTATCTTAGAAACCTGGACTGGAAATAAAAATTTTCAGATTCTGCCTTTTTTTTTTAAAGAGGTGTAATTCAGCTTTCTCTGGTCAGTGGGAACCAACTCCATCTTTGGCAGGGAAACTGGATGAAGTCCAGAGTATGTGGCTTAGAGTGTGTGATTTTATCATTGTTTTTCCAGGTTGCAAGAGGCCCAGCATGCAAATACAAAGCTGAGAACTGTACCTTATGCCAATGAGTTTGCAATCAAAGTATGATATAGGGACACTGGTAGGTGGGAGGTGCACCTTTGCCATGATGTGAGAACAGCAGTCACGGCTTCTAGTTAGGGAGGGAATTCAGTTTAAAGTGCTGAAATGTAGATATCTAAATGTAACTATGAGCAAAATCTACTTGTGAACTTGATGTCTAAGCCCCATTACAGTCAAAAGAACCAAGAAAGTGATTTCTGCACCCTAGGGTAGATAGTTTTCCTTGGTAGGCGCTTAGTATAATTTGAGGTAGGGTAACCTCCAAAACCTCCAAATGCTGGTGCAGAAGGACAGACGTGACTCAGTGTCATACCTGTCAGCCTAGTGTGGCTGTCGGATAACTTAATGACTTTATGCGCCTTCGGCTCAGGCTAGATCCTTCCCTTGCTTCCTAACCAGTGCTTAATCCTCTGCCAGGTCCTACATCTCTTGGTGGTCTCCCATTAAACTCTACCCCTACAATTTATTCACTCCATAGCAATCTGAACGTTACATATGAAGGCTTCATCCCATCCTGAAGTATCTTATATATCTCAGTTCATCTGTGGATGCTAAACTGGATTTGACCTACCCTGAGATGTCCTCAGAACAGAACCAGATATTGCAAAATAAATCTAGGTTTTTGTTTTCCTCTAATTGTTGTTAGGACATGCTCTGTCTCACTTGGTCCAAGCCTTTGGCTCTCACCTTGGGACGTTCGTTCTTTGACATGCTGCTTTCACAGTCCAGGATGCTCTGGTACCTGCAAGGAAGACAGGAGGAGATGGCACCTTAATCCCTCCTTAGCCAAAATGTATTTTTTCATACAGTGGACAGGCTCTTTCTGCCTTCCCCTACCCTCTGGAAAGCCTCAAACCCAACAGACGTCAAAAGCAAACTTGAAGAGGGATAGAGATGTGAGAATTCCCCCAAAAAGGACTGGTTTTAGGTTTAATGGACTAGTTCAGTGCTGTGCTGATCTAGTGCGATTTACTAGATCTAGCGTGAGCCCTCTCCTCCCAAGCGCCATGCAGTTGTGTCCCTGGAGCACCCTGTCTCCAGTGGTGGAGGACTTGTTGGGGGGTTATTTTGGCTGAAAACAGTGTATTATTCCACTTCACTGATACGTGGCTTGCAGCTGAAGTCAGGCTGTCCAGAAGGTCAATGCATTGTTTATTTATTCAGCTTTAACCTAATGTAAAGAGATTTATTAAATCACTGCCTGACCTAATATAACACCAGTGATAAATGAGACCTCTCCAGAACTGCCTTCCTCCTCTTCCTCACTGTGGGGAGTGCAGTTTCAGTTTCCTCCAAAGGCGCTATCAGATAAATGACCATTTACAGTGAAAACTGACCAAGTTTGGGATATTTGGAACTAAACTGTCCCAAGGGGAAATTCAAGAGACAGTCCTGACAGCTGCTCTGTCACTCTTACATTGAGGGAGATGAACCTGGGGTACTGCTGCTAATGTTATTTGTTGCACTCTTGTCAGCGTTGTGGTCTGATCTCAATTATATGTTGTAACCAGAAAAGAAATCAGCCCTTAAGGGGCTTTGGTTGAAATGTGACTCTCCCTGGAGCGTTTTGGTTAGAAACAGTCGAGAGAAACCAAGAAGTGATGAGAAGCCCATACCCTTCTTGTCTCCTCATCAGCTCATCTCTCCACCATTTGCTGGTTTCCCTTTGCACCTCAGAGGTGATGAAGATTAAAAGCTTTAATTATCCATCTGGGAATGCTCCAGTCACGGGGGTTGAGGGCAAATTCCTCTGTGTCATTGTTCTTGGCAAGTTTGTCAAGTGAATCTGATTTTTATACCAGGACTCTTCTGAGACTAAATAATGCATTGGTAATATAATAATATAATAGCTAAGAGCAAGTAAGGCAGAAAAGTACTTGCTTTTAGCGTGAGACCTGACATGCTGGGATGCTGCACTTGGGAAAGACCTTATCTGAATGAGGTTTCTCCATTATGGAGGCAGGAGAAGAAAAGTCCACCCTCGAAACTACCCAGATCTAAGGTGAACTGCAACCATAGATTAACGACTCACCTGGCAACCAGTTCAGAGACGGACACAGATTTTCTTAGAGGAACTTCCCTGTGCTCTGGACTGCTCCTTGGAGAATGGCACAGAAAAGGAAAGGACTGAGCTGGCTTCAGCTTCTCAGTTTTTTCCATGTTCTCTGTCTGCTGGCATTGAAGCAAGAGAGCAAAGGTTATGGTGCTGGATGTGAAGATCCAGGGAAAAGAGGCCAAAAATGAGTGCATCCATCTCCGCTCAAGGGATTGGTCTGTCAGTAAAGGTCTGTGGAACAAATGTCATATTCACTGGTACATCTGCAAACCTTATCACGTGAATTCACTTTTGAAAAAATAAAATAGGGTTAAAGAAGACACGATTTAAATTAAATTACTCCTAGTGCAGGGAATGGGTCTTTTCCACCTCTACCTACCACTTCTCTTGTTCTCTTAGATCACCCAGTTCATCTCTGTTACAGGGAGAGGGAAAGAACCTGAAGAAGAATTAGCTTTAAATAATTTAAAAATCACTTGATGGAAATTTTGTATATGCATTATTGGTAAAAAATTTCTTATGTTTCCAATGTTGCATGGACCTGAACCAGCTCTGAATTCAGGCAGTAACTGGAGAATTAAGCACCTCTTGGCCTCTTCTGTCAAACATATTCTTGTTTTTCAGGCTTCAGAAATGTGCAGCAGAAGTCTCAGGCGTTGGATTTGCAGTGACTGATCTGACACTTGGAAGTACATTAGGTCATCTGGGGTTCATTTTCTGAATTTAGACAGAGCTCTAGGGACCTTCAAGTTATATGTAATTGCTCTTTAGTTACTGACACAGACATCCAAACTAGGGGATTATTAGATGCTTGTATTTAGATTCTGAAAGTACTTGTTTTAAAAACCAAGTTGCTTGCAAAATATGTTTCTTAAGCGATTTCTGTTGTACTGGCCTGAATATTAGGTTGTGCCCAAAGCCATCCTCCACCTGTGTTGGGGTGTCCACTTGTAGATGCAGGTTTTCTGGGGGGTAGCGGTGTCATTCAGCAATCTGTGAATCTCTGCCTCCCCTCTCACGCCTTTAAGACATCTGAAATCAAGACCGGAGGGAGGGAGGTATATTTCTGACGAGTTGCTTTAGAAATTTCCTTTTTTTGTTTTCCAGGTCATTTCCCATGATGTTGGAGAAGAGACAGATTTGTTAGATCACAAGCTCCCACCTCCCACAGTCCAGGGATTGTTTCCCGTTTTTGCAGTGGTGTCTAACACTAAACAATTCCAGGTGAAGAGCCCCCGAGGGATTTACTCTGTGGCAGAATGAGCCTATTATGAGGGAAATGTTCCTTGATTTTCCATTTATATCCCCCCTTTTCCTTAAATACAGTTAAGGCAGTTGATAGAAAAGCTCTTCTCAGCCCACCCTGAACAGTTCCCACAATCAGCACAGCATCCCCCAGTTGCTAAGGGTTTACAGGATTTTTTTTTTTCTTTTATATTAATTTGTTCCATCTTCTGTGATCTGGGAGGGTTTTTGTGTAAAATCACTTACATGCTAGAGTGCTTTCCTCCACCCAAGATCTGCCATTTGATAGTCTCCTTGGGGATCTTCAGTACCACGCTGCTGACTCCTTCCTCTCCCCCTTCTTCACAAAACAGGAGGCAAAGTCCCTTGGCAAAGCTGCAATTAAATATTAAAAGCTTATGTGCAAATGGGGATGGTGTGAGTTGGAGAGCTGGCACTGAAGAGGAGAGGAGATGAAGTCTCCTCCTTGCTCCTGGCAGCCTGTTGCCAATTATTGAGGTCTCGTTCTTCCCCATAAAAACACGGGGTAAATTCAGATCCCATCTGGGACATCAATAGCCATCTAGACCCAAAGTTAGATTCTGATTTAGGTGAAAATCTGCTGGAATGCATCTCCCCACCTTGTCTCAGATGGAGCAGAAATGATGTCCTCTGCATGGGGATTTTTAAACGTATGCTTCTGGCACGGGTCAGATATTCGTCCTCAGCTTGGCTTGTGGTCCCCTGTGCTTGTGGCTTCTCTGGGGAGGTTTTGCATGATCCACGGGACAGACCATCTCTCCAGGGTGTTAACAGCTCTAGGGAACATGCTGTTCCTCCTGGCAAAAATTAAAGGCCTTAAGGGAGGCAGGGTTGGGATGAAATACTTCATTATTATGAGCAAGAAAGGGTAGGACTGTCTGAGGGGAACTAATTTAGGCAACGTCTACATGTGATTAAAGTCAGAGTTTGACAAAAGTAACCTATTAACTCTCTCAAAAAGCATCATGGCCACGAGCAGAGCTGCTTTTGCACCTGATAATAACTGGGTTTCTATGGAGTTCTTTCTGGGGATTTATTCTGCACACTCTGGAAAGTTGACCAAGCAACAAAGCCAGTGCATGAATAAGAGCAGGTGTGTTGGTTTATAATGAACAAAAAGGGCTACATTTGTCATCAAAAGCTGGAAAATCATTTACCCAGAAATGCCTAAGCTAAGCAAGAAACCTTTGACACAAGGGGTGAGCGAGTTAGGGCAAAGCAGAGATCTGGATAAACAAACTGGCTGTCCCTGTCATTACTTTACAAAATAACAACTTGTACTTCTCTGTGTGCTCTGATTCAGTTCTTACTAAAACTAAACCTCTGTATTGAGCTTTTATTCCACCGCCTAGAAACAACTGAGAAACATTAATAATTTTGATTCTCTGCCCTGAGAGTACAGAGCCTCTTCTCATGCTCTCAGTTGTGTTTGTTGCAGCAGTGCCTAAGGACCAGCCTAGAGCACAGCCTTGACTTTGTGCATACTCAGTTTTGTGCCAGACTTGAACCCTTTGCCCTTTTCCTGTGCTCCCAGGGTCTCACTGACCTGCTGTATGTTTCCCACTGAACAAGATTCAGCTCTTGCAGGACTGTGCAGGATGCCCTGCATCATACTGGGAAAATACTGGTGAATTTAGTAGCTGCTGGGCTATCAAGAGACAAATCTGATGGAGGCTAGAAGGACTTTTAGTTGCATGGACTCTGACACTGGAATGCTTCCTTGTTAGTTATTTAATTTAGAGGGGAAGAATTTGCCTGGCAGAGTGAAACAATGAACACTGCACTTCACTCAACAGTGAGTATTAGAGGTTGCCAAAAGACCCATGAATTATTTTGGAGGATACAGCTATCCAGCTCCTCTTTCCACAAAAAGACTGCATTAAACAATTCTCTGCATAGCTCCAAGGCACAGTCACTAGACAAAGTGTGTTTTGAAACTGTTTTTGCCAGGATTACGGTGCCTTAGGCTAGTTCTTCAGCTACTGTCTCTGCTGGGGGCCTTGCTCAGCTCACAGGGATTTTCACTTTGCTCTTAGCAGTGCACAGGGTTTGCTCTGCTGGCGAGCACCTGTGGGAAGACGGGGATGACTTGTTCATACTGAGCAGTTCCTGTCATCTGAGAAGATGTCAGAGCTATGCCCATTTGCACACTGCTGAGCTGCTCCTTTTACCCCCCTTTAGCCTCTGCTTTGCAGAACAAAATCCCCCAAATCTCATCCCCTGCTTCTGTCGTTGCGTCAAATTCACGCTGCTGTAAGTAGCTCCACTGATTTGCACAGAAAATGCCTAAATCAGGTTGACCTGCTTCCAGCTACCAAATCATGGCAGTGGGGGACTAGACAGAGGATGGAGGGATTGAATTTACCAGTCCCCGAAACAACTTTTCCTCACAGAACCAAGGAAGGGAAATCATTGCTCTTGGAGACTCTTGGGGTTTGCCTCTTGCCTTACGAGAAGTTGGAAGAGGTCCCTTGCAGAAACTGGGAGCTTGGACGGGACATGATTTCTGAGCTTTAGCATGAGGTGGGGTAAAGAGGTGCTGTGAGGACTCTTTGTGCGTGTTCCTCTGTGGCCCCCAAATGGGCTTTCCAGCCACCAGCCCAAGCAACCCTTGCCCTGTTTGGGACAGATTTTCTTTTGACTGCTCTGCTCCTGTTCTCCAAGGGGAGCAAACAGCTCAGCACTGACTGTGCTCCTGGAAGAGCCTGTCCAGATCTTTAAATTAAATGTGGTGACCTAATACGTCAAGTTGGAAAGAGCAGTCAGCCACAAACGCCTCCTCTGGTTCCAGCAGAAAGGTGGAAACAACCAGGTTACTTCTGTGGACCTCCATCCCAAGGACACCTCTATGGGGTCTCACTCTGGGAGATGAGTTAGCTGAGACGTATTAAGAAGTCAGGCTTCCCTTTCTTTCCTTATTGTGATAAACAGCCAAATCACATCCTTTTTCCTTGAGCAATGTGAATTTCCCTGGAGAAAATGAATCATAGAATCATTTTGGCTGGAAGAGACCTTCAAAATCATCAAGTTCAGCCATGGACCCAACACTGTCAGGTCCACCTCTCAACCATNTTACTCGGGAGAAGAGCCCAACCCCCTCCATGCTCCAAGCTCCTTTCAGGCAGTTCAGAGATCAGAAGGTCTCCCCTCAGCTCCTGTTCTCCAGCTGAACCCCCCAGCTCCCTCAGCCGCTCCCATCACACTTGTGCTCCAGACCCTTCCCCAGCTCCGTTCCCTTCTCTCAACTCACTCCAGCACTTCAATGTCCTTCTTGTAATGAGGGACCCAAACTTGAACACAGTATTCAAGGTGAGAAGGGTGCTAAAAAGTCCTTCAAATAGTTCCACAGGCCTGGGCAGCAAATGATGGCACTGGCATGTTCCCCTGGAGAGTCACAACTCTACCTGTTGTAGCCATCCACCCCTCCTTGTCCTGTGATTGCAACACAGGCCTTCTCCAGGGTAGGGGCCGGAATTTTATTCCAGGCATTATCTGGAGGCTTTACCACCTGCCCAGGACATTTCCTGACCACCACACTAGGAACAATAATGTCTGTTTTTTTTGTTTTTGTTGCTATGGTCAGACACCCTGTGTGGACAATGAGGACTGGTGGCTTGGCTGGCTGAGGCAGAGCAGGACGTCCAGGCTGGAAGCAGCAGTTTGGTGTCACATCCTCATTGATGTTTTTTGACCTCACTAATGTTTATAAATATGTAAAGGGTGAGTGTCAGGAGGATGGAGCCAGGCTTGACTTGGTGACAGCCAATGGTAAGAGAAGGGGGAATGGGTTCAAACTGGAACACAAGAGGTTCCACTTAAATTTGAGGAGAAACTTCTTCTCAGTGAGGGTGACAGAGCCTGGCCCAGGCTGCCCAGGGAGGTTGTGGAGTCTCCTTCTCTGCAGCCATTCAAACCCGCCTGGACACCTTCTGTGTAACCTCATCTGGGTGTTCCTGCTCCGGGGGGGGGATCGGGCTGGATCAGCTTTCAAGGTCCCTTCCAATCCCTGACATTTTGTGATCCTGTGATCCTCTGCTGAGACATTCCAGTGTGAATGTGGACATGGACATGGACATGGGCATGGGCAGCAGACAGGTAGCCACGTGAGCCAGGCAGAGGGAGGACAGGCAGGGGACAGAGGCAGCTTGTGGGGAACTTTGAACTGGGAGCTACTAATGTTTAACATAGACAATTATTTCTAGCTGTGTCAAATGGACTGACCTAATCCCACACGAGATTTGTGCTGACCAGACAGCGACAGCGGTTTACATAACCACCCCTATTATTTTTTTTTTTTTCCAGTTATACAATATTGTTTTGATAGCTGTATTCTCACTAAAAATGTGTATGTTCCTCTTTCTTTCTCTCTCCCCACGTGCCCAGCCTGCGTTGCTTTGCTGCACGCACGTTTCTGCCCTGTTTCTCAGATGGATGTGTGAGGGGATGGCACAGGGTGCGAGCGAGCATGAGAGGGAATAAATCAGTTTGGGTGTGAACAGAGATCTGCTATTTGTTATAAACAGATTGATGCGTGAATGGGTTCCTGAAAAATGCCGTTTATGTTGCATGTCTCCTCCAGATTTGATCCGCTGTCAGGGAATTTACAGCAAACTGGATACAATAGTTGAGGAAAGAGCCAGATTTTGCGCTCTCCCCAGCATGTGCTCCCCATTTTTTGGGGGGGATAGGGAGAGCTGTTTGCCTGTGTGGCATCAGAGTTGTGCATGTGGCTGCATAGCAAGTGTTTAATCCAGTATATAAAGGCAGTGTGCAGCTCCAGGGAGATGATGCTGGCAGAGCCGATTTCTTTCCTTTGGTCTGCTGGGTAGGGCTCTGCACTAGCGATTTACTGAGGATGGGTGCACTAGGGAAGGAAAAACACCTGCAAAATCTCTGGTATTGCTTCCTTTCTGCTCTCCGTCTTTTTCTTGTGGAGAGTATCTGGATCCTCGCAGTCATTTCCATAATTATTAGTTTCATGTTAAGTAACCAAAAAATTATCTATCAAACGCACATGTGGAACTAATGGGGCTTATTTGGAAAGACCTGTCTTTGCATTTACAGCTGGCGCGTCGCTTGGTCCATTTTAATGAGCTTCCACAGCATCGACACATGTTGGGGGGGATCTTACATGTGTTCTTGCCCCAGGCTGCCCGTGACCCACGGGAGCCAGGGGCTCCAGTTTCACCCCACTTTGCTGAAAGACAAATGTGCGGTCTGTGGAGGGAAACACGGGAAAACCACTGCAAGAGCCTCTGCGGATACACACTCCCATTGAATGCTCTCTGCTTAAGACTGTAAAGCCTTTTCCCCATTTTTTTTCATTTTAGGATCCAGGGTGGAAAGCTTGGGAGACTGCCTTTTTCTGGGTTTTGTGATGGCTGGAAATACCGTGGCACAGTATTTGGTAATTTCCACTTCAAGAAGTAGGATGCCTCCTGGCTTTCTTAAGGAAATAATAAGATCCAAAAGTTGTAGTTTTTCGGAGTCCACAGTCTCAGGTTCAGGTGGAAGTTGGGTTACAGAGTTGGCCGAGATTGTAGGGTTCAGGTTGTGGGGATGTCAGAGGCCAATTCCAGCTCTTGCTTGGCCTCAGCTTTCTCAGAGACTTTGACGTGAAATGCAGAAAAACTTGGACTTCAGTGGCGTTAAGACGTGGCCCTCAGGACACCAGCATTGCCATAGGTAAGGAAGGTGTGTGGAGTTGAATTTCACCCTGGAAAATGAAACGCTGGGCCCAGAATACTCAAAAAGAAATAAGGTTTCTGATTGCCTTTGTTTTAGAATTTTAGGGTCTGATTTTCAGAATAACACTGGCATGGCCTATAAGACCTGATGAGGTTTGTGAGCGGAAAACAATCTGAACTTCCAGCTACAAGATTTCTTGAGAAGAGCAATGTCACTCAGGTTCTGGGTAGAGGAATGAGGATTCAAATCTCATGATGCCTTGAAGATGCCAAAAAAACAATTTGATCATGTGAGATAGTTACAATATGTTTTCAAGTCAAGTCTGTTCTTGCAACCAATCCTTCCTAGAAATGGGGAAGAGAGAAATAAAGAAGGAAAGAAGGAAGGAAGGAAGGAAGGAAGGAAGGAAGGAAGGAAGGAAGGAAGGAAGGAAGGAAGGAAGGACATGGTTAGAGCTACCTTTAATTTCTGAATACGAACAAACTCATGCTACTAAAAGCTTCATGACTCTTCTCATCCCGACCTCTCTGCTTGTTCCAAGCACTACTTTTTCTCAAGGAAAGACTTTGTCTTTTCACTCTTTAGTGTATAAACCATCTTATTCTGACTGCACGGGGCTGCAGTGTCCCTCTGGGTTGGTCATGTTTTTTGTTTACAGGCTTTTCCCTGAGAAAGGGCATGATTGCCTGAGATGGTTTTATGGAAGTGTTTGGAGGTGCATGTTTCTTCCACCCTCCTCAGCAAAACGCGAAACCACGGATTGTTCAGGCTTTGGTTTCTCATTGAAAAGTATCTATTTTTCCCCTCCCCGGGAAGCTCTGAAAATTAAAACCAGCAACAATACATTTCTTGTGAGGAGGAAACATTTCCTGTCTGCCTGTAAGACACTGTTGGGGCTCTGTGTGTGCCTGCAAACTACAGTGTGGATATTCTGTGCTGAATATCTGTGTGATATTCTGTGGGCATACACCAGAGCGGGGTGCAGCCATTATATGGGTCAAACTCTGCTGTTCCCCCTCCTGCACCCTTCTATTTTTTTAGGAGCTGGACAATACACACCGCCTGGATTGATGCCAGAGGAAGGGGAAAGGCAACAGCAGCCCCTCAGCATCTCTGCCCTCTCCTCCCTGGAAAATACACCCTTGCACGCAGTTTGCAGCGTGGCTTTGGGTTGTTTGGAAGATGTGCAAAGGTTTGCTGACCACTAGGGTGTATTTTTCGCTCCGTGTCTGCACTAGAGGCTTTTGACGCCACAAACTCTTGTACCTGAAGGTGTTGATGCAGAGGAGAGGGACCACCACAGACCAAGCGGCTCGGGGGGAGATGGCTGAACAGCGCTGCTCTCTGCCAGCCCCCACCACGAGCTCTGCAGCAGATGCATGGGAAATCTGTTCAGATCCGCCTTGGGAATGCGAGCGAGCGTAAATCTGGGTGAGGGGGAGATGCTCCCCGCTTTGGGCTCCGCAGCGTGGGCAAGGGGCCGAGAAGCAGCTCAAGTCCTGCATCAATGCACTGCCGCCGAAACCCAGGCTGTACGCAAGCAGCAAGCCCGGCTCAGCTTGTCTCTTAGTCTTGGCAGAGCAAAACGTGTGTTTGCTCCACTGCTTTCAGCTGGAGGTCTGGCCCTGAGTGTATCTGGAGCATAACGGCCCCATAAGGACCCAGCGGTGCCAGAGGGCGGTGGGGAACCTCCCCAGGGCTCAGCCCAGACAGCCCTGCTCCATCTCCGGCCTTTTTCCAGCTGGCTGGAGTGCCTGGCCGTTGTCATCGCCTCTTCTCCATCCCCGGGCTGAGTTCCCTCCTGGTGTGCAATTAGGAGCAGGGAAGGGGTTTGGGGCCAGGGGGTTGGGAACAGGACAGAATTGCATCAGTTTTGCATGTGTCAAGATGCCAAACTGCTCTTGCTAGCCTTAAAAGCATTTTTTTTTTTTTTCCACCAGGCCTGATTTGAGCTTTAAGATTGGATACCAGAATGAACTGTAGGTTGAAAGGTGCAGCCATGTGCTAGGTTGTTATTTCAGTGGGCTGCAAGGTCTTGCAGGTTATAGGTCAACTGGCTGGATATCAATTTTAGTACACTTTAGTGCCTGCAAGTCCTCACCAAGGAGCTATATTCCCGAGCCCTGCGTATTTATCTTGAGGATCTTCACATTACCAGCTTGATGCAACTGTTCAGAAATAGATCTAGACTCGTATCTGCGTGATCCTTTAGAAATATGCAAATAAGGAGGAAACATTTGCATAACAAAGTGGGATACAAGTGAGATTTATTCAGTATCATTATTAGTGTTATTGTTAACAGTGGCATGCTTCTGCTAGCCTTTGAAAGGTGGGAAAGGTGATCTCTGGAAAACCAGAGATCTCTTCCAGCCCTTTCTTTTCCTGCAAAGAATGATTTGTGAAGCCTGAAAACTCCCAGCGCGCCTACTCCAAATACAGAAAGCGATCCCTGCCCACGAGAAATGGTGTATTGAAGGATTCAGAGGCTGCCTGCGTGCATCCCGCAGCATCGGGTGTCTGCGGCTCCAAACACGCTCCCAGGCAGCTGTCGGATGCGCGGAGCCCCAGGCACGTCCCCACCAGGAGAGAGGTCGTCTGTCTCCAGTAAGGTGGGGACATATGGAGGAGTGTGTTCGGCAGGTGCGTTACAGTGCGTGCCCTCGGGAGCTCAACGTGCCTCTGACAAGCTAAAACCCTGGGGGAGCTGCATGCTGAGGAGTCAGCGAGGGCAGATCACACGTGGGGATGGTGGGGGAGGCAGGTTTGGGGATGCTGCTGTGTGCTCAACCAGTCTGCACAGCAAGCTCCGGCTTACCTGTGTGTAGATCCCGTGTGAATAAACCCTCGGCTGCGGCAGCTCGAACCCTGCTGTGTTCTCCTCTCTCTTTGCTTGTGACCTTTTTGCATTTCTGAGCTTCGTTTCTTTGTTTACAACCCTGTTCTCTGCCTCATCTTCAAAGGTAAATACTCTAAATACGGTGTTTGTCATGCAGTTTGCATATGTTCTCCATAATCAGTACTTTTCCTCTGTATGGGTTGTTGCGATCCCTTTACCCTGACAGACTGAGGTTCACTGTTCCCCTGACTTCAGAGAGTCCATTACAAAATGGCCAAAGGTATCCCCAAAATGCATGGGGGGAGTTTGTCCACTCAAAGAAGGCAGTCCATTGAGAACGGGGGGTTGGGGAGGGCTGTTGAATTATTGTTTCCAAACAGGTCTACTCCAAATAGATTTTCTCCTGCGAGGGTTGTCCTGAATCGCCTGCCCAGAGCTGCCCACCCATGGAGACCTGCATCCACTACCTGCTCTCCCTGGTGCGTCTCACCCACAGCTGGGTGAGCAAACGGGACAGAGCCTGAGAGATATTTCTTCTTTTGAGGCTCAACGGTCCAGCTTGCAAAGGGGGGTGTGTGTGGGTGTGGGTGTGGGTGTGTGTTTTCAGGGACAAAACAGCTTTCTTGGAGCCGTTTTCCATGCTCCGGGTGCCATACACATCATCGTCCTCAGAGGACCACCATGTCAAGCAGATGGAAAATGTCTGTGGAATGGGAAGCACCTTGGCTTGTTCAGACAGTTTCTCAAATGCACCCATTCTTAAAAGGATCTAGAAGGCAAAAATGTGCATGCATATATATAAAATATTTTTTTTTTTTTTTAAACTTCCAGTTCATTTTAACTTTCTGTGCAGTTTATTTTCCCAAATCCTCTCATTGCTGTCTTCCATCTGGCTCTTTCCCCTCCATAGCTTTCTGCCTGGGGACACATTGGTGAAGCATGGCGGGCTCTGTGCTGGGTTTTCTGATGGTGTAAGAGCACCAGTTTCCTTGTTGCCTCTGCATGGGCCTTCCCACTGTGTTTATAACAAGAGAGGGAGCTTCTCCCAGGACCACGGTGTCCAACTGGGAACTCCCTGTTACCCCATAGGTACCAATGATGTTCCTGACTTGTGCGAAATGGTCTGAAGAGGAGTGTGCACCCACCTGTTTTCGGATAACAAACCCACTTGGCCTTCTCTGAGGACACAAGAGGGCGCCTCCACCTTATTTTTGGGGAGTATTTACTCATTTGGAAGCATTTCTCTTCACCTTGTCAACTAGAGAAGGTTGGGTGAAGGTCCTTACAGCAGGGAACTTGTCTCCGTGTGTGTTTGCAAGGCACTCAGTTGAAGGGAACTTCATCCCCGCAGAATTTCCAGAGCATCTCGCAGAGTAATGAAATCATATTAATTTATACAAAATAGGGGGTGTCTCCACTTCAGGATCTGACAGATTTTCGGAGGATACCTAGGAGGAGCTTGGCTGTGAGATATGGCATTGGTTTTGGTCATTCACTGCAAGAGACACCAAAGTGTCAAAACGGCATTGCTGGGGTCCTCTCTGAATGTCAGCAGAAATTATGGGTCCAGGGGAAATTTCATTTAAAAACAGGAGGTGGGAGCCTGTGAAGGGAGAGGAGACAGTTTTCATACCCATTGCCCCAGGGAGTGCAGCAGCAGAGAGGGTGAAGTGAGCACATCAAATACCTGGTGTCCCTGCCTCCAAGGAGAAGGCAGAACTGGCAAGAAAGCTGCCAGAGCTTGGGAAACCACCCTGTCCGTGTCATTTAATGAAGATAATTTCCTCTGTAGTGTTCTTTCCATGAGAAGGTTGTTACCTGCTGCTGGCTGAATCCCAGTCATGCTCTGGTGTTGGAGACCACAGGACCTCTGATGTCCAGGCTGACCTGCAGTGCACAGAAACATCATAACGCTGGCGGTTAAAGGTACTTTTTATTCACTGATATATACAAATGCTTCATACTTGGTATCTGAACAATGTCCTGGATGTCCAAGCTGCACAGCAGTGATGGTATCCAGGCAGCCTTGATATTCCCTTCCCAGGGCAGATCACTCTTGGGACCTGAATTCAGTCTCACATGATGGAGTCTGCTTCTCTTCCTCCATCCGCCCTTCCAGGGATGCTGTGGGTCTGTTTCAAAACAGACTGTACCCAGGGAAGCACAGAGTCAAGGGACATCCGTGCAATGGGGACATGTTTTGTCTCTCATTGCAACTGTGGGAGCAGGGAGTACTGCAGCCGCACCTAATTACCTACTCATAAATAGGGCCCAATTAGACAGCGCCCAACTTTCCCTGTGCGTGTTTGTCCCACCGCCTCTGTTTCAACACGGGCAAAGCAGGTTTTCCTCGGTGTGTTTGGACAGGGATGCTTTTGCTACAGAGCTGGCAGAAAGCAGCGAAATGTTTATAGCAAGAGCAGAGCTGGCCTGGAGAAGGACACAGAGCAGGCTGTCAGCAATGTCTCTCCATTCACCCTTCAGGAGAAATCAAAGCACGGCAGTATTTTTCATCACGACAGTAGGGCCTTAGGTTTTCCTAGGGCCACATAGCCTCTAGGATGTAGAGATAGTGTTGTGTTTTTGTTTTTTTTTTTTGTGGGTAGTGGGTGACATTGGTTGGTTTACTGCCTGGTATATTTTTTTTAAAAAGACAATTGAATCAAGATGCTTTTAAGATGCCTGTCTTGCAGAAACTGTTATATCGGAGGAAAGGTCTTTCCTGAAAGTCAGACTATGTGAAACTGCCGTGGAACAGGATGCTCCCCAAACACTAGTTACGCTAAAGGATTTTTTAAACTGTTCTAGTTTTAAAAGACCAACAAAAGCCATTAGGGGAAAAAGAAACTAAAAGTGCCACCTCTGAAAATCAGAGTGTTTAGGTCCTCAAATATGGAGCACGACACAGAAAGACTCTAATTTCCAGACTATCCATAGCTTCTCAGGCCTGGAGCTGGTAAGGACACTTGTGAGCAGCAGTGCCAGGCTTGAAAACTGTGTGTGCTTCCTTTGCAGCCAGCTACAACTGACTCAAACAGATCATTCTTCTCCACCATCTCACCCCAGGTTGAATCCAAATGTTCATCAGAAGAAAGAAATGCGGGTCAAGCAGGATGAAGTTGTGTCTGGCTCCTCGTTTCCACGCCTCAGTTCCCTTTCTCAACCCCAGCCCAACCTTGGCAACCAGCCTGGTCCCTCAGCCTGGAGCATCCTCTGATAGCGCTGGAGGTGGGAGGCAGGGAGGAAATCCAAGATGTTTTTGAGCCCAGCTTTCTGCCCTGGTGCCTATTGTCCTCCTCCCAGCACCATCTCCTGAAGGGATTTTGGCCACAGAGCCAAGTCCAAAGTAGTAGGAGGACAGAGCAAGACATCTCCTGTCCTGGTGAGACTCTTCTTCGAGACCAGCGGGTCACAACCAAGCACATTTTTAGCATGAACGTGCACCCTGGCATTGTTTTGATCTGGGGTAGCGTAACCCCAGGCAATGCTTGAGTCTGATTTGGCTGTGGCCACACTGCTCTGGGTTTCACTGTATGGATGTAATATATGTCACGTCTTCAGGACTACAGACTGGCTTCTTATTAGCTCAGAGGCCTCTCAGACTCGGAATTACACTTAAAAACATGCTTAGTTCTCCTTAGTATGCATACAAGGGTCCTGTAAAAACTAAACCCATCCGTTGAACATCTCATCCTTTCTGAAAGAAAGCAGGGTATCTAAGTGGAAGAAATCAATGTGGTTAAGAACTTTATCATTAGACAAACACTACCTGGGCAAACTTTCAAATGGGTCATGCTCTTGTGCGTGAGGTAGTACAGTTATTGGTATTTAAAACTCCAAAATGGCATTTATTTCTCCATCAGCAGAGAAATGTGGCAACATCTCCCGCTGTATAGACCTAATGCTACCTGTTGGAAAGATCTTCCCAATGACCTTGTGCCTTTGTCCCTAAAGAGCCTCTCTGAACCTTCCTTCTTTCTCCTAAGCCTCCACAATTTAAAACCTTGACCTCCATGTCAGACAAGATGATCTCGGAGAATTTCTTTAAGGAAACATGCACCTATTTGTCTTAGTAAGCAGGAACAGTTTTTTTCTGGGTCTGTTGGGGGTCTGTATGCCCCATTTCAGTTCCTTCTCCAGGAACTGCCCTTGCAACATTTTCTGCCTCTTGTTTCCACATTTACAAGTCGCCTTTTTTGCACTGGGCTCCAGGCTTGCACGGGATAACATCCCAGATCAGATACCATAAACCCATGAGCAGCGTTGCTTAATGCAATCCATTTTGCAATGTTTCCACCCGTGCCTGTTTATCCCCCTCGCCTGCCTTTTCACAGCAGGGCTGAGGCATTTGCTCCACAGCTCTTGGCAGCTCCAACCTCTGCATTCGCAGGGACATGCTGGCCAGGCTCAGCTGAGCACAGATGTGAGAATGTATTGCAGATATTCTCCACTTTTTCTTGACCATATAAGGGAACGTTGCCCTTCCTAATGCTGGGGAACGGGGGTAGCATGAATAACTTGAGGGATTAAGAATGAAATCTGGAGCCTTTCCTCTCTCCTGCTCGCAGGCTCGTGGGCTGGGAAGGATTGTTACCATCCGACGGCTGGTGAAGTGGGTTGGCTCCTTGCTGTTCAGCTCCCCCAAGCTTGTTCCGGCAGTTTGCTGGCAGGTCTGAATGGGTCCGGGCATCCAGCCTGGATGGTGTCCTCCAAACCAGGGTTGGAGAATATTGAGACACCCTGCGTGCAAAATCTGCAGTCACTCGCTGTGTCCCCACTCTGTGGCTAAATAGGGCACTCGAGTCTCCAGGGCTGAAGTCCATCTGGCTCTTCACAGTCGCTTAAACAGTGTTTTCAAACAGAGGCTGCCAGGGCACCCTCTTCTGCTGCTTCGTATGCCAAGAGAGAGAAGACCACCCCTTGTCTGCAAGGGACATGAGTTCAGTGCCTACTAACCATTCCCAGCTGCTGCTCTTGGCCAGGGAAGCCTCGTGGGTGCAGGGGAAACACGGAGAAGGTGGTTCTGTAGTCCCACCTCTGCCCTGGGAATCTGTGCAAGAAGAAGTGGTGATCTGTCCAAGAGGGAGAAGTTGGGAGACGATTTTGACAGTGTGTTGGAAGTGTTTGTGGTGCAAACAACACCTGTTCCCACTGAACATGCAGAGCTGTTGCACTGATGGGAGGAGAAGCAGAGCTCTTAGGCACTGTGTTGAGATGTCTTGTTGAAACGCCCTCCAAGCTGGCCCAAAGGGAGCAGAGCTCTTAGTGTGTTGGGATGACTCTTTGAAAAGACCTCCAAGGTGGCCCATGACGAGTGAGAAGCTCAGCTATGAATTACATGTGCTCCTGGTGCACGGCTTTCAGCCAGGTTAAGGGGCATCCCTGAGGCACCTGAATTCGTACTGCTATGACCCAAATTTGCCTCTGAGATTGGCCACGTGGCTGCCATGTCCGTGCTGCCTGGCGCTGGCAATATTGACATTTCCTGGTTGAAGCTGGGCCACCCTCCTCCGCTTGTATTTTCTGCCCCCTTACTCCCCAGCCTTCTCTCCTTTGTCCTGTCAGCTCCCCCCTGCTGGGAGTTGAACCTCTTTCCAGATGCCTGGCTGGTCTCCCAGAAGCAGCACAGCATCTTTGTAATGTGTAATTAGGCTGGAATTCTCCTCCAACCCCGTATTTTATTTAAATTACACCAATTGTTGAGTATGCAAGAGGTTATAAACACAAGCAGAACAGAATCCTCATACTTCGCCAGTTCTTTCCCCAAGACGTAGACTTTTAGAATTTTACCTGACAACACAGGAAAAATATCAACAATAATAAAGCCAAGCACTGAAAGAAGACATGTCTTGGAAAGACGGAGCCATGAAATCTTCATCTTGTGAATGAGATGGGGCAGAAGACGCGTTGGGTGAGTTTACCAAGGCTACCTGGCACAGTAACAACAGAGAGAGATAATAAAAAGTAGCACTTCCAAGGCCAGTCCTAAGCCACCTTCCACTGACCAACATCCAAACAACCCCAACATATAATCAGGGCTGAATCTTTCATAGACAATAATTAGAAACAGGCTGTAGCCGGACACCAAAATAATACTAAATGCAGTACAGTAGTGCCAATACGGATCTTCTCTTTAGTGGCTAAAATCCAAGGAAAGCACTGAAGCGTTTTCAGAAGCCCAGCTCTGACAAACCCTGCTGAAAGGACACTTTACAGATGGCCATCTCTGATAACCTCTTCCACCAGCTGGGAAGTGGGAGCTGTGTCTTCAAGGCTGGTTACTGAATTCACCCCTTCTGGAGACAGCAACTGGTTGATTTCATTAGAGGGTTTGACCTAATGCAGGGTAGACAGATCCCATCAAAGAACCCAGGACACTTTTAATGCCCAAAATGAAAGACCACCCTCCCTCTTTGGTATCCAGCCTGTGTAACTTTACTGTGAGAGGCCAATCTCTCTGCCATTGCAAGGGCTCAGGGCTGTATCTGCAGAGGGATATCTAAGTGTAGCTCCATGTACTTTGCTTGCTGATGTGACCTGAGCAGGCAAAAATATCATGGAGACAGAGATTGCATTTGCAAGGTGTTAAAGGGTAAGAGGCATTTCTAGGAATTTCCCGCCTCCACTGTGGACTTTAAATGCATATAAATGCGTGGGAAAAAAATGCAGATATAAGTAAAGATGCTTGACGATTTCCAGGTCTCCCTTATTTCCATTAGCTTTTGGGTGGCCCTGTCTTCTGCATTAAAGCGAAGCCCCCAAAACTG
This sequence comes from Pampusana beccarii, assembly GCA_013399365.1. Classification (NCBI taxonomy): domain Eukaryota; kingdom Metazoa; phylum Chordata; class Aves; order Columbiformes; family Columbidae; genus Pampusana; species Pampusana beccarii. The sequence continues at coordinate 141,170 of VWYH01003956.1, read as the reverse complement.
GACTGGGTGGTTTAAACACCACCAGAGCATCTCTCTAACTGTCTGACATCGTTAGACTCCATCATGCTCCTTGTCAGTGTTGATCTAATCTGTACTAGCAGGAAGGCAAGTTGCTGCGAAGATAAAGCCAAAGTGCTAAAGGGTAACAACCGCGTGACTTTTTTTCCTGTGTAGCAGTTTCTGTACTAGTGACAGCTTTTGGATTACAGATCCAACTCTGTGCCTGTATGTAACTCTCCAGCATCACCTGCTATGAAGCACAGTTGAGATCTTCCTGCATGCCCGAGCTGATCCCTGGTTTAGATGTTCACATATCTTGGCCCCCTAAGCAGACTCTGGTGTTGACCAGAGTGGTGTCTGTCACACCAATCAGGACTATTCGAGGACTCGAGGTGCTGTAACCCCTGCTTTGTACTTGCTAACAATTTCACCCCTTTGACCCTCTGCCAAGGACACGAGTTTATTTTGCTCCCAGTTGCGTATAATTTTTACTGTGGCTGCGGCAGGAACTGTTTTTGGCTCCAGACGGTGTTAGTCCACCTGCTAAGATATGTGTAAAAGTGGCAACCCTCAGATAAGCTTAGAAAATCAGAAGCATTTGTGGGATAACTCTCGAAACCACCTCCGCGCTTTTAGGGTTGTGCACAAGAAAACCCAGATCTCCATCCTGGTGAGGTTTGTCATCTGTATCAAATCTTAGAGAGTCCAAATGCTTAGGAAATGTCACCCTTCCCCTAGCTTAAATTATAGGCTCTCACTGTTGATTGGGAAGGGCATAGTGAGAGTGGAAGAGCAGGAGGTGGAAGTACAAGGTCTGTTTGGTTCTCCACAGAGTTTGCCCTGATCTGGGAAAGGAAGGACAGAAGAGAGCTGAGGAGGCTTGGTAACTTACTGTAGTTCCTAGATACTGCTTAGCAGCTCAGGGTGCTCAAATAGTCACACGATCTTCAAAACGTCCCTCACCTGTGTGTCACATAGTGTAGCCCAGATGTCTGCTCCAAGCAAACAGAACCTAAAATAAGACCTCATCCAAATTTCATCAAAGGGAATCTCCTGGCGTGAATTGTTCAGGTCACCTGGCAGGGGCACAGACTCCCCGAGCAGCAAATGCAGTCACTGTGCCCTTCATCGCCATGTGCTTTGGCTGCTCCAGCAATGAAAACCTCCATGTAGGCAGCTGAGACTTTCTTCAACACGTGCCCACCCAGGTGGCGTGTGTCATGTTGGGTCGTGCATCTATAGGTGAACCTAAATGCAGCCAAGAGCTCCTGCAAACAGAACATTAAATGGGACCTGATCCAAGTGTTGTCTTAGAGAAATCACCCAAGACAGATGAGGCAATTACCTATTTCTTTTTTACCTGTGTGGACTGGGAGGTGGTAAAGAGCAAAATGCCCAATGTGGGACTAAAACTGATGCCTCTGTGCTTGATGGATTAATGACAAATTCAGGTCTCCTTAGCTGGAGGCAACTGGAAGAGAAAGCTACCTGTGCTGCTCTTGCTGAGAGTGGGGTAGGGTTTGGGCGAGGTGTGTCCCCACACATACCTGCTGAAGTGGCAGATGTCCTAAAGCCCTGTCAGCCACGACAGAGTTCAGTCTGCTCGCAGCCATGGAAAATCCATCGCCTTGCGCTGGGGATTTTGCTGCCATTCATCAAGTGTTATCTCAGCTGTGACTACTTGTCAGAGAAATTTTACTGTGGATGCTTTATCCTCTTACAACTTCCACTGGACACCTTGATTTACAGCTTCTAGCTCTCAGCACAGATGGAGCAGCACAGCAACAGTATTGCATGATACAGCCCATGCAAGCTGGGGAAATGCTGCTGTGCCACCTGGTAATGGGAAGGCATGACATGAAGAAGAAAGTTTTTACACTGAAGGTGATGAAACCCTGTCCCAGGTTGCCCAGAGAGGTGGTGGATGAACCATCCCTGGAGACATCCCAGGCCAGGCTGGACAGGGCTCTGAGCAACCTGAGCTGGTGAAGATGTCCCTGCTCATGGCAGGGGTGGCACTGGGGGAGCTTTGAAGGTCCCTTCCAACCCAAACGATTTTATGATTTGAAGGCAACAAGAACCGTCTGCTTTCCTTTTTCCCTGTGACCACGGTGACACAGAAGTGCTGCTCTGTAACAGGGGGGAAGAGAATTAGCCCTGGGGACCAACTCTTAACCTGTGCACCACCCAGCATGCACCCTGCTGACCTCGATGTCCTGTGCACGCTGCTACAGCAATTGTCCTTATGGGGTATGCAAAAAGTCTCTGGCCCTCTTTGCTGACCCACATTCCTTGTTTAACTGTGTTTTCATAGGCAGGGAGTTTGTGACCCTGGCTCTGCCTCCCACAAGGGCTGCTTGTCAGGATTTGGGTCTCTGAAGCGGCTTTGCCCTTGGGAGGCAGAGGTTGGGTTGATGTGCGCTCTGGCACGGCCGCACATCCGTGTGCTGGAGCGATGGGCCAGGGAGCGCAGCCCTGCCACGGGTGACAGAAACCTCTCTTTGTGGCTTTGCACATCCACAGGCCTGATCCAGCTCGCTCCCTGCTGGCTCTGGCACAGGCTGTCCCACACACGCCTCCTCTGTCACGTTTCCTGGTGGATGTTGGCACACAGAGGGGCTGGAATAGCCTGCATGGCTGTGGAGGGAAGGAATAGGAGAGCATCCAAATCCACCATCCCCTGGAGCAGGTGAGAAGAAGCTGATCTCGAGCAAAAGGGTAGTAAGTATTAACCTCTGATCTGACAGCACCCGAGCCACCAGGAGCTAACTATTCAATATGCATCTGTAAAACCACAAGGTGGATTCCCTGTGCCTGCTGGAGGTATGGGTCAAGCCTTGTTGCTGCCTCTGGGTACAGCCTGGCTCTGTTGATACACCTGCACCTCTTGCTGCAAGCCCAAACAGGTCAAAACTCAAATTAAACCTGCGGGAAGGTGGGATAGACCAGTTCAGCCTTTGGGATGCTTGCTTGGATGACAGTGTTGTGCTGACTGCATTTGCACAGACCTGCTCAGCCCAGAGCATGGGCTGCACTTGCTATGAGCTGCTTTTGAAACACCGTGGAGTTCTGCCTGCAGGAGCTGTGTTCAGCTGTGCTCACAGAATCACAGAATCATTTTGGCTGGAAAAGACCCTCAAGATCATCGAGTCCAACCGTTAACCCAACACTGGCACTGAAACGTGTCCCTGAGAACCTCATCTACACATCTTTTAAAAACCTCCAGGGACGGTGACTCCACCACTGCCCTGGGCAGCCTGTTCCAATGACTGACAACAATGCTTCTTCCATGAAGAAATTTTTCCTAATATCCAATCTAAACCTTCCCTG
>VWYH01003956.1:119560-137753 GCA_013399365.1 Pampusana beccarii | reverse complement strand
CTTTCTTGGTGTGAGGGGCCCAAAACTGACCCCAGGATTCGAGGTTTGGCCTCCCCAGTGCCCAGCACAGGGGGACGGTCAGTGCCTTGGTCCTGCTGGCCACGCTATTCCTGATACAAACCAGGATGCTATTGGCCTTTTTGGCCACCCAGGCACACACTGGCTCATATTCAGCAGGCTGTTGACCCAAGCTCATATCACTCCTGAAGGAACTCCTGATACCTTTTAGGATAGGGACTAAGTCAGAGAGCAGCTCTGTAGGAAATAACGTGAAAGATCAGATTGTATTGGTAATCAGCAAACATGACATCAGATATTCAGGATATGGAGAGCAGGGGATTGACCATCATTAAAAAGCCTTGTCCCTTTATTTCCTTACCCAGGGTAATGTTCACATATCTCAGTGCAGGGTGTGAAGAGGATTTTATTGGCATGTGTTTGGGCAATCTCATTACTCATGAATGACAGAGCGAGGCAAAGGGAGTGAGTTATGCTGGCCTTTGCAGACAAGTGGCAATAAAATAAGTTTATGGGACCGCCTCCTGCACCATCGCATATTTATGTCCCATATTTATCTTGCTTTTTTAGCCATTTGTGCTGGCCTGTGTTGCAAGGCCATCCCGCCTCCATTCCCTCAGACTAGGAAAGGGCTGGATTCTGATATCACAACTCATGCTGGGCAGCAGTGATTCCCCTCCAGCTCCCTGGAGATGTCCAGGCTAAAGTTCTTTTTGGCACCAGTGAGGGCCAACCCTACCTATATGGTGGCTTCCACCAGGTTCAAGCCAAGTCTGCAGACCCTCAGTGGGGCTGAACCCAGCTTCTCTCAGCAGTTTGGGACACGACCTGCTCAGCACACTGCTGAGATCTTGAACCAAAATCCATGCAGCCCATAGATACCTGCTCTGGTGAGCAAGGGACTTGATTCTTAATTCTAGCTTGCATGTCTGAGAGGTTCCACTTTTCCCCTCATTGCAGTTGCAATGCCACAATTTGACTTTTAATGTATGACAAGAAGGTAGGTATTGACAGGTGAAAGTATTATGAGCACCAATGTCTTCAGTTGCCCTGTGGATTAGTATCTTCTGACTTTTTTTTTTTAATTACCTGTGTTAAGAACTCACATTTTCCTTGAATAAACCTGTCACCTCTTCTCCCACTCCTTGGGCTTGCCAGCATCCTTGTTTGACTGTAGAAATCAACCCCTTTAGGTTCCAAAATTATTAAGGGCAGATTGTTTATAAGAAATTGATTTCTCTTCTGCCTTTGTTCATGTACTGTAGCTGTCTATGAGGTATCCTCCCCTGCATCTGGCTAACAGGTTCAAAGATTACTCAGTACAAGAACATCTGTAGACACATTTGCATGTGTGCCAATCACTTGTCGGGACTGGAAAAGGACATTTTGATATTTGGGCTAAGAAGGTGTTTTCTTTCCCTTCCTCCAGGAAGTTCTCTTGAGATCTGTGCTGTCATTTGTCTCTCTCACACTCCTCTGTCAAGGAAATGGGTAGAGATGGGGCTCCTCCTGTGACTGCTAATCTCAATTTAGGCTGCATAAGCCCTGCAGAAAGCAAGAGGAGGAGTGGGAATTTGCTCTGCCTGGAAAAGAAAGGAGAAGGCTTGGGGTGAGGAGGAAAGGTGCTCATCCAGGAGGTCCAGAAGTCTTTTTGCTTTGGAAACAAGGCTGGAAATAAATACCTATAAGGCCAGTTGTGTTGCAACTTGCAGACTGGACAACAGTGCATTTGCATAACATCATGTCCCTGGGGCCAGGGACAGTTTGGTTCTGACAACACCAGAGTTTCTACATCCCATGGAAGGCCCAGCACACACATATCAAAACTGATCAGAGGTAAAGGGATTAAGCCCTGAGTGGAGAGGACTCAATTCAACTGTCTTTAAAGCCTACAATGAGATTTAGACTGTGACCCCAGCCAGCAGAGTCAAATGCATGGTTTTCATTATAGATCCCAACTCCGCTTTTCCCCCATTTTTCTGTTCCCTGGCTGGCCCATGATATGCAGCCACAACACAAAGACATGAAAGAGTAGCCCTTTGTAACATCTGAGGGCAGCACACGCTCCCCCATCTGTCCCCAGGGACTGCTCTGCAGTTTGATCCTTCCATTGTGCTCCAGCCCCGTCTGGAGGGCAGTGGTTTGTCTTTGCACACGTGAATGACCTGTGAATGAACAGACATCTGTAAGATCCAACACAAAGGACACTAAATTATGATAAACAGAGCTTTCTGTATCACTTCATGAGGATGTAGCGATAACTCCTCTCCAAGTCGTCTCTGCTTCCCTTTTCTGAGCTATTGACACATATTCCCTTTTGCTGCTGGTTTTGATGGCTGCTGCTAACGCAGCCAGTGCCAGTCTTTCAGCCCTGAATAATCAAGAGGCTGGGACAGCTAACAGAAGGACAGTCTCCCTCTAGGACATGATGTTTTTGACATCCAAACACATTCAAACACAATGAGGTTGAAAGGGAAGGTCCAGGTGGGCAATATGCCCATGCTGGCGCACTGTGATTTTAAACACAGGATAGCAAAGCATAACAAAATTTCTATGGCAATATTAATCCTATGTGGCTGCCTGTCTCAGCCTTACATGCTCAGTGTGGCTCTGCTCCTCCTGATCCATCTGCCTCCTGTCCCCAGCCCTCTGCTCCAGCAGACAGGACTGAGAGAGGCTGCAAGAGAGCCAGATTTCTCCTTTTCTTACCCTAAATGGTAGTGCTAAGATGGTAAGCTGAACAAAACACCGAGTCCCACTTCCTCAGCTTCCTATAAAGAGGGAAATCCCATCCCACCAGCAAGGAAAAGCTCCTGGAGACCAGGGGTTTAGTAGCATCAAGGTAGAGACTGACTCCATCACAACAACCCATCCTAAGCCTTAAGTCCTCCTAATGTCTTCCAGAAGGCTGAATGATACCCACACTATTGGAAATATCATGGTGTTTCCTTGGTGTTGGTATTGTGGACAATGTAAAGGGTGCCACTAGATGTTTTGATACACTCTTCATCTTCCCTTAATACCATCTCTCATGCTTTGCACTCGCACCAGCTTTCTTCAGCAAATTCTCCCCTGGAAGATATCGCAGATGCTTTCAGCAGGACCTGCCTACACACAGCAAGTGTTTATGTATTTGCAGGATCCGAGCTAACACCTTTCTTACCAAGCGCTCGGAGCGTGAAACACCAGCGGTCACATCTAGACAAGCCTACCTGGAGCTCTGGAAATTTTTAGTGTGAAAAATAAAACACACTGATTTGGTGAGGAAGAAAGAAACACAAAAGGTCTTAAGACTTCACTGATTTCTCCTGAGACTCTTTTCTGTACACAAAGTGTTTCCTGCTCTGTTCTTGGAACCATTACCCTTGGCTGGGCCTGGCCTTTAAAACATTACCAGCTGTATGCAAAATAGAGCACAAGGTGCCAAAAAGCCCTGCAGGCTATTTACATTTGGCTGGAGCTTGCTGTGTTGGCCAAGCTACAGAGATACTTTGTTCATCGGCCTCGCAAGGAAAGCAGCTACTTCAAGCTGTTTGGTCCTGTTTATACACAGAGTTACCATGGAAGTCCCCATGTCTTACAGCTTTACACACTCTCATGTCCACAGCATATTTTTCCGGGACCTGGCTTGTCTCCCCTCTCCCCTCTCATTTGGTGGGGGATTGATAGGAAATTCTGGGATGAGGTTCTTTGGTAGATGTTGGGTGAAAGTTGATTTACGTCTACAGTGAAGGGATGTTTGGTGCTGTGTGGATCCTTTCCCAATGCAAGCAAAAGCAGGTGGAGTAATGGGATACCTGCTGGGTTGAGAAGAACATTTTTTCACAGGGTGAATTTGGGGAAAGCAGTATGAGGCAAGTACAAATCCCGCAGTGACACGCATAAGACTAACTGACTTTTTAGGAGACTTAATGGAAAAGGTAACAATCCTTGCAACATTTCTGGTAAAGACAGTTGTTTGAATCCATGGGCTGCCAGACCACCTAATAAGGATGTGCATTTCTTGCTGTTTCTTTCTTTTTTGTTTGTTTGTTACTTTACCTGTTGTATTAAAAAAAGGTCTCATAGCTGCAGACTTGTCATTAATCACCTCTTGCAAACACATTGTAGGCAGACCGGTTCATGGGCACAGCACAGGTGGATGTAAGGGTATACCTGGATGTTGTCTTCTCCTGGCTGGCTCTAGATCTCCATCTTAGGGCATTTTACACCTCTGCCTTGGGAACCAGTGTTGGGACAGACTAACACGTTGCTTCCTTGGCCTTGTATCAAGCCTCGGGATCATCCGATGTGCTTGATGAGGTGGTTTGAATGTGGCCTTGTGTACTGCAAGAAACTGTGCCCTCAGCCAGTGTTCAGAGGGATCGCGCTGCTGAAGGGAGTGGAGATGCTGGAACTTCCCCAGGTGATGGTTAAACACTCCTCCCTGTGTCTGAGATCCGATCTCAGAGCCTGAGTGCGGTCAATGGGGGCTTTTCCCACCTATTTTAGTAGAGTAAGGGCTTGATACTGAGAGGTGCTGCAAACACGAGCAGGTGGAGGTGGAGCAAAGCTAAGCCTTGCAGGTTGGCCAGAGGTCTCCAAGCCCAGCTGGCTGTAGTGGAGCCTGGACAATGCAGTTACACCTCTGAAATAAAGGTTGTCCTGCTGCTCTGGCCATCAAACACCCTCGCTCAGGAGAAGAAAGGCTTGGGAAGCAAAACAGCGATGTGTTTGCTGTCTATGCACTTGCTCTCTACCAAAGAGGGAGTCAGCCAAGCCTGGAGTTCATTCTGTCTTGGCCAATAGTTAATAATAACCCTGCAACAGCTTCTTTTTTTCATTGCATATTAAGGGTGGATGAATGGCCTGGATAAAATTAGAAAGCTCTTCCTGAAGGGCTGAGCTGAGTTTGTAAAGTTATAGCTCCACGGACATCCTGCTGCAGCTGGGGAATCCCAGCTGCTCTCTCAAGGGTGAATAGATGATAACAAAACACACGTGTGTTGCACGATCTGGGTTAGAGGTTTACATCACCCGATCAACAGCAACTTCGAGGAGGCTGGTGTGGCCATTCCTCCTTTCATATTCCTTTACTGCTGGGACAGACAGCTCAACTGTCCCTCACCCTAGCAAGCAAGGCTCCCCATGGGGTGTTGAGTGGTATGGGCTGATGGGAGGTTGTTATATGATGGATGTGCATTGAGTGGGTCAGATTGCAGGAGAAGAAAGGAGCACAGGCTCGGGAAGGACTTCTAGTGAGCTCCTTTCAGCATAATGCTTAGGTACCTGATGGATAGGGCACTTTATAGATGCAGATATCAGTCAGGAATTTGCTGGGAAGATTGTCCCTCATCCCTTCTACTGCTATGCCTCCTCCCAGGGCCTTCTGTGTGACTCTCTGCTCCACCCTGGACCTTTGAGATGACATGACAAAGTGGTGTCCATGTTTAGAGGAGCCCTGAGCCTGGCTCTGGTACTGGTTCATAGACGGAAACTCATGCTTTCTTGGCCGTGAGACCCAGGGCCCTCAGAAACCCACCCAAAGTGAGACATCCTAGCAGGAAGAGTCAGTGCCAGGTGAAGCTCATTGTGGTAAAACCCACCTTTATTTCCATGCCTTTTGTGCATCGAGGGGATAAAGATACAACTGGATGTGACTGAGCTGCTGTGACAGACCAGATGTCTCCTTCAGTGGAGCCCGTCGCTGTGTGCTCCTACCTTGTCCCATCAGTGAGGTTAACCTGTGACCTCAAATCAGCGTGGTGCAAGATCAACAGTCAGAAGTAGCTGCTTAAACCATAGTAATTCACATTTCATTGTGGCCCATGGTTTTAGTTAACATGGGCTCTGACCCAAGGGCTTACGTGTGTTATTTGGATTTTGCTGGCGTCTAAAATGAGCCACTGAGGTCACTAGAGATGACGTACCGCAACTCAGTATTAGGCCTAGCACTTTCTGTATGGTATTAACATTTATATCGCTTTTAGAAAGGCTGGAGAAAGCACAGGTTACCTTCATAATGAGGTATTAAAAAAAAAATCCCCAAACAAAACAATATGTGTTTGATAGCCTAGAAGATCTGTCTGTTGGTTTTAAAAGTCATACTGGCCTCTTATATAACAGTGTAATTAGTTGATACTATAAACTTATTATGGACCTGCTGGAACACAACAGCTCCTTTGAAGCAATTCAGATCTATTGTGTAATTATATAATTAGGCCACATGCCATACTTGGGAGATTGTGCAAAGGGGGAAAGCTTTCCATTTCAAAGTAACCAACAGCCCTAGTGGCTAGGGGTATTTTTTTCCTGCTGTCCTGCAATTTAGAAAATGCAGGATTCTTAAATATGTCACTCTTCTTTGGCTGAGTTAAGCACCCCAGGAATCTCCAAGGGGGCCTGCAATATACTGACAACAGAGAGACCTCCTAGGACAGTGCAGACCTGCTCTGCATGCTGTCGAATGTGATGGGATCCAGCACCTTCAGCTGCAAGGCAAGGGAAGCAGAAGTCAAATAACTGGTTAAGCGTCTTAAATAATCTGGTTACATCAGGTTCAGGCTTTTTTTGCAGGCACTCCAGAAATATTACAGATGGATTTTCCCTTCTGCCTTATAAGAGCTTTTATGTGTCTTCCTCTTTGGGTGGATGGAACAGTCCTGTGTAGGATGTGAGGCGAGGGCTGGTTGCAGTATCTCAGCATCCAGAGTGTCTAGTTGTTGGATGTGCCCGTTGCTTGCTGGCACTGTGCAGGCTACTGAAGAAGGATTGCTGACATGAAAGCAACTTCGGTGGGCCATAGCTGTGTTGAAACACAAGAAAAGAGCCAACTGGTCCTTGGTCTTAGTGGTGAATCTTGAGAAGTCTCCAAAACACGACAAGGACCTCCAGAGCCTGGGGTTGGGGTGGGATGTCCAGACGTTGTCACTCATAAGGTGGGTACAAGCTCTGCATTGGAGTTAGTCACCTCAGCAACCTTTACGTGGAGGTCCAGCCAGGGAGTGACTCTTCTCGTCTAAAACAGACACCAAAGCAGAGCAAGTGAGATGTATTTTGCAGGAACCTGTTTCCCCCCTTGTCTCTGGTGGGAGTCCCATGTGGAGTGTTCAGAAAGACAACCTCACCACAGATGCCTTTCATTAGATGAAACCTATCGCACCCCAGCTTCCTACTCATCCGTTGTAGAAGACCCAGCTCTGCCATGAATTTCTCATTGAAGGGAAACACAAACACGACAGTGCTTCAACTATTTCCTTTGTGAAGGACAAACCTGCCCTCATCCCCAGAGCAATCTGGGCTTGGGGAATGATTGTATTCCCTAGCCGGGATCCATACCAAGCCAGGACACTTCTGGATACACCAGGCCTAGCATGAGGCACTTACAGATTTTGAGCGGGAGACCTTGACCCGCAACGTCCACCTCCAAGAAGAACCTTGGTTCAGGTGCAAACAGACAGTGGTTTTGATTCTCAGGCTTTGAATTTGATGCTGCTAGATTTGTAGGACTTGCGACTTGACTGGAACATCCCCAGTCCTGAAGCAGGAAACCCAAAGGATTTAAGCCATGATATGCCTTTGTGGAAGGATTTTGAGGATGTACCGTCACAAAGCCTAGGACTCCCTGGAAACCAAACACTTGCCCTCAGTCCCTGCATTTGAGGCCTGGTGCAAACTCTAAGTCAAAGAGATTGTTTCTTTTAACATCGGTGCCCTGGTGGGATGAGTCTTCTGGCTTGATGAGAGCTGCCAGCTCAAGCATCATTCATCACACAGCACAGAAATATAATTTTTTAATGATCATGCTTCCCTTTGGAGGCTGTGGTAGAGCAGCTCCTTGATTGAACACCTCCAAAAATGTGCTCCAAGTTGGGGGTCTCTGGTGAAGCAAGGCCTTATTTCTTCATTATGTGGCCATTAGGGGAAGCAGGTCACTTTCTGAACAGTATTTTTTAGAATATATTGCATATGGTTTCTGCGGGTTAGATTCTGGTGTCAGCTGAAATCCTGAACAAATTAATTAAAGATCATGCTATTTGTGAATCCTAACCCTTCTGAACACAGAGCACAAAAGGGCCATTGCTAAGGCTTTGTGAAACAACAAACAAATAGAAAAATTCATCTGGGAACATTAAGGAACATTTCAGCAAATTGTCCACATCCAAGATTAATCTTTCCCTATGAAAAGATACATTTTTTTCCTTGTACTTGAGCACAATATTTTCTGTCAAGAAAAACTGTGCAAATTACTCATATGAAGAAATCTGGCCTGCCTAACAGACTGGAACATGACATGACACATATATATATACACATGCACACCTACATATGTGTACATAGAGACTCCACAAAGTAAAGATATTAGTCGGGAGATGAAACAGCTGCTTTTTTTTCCCAACTCAACTTTTGCCCAGCCAGATTTACTGAAGGGTTTTCCTCATTAGCTCCTGCTAAACTGCCGCGGCAAGAGGATCTTGAAGATGAAGTCAAGCATAATATCTAACTGTACCCATTTTGGCAGCCTTCTAGAGGCTGTTAGTGTTTTCGTTGCAGCTGTTACTAGTTTTTTTCTTGCCTCAGCAAGATAGTCCTGAAAAGGAGTAAGGGACTTTGCAAACCTGTTGTTCTGGGGTACACAAAGGAAATGGAAAGCACAAATTTCCCAATATACCAAGTCTCTGCATGGTGCAGAAAATCTGGCCCAGCACTATCCTGTTTCCCCCAAAATAAGACAGGGTCTTACATTATTTTTTGCTCCAAAACGTGCTTACTCTTTTACGTGGGTAGCTGCCTGGACACTACTTAAATTGGTTGTTTTTAATGAACTGTAACTAGGGCTTATTTTTGGAGCAGGTCTTATATTTCGAGCATCCTCAAAAATCCTGAAAAATCATGCTAGAGCTTATTTTTGGGCTTGGTCATATTTTCAGGGAAGCAGGGTAAGTAGTACCTGCCACATTCAGAGCATCTCCAAGCCACCTGAGGTCCATGCTGTAGGACATCCCTATAAAGACACGTATGCTGAAGCTACCAGAGGTCTGTAAGTGCTGAAATCTGACCCTGAGCCCACACAGGAACAGAAGTAAACATTAAAAAAGGTTTTAAAAAGTGAACACCGACAGCAGCAAAAAATAAGAAGTTTGCATTTTTTTATCCCCTTTTTCAACTCCCCCAAATGACAGCGTAACCACGCATTTCTGGGGAGGACAGTTTGCCTTGTATGTGTGCTCAGGGGCTGGCGCAATTTATTTCACAAGGCACCAAACACTTTGACATTTTCATACCAGTGGTGCTTCCTGCAAGAGCAAGAATGAGGCAAACTCGCTCCTTGGTGCCCGCAGCTCACGGCAGGCACCGAGCGGTGTGGGATGGGTGTCTCCCCCATGTGCATCCCCTCAGCTTTGAGGTTCAGCTGCAGATTTCCCCTTTGTGGTATACATGTAAAAGGCACAGGCAGGTTTTCTTCCCTCCACCCAGATGTCTGGTTTCATGAAAAGCACAGGGCTGCTGCTGTGCTTGAGATGTCTTTCAGCGAAGGGTACATGAAGGCGCTGGAGAATATTCACGGAGGTATTAGTGTGAGCATCCTGTTTCCGTAAGAAGCAGCCTAAAAGGGCAAGAAGTGCCTTTTTTAAAAAGAAAATCTTCCCGCTCTTACCCCAGCGCTTGTACTCCTGCAAACCAAGGGCCAGTGTCCCTTTGCGATGTGCCTGATGCCTTTGTGCCCTCCGGTGCCACCCAAGTGTTTTGATGCGGTCCTCGGGAAGGGATTTACCCCTCAGAGATGGGGATCCTCAGTTTCCCACTGCTTTTCTTTCTACTCCGCTGCATTGATCAGCTGAGAAGCTTGGCCAGGGTGACCCACTCGGCTGTCGGCTCTGTGGGGTCTGGCTGGGACCCAGCTGGAGGGTCGGGGAGCAGCCCTGGGCTCCCTCGGGACCCGCTGAGCCGCTGTGCCAAGCAAATCTCAGCTCAGCAGAGAAACTGGCCCGCAACACGGGCTTGGCAGCGCTTGTGCCAGCTGAAATACAGCCATCGAGCTGCTTGCTTCTTGTTTGCCCAGCAGCCCCCGCAAAGCTGGAGGATGCCATTAGAAAAGCTGAAAAATCGCAATGCTTCATCTTCTACCCACTGCTCCTGTCAAACTCTAACTTGAGGCTTTAGTATCCAAGGACAGATACAAATGCTTGGTTTCTGTGAAGCCAGGCAGCAGACAGAGGCTCCTTTGTGCTTACACAGCACGGAGATCATGGATGGAGGTTTCTTTTCTGGGCTTTTGAGGACTGTGGATCCTGCTGGTGGTGATAGGGCCAGCTCACTGTTGTGCAGGGCGGTGGGGCTGGTGGGTTGCAGAAGCACACAGATAGCATGCTGCTGCTGACCCAGCGCAGAGACCCAGCCTGATGTCCCAGTACCGTGTTCCCAGGATGCAGGAGGATGCATTGTGCTTGAATGTGGCTCCAGTAATAATAAGAAATTACTATTATAAATTATTGTCTGAGTACTTCACTATGAATTAGTATTAGTATTAGTATTTCTATTTTCTATTATTTCTATCTATTTCTATTTCTATTTCTATTTTCTATTATCTATTATCTATTTCTATTTCTATTTCTATTTTTATTTCTATTTCTATTTCTATTTATATTTATATTATCGTTTGGATTGTGAGATCACTTCTGAACCCCTATTGATACAGGCTGAAGGCTGTTCTTCCCCAGGAAATAATTGCTCTGTACTTTGACTGCAAACCAAGAGGTCGGAAAACATAGGGTTACAGTAGCTGCAGAGACGGTTATGGGATGGGCTTCCATCCAGAGATGGAAGGCTTTTCACCATCTACAGTCTAGTGCTCTCAGAGGGACTTTCCCCGCAGGGCTGTGATTTAAACCTGTGTTGAGACAGCAAGTTATTGCACCTATTCTGTACTTCTCCAAAGTCCCAAACACCAGGGCTGGTTTGCTCCACCAACATTTCTCTGCTGATTAGGTCCTTGACCCCTCTGAGCTTCTCCTGGGTGACAGTCACTTTTTTTCTAGTTCGTGTTTCACTAGTATCAGCTCAGCGGTCCCTGCACCGTAACACTGGCCATGATCTCTCCATCTATTTGAACCTGCTCTTTCCCGGTGAGAATTTAGTTTTCCTTGCCTTAAAAAGGAGACAACCTTCACCACTGATATATCTGCTTCCCTTGCCCCTCGCTGTAGTTTTTATCAACTGATGTTACATCTGTATTCCTAGGAAACTAAGCTGTTCTTAACATCTAATTTCTCTCTGTCTCCTGCTCTGCAGGCAGTGATGTATCTTTGCCAATTTATTGAAGAATTAGCTAGGGATAAGGGTCTGTGTACACTTTATACGGTACTTCCCAACACCCGTCATTAATAATGAGTATGTCCTTTATGACCTAAGTCTTGTTTCAAGTGAATGCAAAGTATTGGCTCTTTTCTTGATGATCCATAGCCCTTGCAGTTGTGCGTTGTTACCTGGAATGTTTCCAAGTGTTTTAGAGCAACGCACTGGAATACATCACAAATGAACCAGTTTTGCTTGTCTAAGGTTTGTCCCCAGGGATTTTGGAGGGACGGCAGGGGAGGAGAGGGATGAATATTTATTAGCTTTTAATCAAAGAAAGTGCTCTTTATAACCAGACAGGCTGCTGTCTGTATCTGATCGAGGAAAGACATCAAGGTCCCTGGTTCTTTTCTATGCTGCAGCATGTGCCCCTCCAAACTGCACAAACGGGTTGCAAAGCGTTCCAAGATCCGTCTGTCTCTGGATTTTCCTCCACCCGGATTTTCCGGGCCACAACCACCCTGGGTTCATCTGGACAAAACAGTTGCTGAATGAGTGGAGATCAATGGCAAAGTGCAAGTGCAAGGGTCCTGAGAGATGAGGCACGTTTTGGAAAAGTGTGCACATATTCAGGCAATCTGAACATAGGACTGTGCATAACCCCTCCACAGGACTGGATAACCCCTCCAAACCCTCTTCTGCATCTCCTGAGCAAGGAATCATAGAACAGTTTGGGTTGAAGGGACCTCCAAAGCTCATCCAGTGCCACCCCTGCCATGAGCAGGGACATCTTCACCAGATCAGGTTGCTCAGAGCCCCGTCCAGCCCGGCCTGGGATGTCTGCAGGGATGGTTCATCCACCACCTCTCTGGGCAACCTGGGCCAGTGTTCCACCACCCTCATTGCAAAAAATGTCTTCCTCATGTCTGTCCTGAATCTCCCCTCCTTTAGTTTAAAACCATCACCCCTTGTCCTATTGCAACAGGCCCTGCTAAAAAGTCTGTTCCCATCTTTCTTATTGGTCCCTTTTAAGTACTGTAGAAAGGGAGACCAGACAAAATATAACACAGCAGAGACACAGAGCTTCAATGCAAAGCTGTATACTTTGAACCAGGAGACAGGGAAGCTGCTGAGTGATTTATGGAAGCAGTTGCCCATCTTGGTCCAGCTCCTCCCTGGGTGTGGCAGCCCCTGGTGATGAAGTTTTGGTGTGGTGGGAGATGCCTGCTGGGAGTGGGATGCAAATCTGGTGGGGATATGACATCCGTTTGCATTGCAGAATGTCAGGGTAAAAGGTCTACATCCTGCAGTATGTTGGGATAAAAGGTTTACATCCTGCTGCTCTGGGACATGGGAACTGCCTGCAGACCCCGAAGTCCTGGGCGTCAAGGTGGCACTCCAATGCTTGGTTCGTGATCAGACGTGCCCACTTTGAGACCTCTGTGTCTTGAGAGGACAGGCAGCAACGGGGAGCCCAAAATCTCTAAGCCAACATTCACAGTACTGCAATGACCCAGGCAGCAGCTGCGTGCTGATTCACAATGGTCCAAACTGTTAAATTGTCGTCACGTTCTTTGGCATGGCTTCATCCTCAGATAGTGCTTGGGGGCTGTTTGAGGTCTGGATTGGGGCAGGGACCAGTCCCAGCTGTCAGTATGGCTGAGGCCACCCTGTTTAGGGTTTGCCGGGGAGGAGAAGGGATTTTGGTTTTATAGGCCTGTGTCATGCCATCTGGCCACTCAACTGTTCTTGGCCTCTTTCATTTACTGGTGCAGACATAGCCGCCTTGTTTGGCAAAATCCCTACTGTTCCTCTTCTGAATGTAAAACCAAGGGAGTCACATATCTCACTCCCTTAGAAATACAGTTCCCCAGCTAAAAGGACATCTTGTAGGAGCCCTGCTTTTGGGTTAGTGAGGGAGAAAATGCGAACATACCATGCTGTGGGGTTCAAACGTTCTCTAGCCAAAGCTAGATCACTTTTGAGCTGTTTGGGGCAGAATTTTACTCTATAAGCCCATTGCAGGACCAGGGCCTTGGACATGTGCTGTATCTCTATGGCAGACTGCTCAGGGTGCCTGTGTGACTCCCATGGTGCTGCTGCCTGAGCATCTCACACAGCTCTCTGGGGAGAGAAGGAATGGCACACCAGTATCACTGTGTTACAGACCAGGAGCCGAGGGGTTAAGTGACTGGAAACCTTTGGCACAGCGAGAGAACAAACCCAGATCTCCCAAGCCCCAGGGCAGGTGTTTGCCAGAGATTTCTCTTATTTCTCAGTTTGGGTGTCTGAACCACCAACGTGCCTGCACAGGACCTGGTACAGGACCATAGCTTCAGGTTTGCAGGCTGCTGCAGATGTGGGCTGAGGTCCTTGGGGTGGGAAGGGGTCAGATGTGCCCTGAGTACAGAAGAGACAAGTATTTTTCTTATTTTCCAAAGCACATTTCTGTTAGCACATCCTCTTCCTCCTAGGAAGTATCCATGCTGGAGTTGGGTCTTCTCCAGTCCAGACCACTGACTGGAACAGACTGGGATATTTATAGGGCAAGCATTGTTCAGCCTGTACCCAGATTGAGAACATTGCATATAAACAAAACCAAGCTTCTGTTTAAAAACCAGCCACACAAAACAGTCCAGGCACTTCAGTGACAGTTCATGTAGCACAGTGACACTGTCCCTGAAAGCTAACTCTTTTGGGCTTGCGTCAGGACATGCATAGGGCTGCAGATGTCCTGCAAAGACCATGACAGCGACAAAAACGGACAAAAACGTCATTGCAGAACTGAAAATGGTGGGATGGGATGTCTTGAAAGTGATCACAGGACAGCAATAAAGCAATTTTCAGGTCTGCGCTTTGCACCAGAGCATGTGGTAGGATTGCACCCAAATCCGTTCTCTGGGACAGGGCAGGGGGAAATCACATCCTTGGCATTAAGATGACAAGGAATGTCAAAGCACATTCAAAATTAATGTTGCACAGTACAAAATAAATAAAAACTTCCAGCATCCTTGTCTTATGGGGATGGAGAATGGTGGTGCTTGTGTTTGGGATAAAGTTTGGCAGCAAGCAGCATGGTGGGGTCATGCTGTGAGACGCTGGAGAACACATCTGGCTTCCCTTCATAGAGCCAAACAAGTGACCGGGTGCCGAAACCAAGGGCCCATCAACCCCTTGAAGGAGACAAGATCGAGCTCCTAAAGCACCAAGGGGAGGTCCTGCCACTCTCACCACCTTTTTCTCTCAGCTCAGCCTAAAGGTATCCCAGAGCTCTGCTGTCCCGATGGGCTCTTTGAGGAGCTCCTTGCGCATGTCTCCTTATGTATGGCTGTGCCAGGCACCTTCCCCACAGCCTAGTGCTCACTGGCATTTCTGTCCTGCTTCAGCCTCCTCCTGCCGCCTTTTTTCACCTTGCTGCTCCTTAAAACAGCCTGTCTCCATGGCACCCTCTGCAGAGCTGCACCGCAGCTCATCCATCTCCTGACAGCACCACTGTCTGACAGCTCTGACTAAGCAGCAGTTTCCAGCCTCCTAACAAGGTCATGAGGAATAAGAGGTTTTTGGATCGTGGAAAGATGTCAGACCCTCCTGCCCTACCACCATCTTTTTCTCTACTCGCCTCTCTCCCCTTTTGCTTTTCCAGGGGAATTCAGGGGTTCTTTACTATGCTGCCAAGACACTAATGTAGCAGAGAAATGGAAAAAGTCTGGGTGTTCACATGAACCGATGCCACTTTTTGCAGTTTCAGAAACAAAACAGGACCTGAAGTTTCCCAGGGAAGAGATTCAGTCTTTTAAGTTTCAGGATGACCATCTGTCAGTAAGCCATCAAAGCCAGGCTGGATGGGGCTCTGAGCAACCTGAGCTCGTGAAGATGTCCCTGCTCATGGCAGGGGCGGCACTGGATGAGCTTTGAAGGTCCCTTCCAACACCAGCTATTCTATGATTCTATAAGCTGCAAGGCCAATGCCATCAGCGAGGGGTATTTACCATACCATACCATACCATACCATACCATACCATACCATACCATACCATACCATACCACACCACACCACACCACACCACACCACACCACACCATACCATACCATACCATACCATACCATACCATACCATACCATACCATACCATACCATACCATACCATACCATACCATACCATACCATACCATACCATACCATACCATACCATACCATACCATACCATACCATACCATACCATACCATACCATACCATACCATACCATACCATACCATACCATACCATACCATACCATACCATACCATACCATACCATACCATACCATACCATACCATACCATACCATACCATACCATACCATACCATACCATACCATACCATACCATACCATCACTCCTGTGATCAGCACATCTCCTGTTGCATCCAGCTCCTACAGTCTCCTTCAGACAGACATTGCACCTTCCCATATGGGTCTGCGTCAAGCTGTGGGATTCCCGACTTTGTGTCGGGATTTCTGGAGCTCATGCTCTGGGAGCAAGTGGCACAGGCACAGTAATACTGGTGACACAGGACATGTCACCTGCGAGATGCTCAGCAGTGAAGAGATGTCTCTTTTGGGATCCTGTATCCCCGGAGGCTGGGTTATTTTGCAGAAGTCTGGATCCAAGCGTGTGTCACCCCTCTGGGCCAGGTGCCAGCTCCTGTCTCAGCAGAGCCCTTTGATACCTGCTTGAGATAATCAGCAGTTTCGGAGCTGTGATCCCACTGAAAGGCTTTTACCTCCCATTTGACCGAAGGGCTGAAGCCCAGGTGTGAAATGTCAGACATGGGTGCTAAGCAATTTAAGAAGGTGGTGTAAAACAGGCTGGGTTTTTTTTTGCTGTTGAATTCCCTTTATATGTGCTCTGATGTAATGGTGTGGCGCAGGGGGCTTTTGTAGCCTTCCAGGCTCTGTTTTATTTCCTGAACACTTAAATACGTTCTCTGAACCTCCTTGATAAGGTTGTTTTGACTTCCAAATGTTTCAGCCAAAAACTTTTCCTGAATAAATATAGGCTTTCCTTGGCAGTCCCTTGAGAAAACAAAATAATGTATATTTTGATGCAGTGTTTTGACTCACTGGGTTTTCTAAGAGGATAATTTGGAATGGAGTGCATTGGTGGTGCAAAACGCCTGAGAATAAGCCCACACAAATGCTGCAAAATACTTCTTGCCTCAGAGAATGATGATCCCCTCAAGTGAACCAGAGAAAGCTGTGCATCCCCTGCCTGTGCAGGGCAGAATGACAGTAGAAATGCAAGGCATATATACATAGCAGGGCATTAATCTTGCAAAGGGGACTTGCAAACACATCCCCATGGTGAAGAAGAATCATAGGCTGGACCAGGGAAGGAGGGAGGCCGGACAGAGCCAGAGCAGGATAATACCTTCCTCTTCCATCCTAGACTATTCTGCAGCCAGGCTGACGTTAGACCAACACAAGCAAGCACAGGACACCGTGGGCCAGCCCAAAACAAGCTTTTTTATGGTCTGACCACCAACATTTCATCGCTTGTCAACTACCCTATGCAAGTGCTTGTGCTGCGTCACTGGCACAGCAATCGCAGTGGTGGCCACACCAGGGAAATGTTAATGAAAATAATCCATCATAGGCAGGGCAGGACCCGAGGCAGGGAGATGAGGAAGCTGCAAGCAAGATTGTGCTTCCAAGTGTGGGATCTGCTGGGGGAAACATTTGCAACAAGACTTGTTTTCACTGCAGTGGTCTTGTCCTCGCAGCCCACACCTGGATGGAGGTAACAAGGCTTCCCAGCAGCAGAATTTGGTGGTGGTGGGTTTAAGCGTGGGCACTCTGCTGTTGCCCAGCTGAATGTCTGGGGAAAGGCCGTGTTCTTATATGTCCTTACACAGGGGCATGACTCGCGCGTGAAAGATCTGACCTCCAGTTCTCCACCATTCTTCTCCCTCCCCAGTAACTCAGTCAGTTTGGTGGAAATGTAGAAGTAGCCCAAGGGTGTGCTGAGATTTCCTGCGTGAGAGACGATGCCAGCCAGAGGCCTCAGTCTTCAGGTGGAAAGGGAGGGGTGGAGATCACAGAGAAGTCCATGGCTTCCCTTGGACTCTGTGTGGCGGGATGGCTTCCACCAGTAATGGTGAAGAGACCTCAGTCCAAGGCGACTGATCCCCTGCAAAGTCGGACCTTCCCTTAAGGGGTGTCTAGAATTTCTGTGCATCACGCAGTCTTACTCAGATGCCCTTTATTCAGGAAAACTGAGGTGGTTTTTCATACTTATGGGGCCATATCTTCTTCTTATCAGCTCTGAACCTTGGTGTTGCTTGATGTCTTTCAGCAAGAGAAAAGTCCTGCACACTCTGCAGCCCGTGGGTGCTTCTGGATGGACCCTGTTGGCTCTGCAGCCTCCCAGACTGAGGATTAAGAGGCCAAGGGGTCTCTCCTCCTGCCCAAAATCCCCATGTACTTTATCCAGCTCAGTTCTTGTGGTTGAAACCATAAAGATTCAGCCTTGACAGCCTTGATACAAAAACCTCACCACGATGCCAACATCTGAGCAGATCTTATCCATGGGGAAAATACTCATCACCTCCCAGCTGCACAATCTGCATCTCCCAGGCTCCTCACCCAGAAGTGGTCGTGTTTTCATCGCCACCTTGCAATAGCTTTGGGGAGAAAGCAGTTGTACTTTCCTGAACTCGAAAGGGCTTCGCAGGTAAAATGAGGATTTCCTTAGAAAATGTCAGCTTTGGTAGAAATGTTCTAGTACTTTCGAAAACAACAAGCTTAAATACATGAGGGTTTTCCCTTCTTTTTCCTCTCTGTTTTCTTCCAAAAACAGGTGGGCAGGAGGGGGAGGAAGATGGAACTTTTTCTGTTCTCATTTTCTCAAAAAAAAAAAAAAAG
>VWYH01003956.1:88771-119554 GCA_013399365.1 Pampusana beccarii | reverse complement strand
AAAAAAAAAAAAAAAAAAAAAAAAAAGGGAAAAAAGATAAAAAATTAACACATTGCCAAGAAAAATGCTGCTTTTTGTTGGGTTTTTTTGGTTACTTTATTCAGATTTTTTTCCATGGAAAAAGACCATCCTTTTTAAACCAGCTTCGATTGCTGTTGTTCTATAATTACACCCCAAAGTCTGGGAACTAGGGCAGAGGAGGCAGCAAGCAGGGAGAGCTCCACAGTGTAGACAACGCATGTAACGAGCGAGTTGTGGGATTTTGCGACTGTCCTGTCTCAGCCATATGGTACAAGGGGCTTGTTCCAGTGGCACTGCCTCTTTTTTTTTTTTTTTTAAAAAAGGTGTAAATCAGGGGTTTTTTTTGTTTTTTTTTTCTTTTTTTTTAAAAAAAAAAAGTATAAATCAGGTTTTATGCTCTTTTGCTGAGACATGTGATGAAGGAAGAAAAAAAAAATCATAGAACTGCCATTAGGATGAACTGCCTAATTAAAGTGTGCAAAGACGCTCGGTTTCTGAAGGGAGAACGAATTAAATGACCTGCAGCAGAGAATGATTCATATCTGCTTTGCTCTTGCGTTTCCCCTCTTGTGACATGAATCATTTGGCCACCGGCACGTGCAGGGAGGAGGACAGAGCTCCACCACCAACCCATGGGACGGGTTTGCGGGAATCTGACCTAAAGCACCCTGAGCAACCAGCCTGGTTCACTCTCCTCGGGCAATCAAGCTGTTCATACAAGATTCAACTCTTGTGGAGTCTTCCCGTGGATTTTTGCCTTGTGGAAGGAATATCCTGCGTTTCATGAGGTATCAGCTCTGATTGAAAATCTGTGTCTCTCACCCAGGAGGCTCCTCTGGTGGTTGCTGATGCCTCTGGGCTTGTGCTGCAGGTGCAGAGATGGAGCCTTGCTCCTCTTCCTGCTCACTTGTGTCCACAAGACTGGTAGCAATTAAATATCTTCAAGGACTTGTAGTCAGATAGACAAAATTGCCCTACGGGTTTTGAAATTCTTGGAAAAGCCAGGGCTAAGATGAGCACAGATAGACACAGTAATAACAAAAGCCTCATTCCTCCAGGGAACCAGGCTAAACCACATCTGAATGCTACACTGAAACCCCAACAAAGGTCTTGGAGGTAGCTTTAATGCAGGGTTACCCTGGCATGACTTCTCAAAGCAGAAATTACGATCCAAATTGTCATCAGTGCCTCACCCCATAAGGTTACTGGTGGGAGCAGAGGGGTGCGCTAGGCCCTTTGCAGCATTTAGTGCTTTTCCTGGAGCTATGGGTGTGTGACCGGGAAGGAGAGGTGGCTGTGATGTCCAAATACCGTCTCTGGGACATAAATTTTGACTCCAAGAATAAAACAGCCAGCTTCGTTCCCAAGGTCGGGGTGATCAACAAGCACTGTCCTCCACAACCTGCAACAGGCAAAGCGCGTCTGCATGGAAATGGATGCTCTAACCCTGCATGAATCACGCCAGGTGTAATGGGGATATTTTAATGTCCTTCTGAGTGAGAAAATTAATTGCTCACTGGAGGAGGGTACAGTTTAAAAGGGAAAGTCAAGGTCCTTTGCTGTTTGCTGGGGCTGAGTGTCCTTGTACTGTTTCAAACCAGGGATCTGGTGAGGATGGGTGGGTTGGGAGTGACTCTGGTCATGTGGTGGGCTTGGGCAGAAGACCTTAGCGTCACCTTTTGGGAAACGGCAAAGGTCAGGGCCTTAGAAAGCTTCATCTGCCCCTTCTCCTTCCTGCAATGGAAGTACAAACCCACTGGCTTGACCAGGTCGTGCTTGGAGTCCTGTCCAAACTTGTCTCGGGTTCTTTTGCTGAAGCATTTTCTTCCTTTGAAAATGTTGCTGTTTCCGAGAATAATCTACTCTGCTGGTGCCCAGTGCTTGGAGCCTGGGGTTAAAACTGAGCTGGTCTTCTACAAGGAGTCTCCTCTCAGCCTTAACCAGCTGCCTTTGTATCACAGGGAAAAAAAAATGAAACAAAAAACAAACCAAACACTTAGGAAGGACTTGGAGATATAAGTTTGTAGCAAAGACACTGTTAGGGGAGAAATTTGAAATATGTCACCAGCAGAGCTGGACTGAAAAAACGCTGTTGTGACTCCTGTTGTGATTGACAAGTATCTATGGCAGACAAAATGACAAATTTCTAAAATATCCAGCTGGCTGTTTCTACATCTCCTAAGTCAAACTTCTGAATGGACTTGCTGTTCATATACTAAGGAAGCAAAGGCAAAATTCCCTGTTGTTCAAGGGAATTTGTCCTTTTCCCTCTCATCTCTAGGGAAAACTCCTGCCAACTGGACAAAACAGGGTGATTCTTCCTCATTCCCGCTGAAGCTGCTCCAGTTTGCATAAGAGACTCACAGATTGACCTGGACACCCATACAAATGGTGGTCAACCACTGGGATCATAGAATCATCCAGTGCCACCCCTGCCATGAGCAGGGACATCTTCACCAGCTCAGGTTGCTCAGAGCCCCGTCCAGCCTGGCCTGGGATGTCTCCAGGATGATATTACTCCATTTTGCTGGCTGGAGGCAAATTTTGGGACTGCAGAAGGCTAAGTGCTTCCCTCGCAGTAACAACAGGCCCAACTGAGACGGTGAAGCTTTGGGGTCACTAATGGCAGTTCCCAGGTACGTCTGAAAGAGATTTATTTGTTAAGAATCTGCCCGATTAAATGCTGACATTTCCATTCCTGTCACAAAACAAGTGTGAGTTCACCCCCAGGGTACACGAACGCATGTGGACTTTAAGCTTTGACCTGTAGGCAATGCTGGCACCAGGTAAGTGACGGGGACAGTGACTTGGAAAGGCAGACGGCATTTGGTGTGAAACCAACTCCCCGTAGCTGTTACCTCCAACCTGCCTGGCTCCAACCAGACAGCAGTTAAGTGCTCCAGATGGGGCCCTGATAGCTTAACGGGCTTAGTTCAGCCGGATTCAGCCTGCCCTTTTCTTTCTTTTAACTCAACTGACCTTACCAAACAGCCATCGCTTCCTTTGAACATCAAAGGTCGTCATTAAAACCTGTCAACCGCAGGGCCGTGCGTCCCTGTCAGGCATCGATGTATAACAGCGAACACCATGAGATCTCCAGCCTGCGGTGGGAGGTCAGCCTGGTTTTGGGGAGGGGAGGAGCTATTCATGTCATGCCGCTTTCAATGTAGGATGTGCTCTTGGTTTAGGATGTGCTCTTGGAGTCAGCGAGGTGGAAGAGGAGCTCGTACCAAGCCTGCGAGGCGGGGGCTGCAGCTGTAGGATGCCTGCACTGGCGAAAGGGAGCTGCTGGATGAAACAACCCCCACATGTGAAAAGGCAGCCTTTCCCCCCCTTGCCTGGTGGCGTGTCCCCAGATGGGGAAGTGGTCTCCAGCCTGTGTCAGTTCCGCTTAGATCAGTCATGTCTCATTGGGTCCTCTGATGGATGGAAACAGGCACGACCCATCGCAAGAGCTCCCGATCAGCCTGGGGGTGCATCTGTAGGGATTTTGTTTCAGGAGGTCACGTGCTGATCTCTCCTTCACTGAGATGCAGGAGATTTGTCTTCCTTTCAGGAAGGCTCCCCAGATAATTTAGGACATTCCCAAACAGCTGATTGCCACAGCAGGTTGCACAGAGCACCTGGTGAAGGAATGGTCGTGGTGACCATCCCTCCCTTCCCTCGGGGGTGTTTCAGGACCATAGTGACTGCAATACAAACACCATTATAGGTGATATCATAGAATCATAGAATAGTTTGGGTTGCAAAGAACCTCCACAGGTCATCAAGTCCAGCCCCCTGCAATAAACAGCAACAATACTGTGGAACCTTGCTGTCTGCATGTTTGTATACGCAGGAAGAAAGGTGTACAAGGGCTGAAAACCTCTCCTGGAGCTGCTGGATGCACTGTGAAGGAGGTTTGCAGCAGTGGTGGGCAATGAAAGCCGTGTCTACTGAAATGCCCATGGCAGTTTTCCCTCTTTTGACTGGTGCTTACGAACAGCACGTGTCCTGGTGGACGTCTCCAGGTGCCATTCACAAGGTCAATTCCTGTAGAAGCTGCTGTTTCCAGGGCTGTGGTAGGGGTGGTCAGCACTGGCTGTGAGCATCAAGAAGGGCTCGAGCAGTTTAAGGACAGTCCCTACACAGCGACATATCATCATCTCCTTGGCAGTGGGCTGTGCTGGCATGGGGACAACTGGGTACGGGATCTGAATGCCAAGCTTATTCTCTGAGATGAAACCAAAGATGGGTTTTCTCGCTTGTATGTTTAATCAAAAGCATGCGGTCGTCATGTAGTGTGTCCCCTCTGTGCAAACACACTCCTTGCAACAGGTCTGCAGTGCCAGATGCTGATTTAGATACATGTGCAGGAGAATCCTGACCTTAATGCAAGTCTCTTTTTTACTTCCTTGCTGGAGGAAACACTTTTGACTATGAGGCAAGTAATGTACCATGTTACAGCCACAATAATGTTTAATGGTCGTGTCCTGTGGCTGAGGTTAATGACTAGTTAAGGAAGCTTTTACACTAAGGAAAAAAAAATATAAAATAAATCTGGCAAGGAGCAGGGAACAGGGTAATGACTGTTGCTGGCAGTTGTGGACCTTGACTGTCAGTCCTAAGGAAGTGGATATTGTAAAAGCCAATCCAGCAGGCCCTTTTCAGGGCACTGACTTTGCTAAATCTCTGGGAGGGTGAACAAGACCTTACAGCTGTCTGCGAGGAGTTGCTGGAGATGGGTGAGCATCTTCTCCTGCAGACAGCCCTGGATGTGTTTGTTTGGTATCCCATGGACACACACAGGCTTCTACACCCACACCTTGAGCTGCGCTCAAGCCAAGCCACCTCAAACACCATGCAGCAAGGCTAAGCCAGCCACCCGTGGTAGGTCACACTGCCTTTCCCCTATTGCATCTTCAGCAAGGCTTGGTGAGCTCACATCTCCTTGTGAAGGGCCACACAAGCCCAGTTGAAACGTTCACTTGTGTCTGCGTCTGCTGGTCCTTCCTGCAGTCCCCTTTCCCAGCTGAACTGTCAGCGTTTTGCAAATGGACTTCATTTGTCTTTCTGTTTCTTGCACGCTTGTCTCCTCCCCCTCCTTTTCTTTACACTTGTTTGGTTGGTTTTGGTTTTGTTGTTATTGTTTTTGTCTGGTTGGTTTGGTTTGGTTTTTGTTTTCCCTTTCTTTTTAATGATTTGTTGCACAAAAAAGGTCTTGGTGTGCCTGTGTGAGTAATAAATGAGAGTCAAGGGAGAAGCCAGGGCTGGTCCGCGAAACCAGGTGTCTGCTTCCCCAAGCTCGGAGCTGTGCCCAATGCACCAGCTGTGCCAGATGTGACAACCCCTTCATCACTGCCAGCTCACCTGGGTTGGTCTCCAGAGTGGGGAGAAATGGCTACAAAAGGAAGAAGTCACCTCTGCTCTTTTGCAGGGTTGCTGGCTGGGGACAGCAGACCTGGCTCTGGAGGCAGGTCCAAGCCAAGGTGGGCATCCCTAGCTGTGCTGGGTACAGTACTGTGGCATCATGGTGTTGGGTGCAGAGCTACTCCAGGTGTTGCAGGGAGAGCTTTTGGGACACACAACTGTCCCTTTAACTTTTGTTTATAGGAAAGATCTGGATGTTCTTCCCAAAACATCTTCTCTATCATGGTTGGATGTCATGGCTGGTCAAAGCTAGTTTGCTTGTCACTGGGGGATATATGTTCCCCTATGGACATGGGTTCTTAAGGTCTGTTGATTCTTTCTGCTATCTGCAGCACATGTTTAGTAGGGTTTCAGTACCTTAATGCTGAAGATCCCTCATTTCAGCCACGGCAGGAGTGCAAATCTCTCTTAGGAACAAAGAGAGGGAGTTCAAAGAGGAGGGTTAGGCATTGGGGCTGGTTGAGACCCTGCAATCATGGCACTGTCTGGCTTGAAACCTGTGCAATCATAGAATCACAGAATGGTTTGGGTTGGAAGGGACCTTAAAGAATAACTAGTTCCCACCCCCCTGCCATGGTCATGGGCATCTTCCAAAGCTCAATGCTCTGTCCAACCTTGCCTTGAACACTCCCAGGCATGGGGAATCCACAGATTCTCTGGGCAGCCTGTTCTAGTGCCTCACCATCCTCATGATGAAGAATTTATTCATTATATATAATCTAAATCTCTATATATCTAAATCTAAATGTCTTTCACTTTAAATCCATTAACCCTGTTCTGTCACTACATGCACTTATAATAAGTCCCTCTCCATCTTTCTTGTATCTCCCCTTTAGGTACTGGAAGGCTGCTCTAACAACATCAATCCTAAACAAGTGCTACAAACACCACTCCCTGCCTCAGCCTCAGAGCTGCTCCTGAAAGTCACCTGAAAGGTAAAATCTCTTTGTATCTCACACTTCATCCACAAGTACCAGCACTGGGCAGAGCTGAATTAGCCCTCATGCATCCAGATTAGCGTCAAGACGCCTTAATATTTCCAGTGCATCACTCAGCTTAAGCGAAAATACAAAACCTGGGGAAAAAAAAATACAACCTCATCTGCTTTCTATAAGGCTTTTGTGTGATGAGCCTCAAAGGGAGGAATTAGGGACTAGATAAGGCTGCCTTGCTGATGTTCAGAGAGCAGAGCAGTTTCATTACTGCTTACAGTGGCTCCTTGACCCTCTTTGGGATATATTTATTGCTGCTGGTTGTAACCTGGACACGCATTGTGTAGCCTGCGGGATAAAAATAGCTGCAGTGCCTATTTCTGTCAGAGCAGAGCGCACCAAACCTTTGTTTACCCGCTGCCTTTGGTTTAAATATAGCAGGAGGCTGAGCGCTGGGAAGCAGAGGGAAGCTGCGTGACGTTGAATCTACCCGGCTAATTTTAGGTCGTTCTTTTCTCAAGGCTGGCAGCGGGGAGGTGGATGTACGTGTGCAGGTCCACAAAGGTGGAGGAAGAAGGGGCTGATCCAGCCTGTTACTAAAGCTGTGGCCTCTCGTAGCCTCTGCCAGGACAAAGTGAATGTCCCAAAGCTGCCATTTGGCTTTAATAACATTCAAAACCCAGAATCATCCCCATCCTCTAGAAGCGATGCTGGGATTGTGTGCTGCATGGCACAGGGGTCCTTGTTTTGTCAGATGGGGTGGTTATCACGTGAGATTTCATGTAGCAATGGGAAAGGAGTGTTCCTCTTTTTTTAATCCCCAGCTCCTGGAGTCTTGAGATTTTGGAGGACTACCAGCTCGCTTGGTTTGTGTGATGTGTATTTTAAGAAAATTCACGTTGTTGCTGTCTCTGAGAAAAGCTTGGAAATACAACTCCGAAGGTTTAGAAATCAGATGCAAATGAAGGAATCAAATACAAATCTCAGTATGGTTTTATCCTGTGTTCTCATGAAATCAAACCCCATGTGATCACGACCCCCTGGCTTCTCCCTCAAGGTCTGGCTCACAGCAGGAGCGAAATAATAAGAAATAACATTATCCAGCAGTAGCACAGAGCTGCTGGGACTCAGAAAAGATGGTTTATGAGGGGTGAACCTGCAAGACATAGTGCATCCCTGCCTCAGTTTCCCCACCTGCAGATTGGACAGGCTGTTTCTTTCCCCAAAGGGTCACACTGAAGCTTCAAATGTGCTGTAAGTGCCCTGACATGAGGGAAGTGCTTCCAGTTCCAGCCTTGATGTCCTGATCTCTGTAATTTCTTTCTCCTCAGTCTTTGCAGGTGTTGAGGTTGTCAGAGCATCTTGGTAAGAGGTCATAGAAATGTAAAACACTGAGACCCAGCAGTGTGGTTAGGAAAGTGATCTATGTAATATAATTTCTAATGCCACTCACATGCGTTTTCTATTATTAATATAAACCCTGTGGGGCTCCCACCCAAGCCCCATTTTGCCAGGACATCCCAAGCGATGCTGAGAGCTGTGTCTGACTGTGAGGCTGGTCTGACTGTGCCTGTCCTGTCAGATGGTACCGGGAGCTCTGCACGATTGTTCTCAGCCACACAGGTCACTGACAACCTCTTGTTAAAGACAGGCAGCTATTTTCAGTGTTTGCCACTCAGATACATAAAATATATCAAAATTAAAGCCAGATGCTCTGCTAAGGTAAAATTAATAAAATTCTGAGGCCCTTCCATGCCCTGAATGTGAACCAACTTCCATAGATTCTTTTTCACTACTCATAATAACACAAGAACGTTACAAAAAAATGAAAGCCCCAGCTTAGTTCCTGTATCGGTATCGTACTGTTAGCATGAAGTCCGTATTAGTCTCCTTTCTTTTACTAATTTCTTTTGTTCCAACTTGAATGTTGATAAATGTAGTAATTTCACCTATGCTGAAGTTCGTATTAATGGACACACTTGCTTCTAAATATTCTCTGCATCATGAAGTTAAAAGCAATTTAAATGTTCTGCATAATAGGGGGTCTAAAATTTCATACTACTGGACATGCTAGCATTAGACCTAAATTTGTGTGGAATGTTATTAAAAGCTTTTCAGACAAAAGGTGTCATTTTCTATCGCAATCAGGCATCGTCCTTCTAGCAACAGTGTAAGTAGATTGTTAACAGTTGGACATGATGATCTCAAAGGTATTTTCCAACCAAAATGATTCTGCGATTCTATGATTCTAAGGTAAATCAGCACAGGCTGGCTTGCTTCAGTGGGGAGAGACTCATCTACACCATGGAGCGATCCGGCCGGTTTCCTGCAAAGGTTTCTATTTTAGGGGAGCTTTGATGTTCTGGCTGCATTTATTTATTTTTTTTTACTCATAACATGACTCCGTTCACTTGAATCCAGGACAATCTCATGTTAGAAATAACTCTGCGTATCCTCAGAGTTGTTTCAGGGAAACAAACAAACTTTTAAAGCCGTTTCAATGAATGTTGGCTTCACATGCAGTTCCGGTACAGAAGTCTTTGAGCTTAAAAAAAATTCCCTGTTTAGAAAACCCACATATATATGGGATCAGGTTGTTGTTCACCCGTGTTATACTAATCCCGGGTGAAAGCAAAGAGGTCTTTAACACGTATTTTATTTTCTTCCATTTTTTTTTCCTGGTCTCCACCCACCCAGCTAAAGCTCAACAATCCGAGGTGCAAATACCTTGAAACTGCAACATCTGAATTTTGTTTGAATCCTTTCATTTTTCCCAGCTGAGCAATATCTGTGTGTATTGAAAGGCAAAACACCCCAGTAACAGCCACACATGCATTTGGGAGAAGCTGCTCCCTCTTTCGTAGCACAAGGAGTGCTCCCCGAGCACCAGCTGCATCCCTCATTGCTACCTGGAGCACAGCATCACCCCACAAAAAACAGGAGGCAATTCAGGTAACTTCATCTTAGCAAGCAAATCGAAGATGTCCCTCTCATTTCCAAATCTGGCAGGATGAAGCAAAAAAAAAAGAAAAAAAACGGCCTGGCTTTTGGCTAAATATCGCTTTTTCAGGGCGGCATCAGGCGGTTGACAGTAATTCATCCCTGAGTGCCATCCATCACCTCCGCCGTCTGTTATTAATGAGGATTTGTGCGTGCAGCGGCAGCACCGATGGGCTGGAAGGGTCTCCCCTCTCCCAGGCGCGGGGATGCGGAGATGCCGTCTGTCCTGCAGCTGCCGTCCCCTCTGTCCTTCTCTGCTGCCAGGGCCCCCTGTCCCGCTGTCTCCCGCTGCTCCCCACGGCACAACTGCTCCGCTGCCTGCGCCGGCACTTCTGACATCCTCCCGCCACAGATTTTAAAGACTCCTCGTGCTTTTAAGGGCTTGTTAAAGGGCTGGGAGGTTTTCAAGGGATGGATGGGTTGAATGGGACCTGGGCAGTGACTGATACAGAAAATGGACATGGGGGAGTCTAGGAGAGGTTGCAGGCATCCTGCTTGGTGAGGCTGAAGGGCTTTGAGAACATCCTAGGAGCAGGATAAATCCTGTAGCAGCATATGTCGGTGATGTTGCGCAAGCTCTTGCAAACCACTGAACACAAGGCAAAGCCGAGGGAAATGTCTCTTCAAGGGCAGATCTGAGCCTGTCTCTGGAATGCAGCATCTCCTCTGCTCTCATCGTAGTGACGGCAGAGGGCATTTGATCTGCACTTGCAGGTGAAACAGGATGTTTTTAGCATTGCTGGAATTGGTGGGGCAAGAGTTTCTGTATCTTTTGAGAGTTTAGCGGAGAAACCTTCTGCCTTTTTTCTTCAGTGCCAGGAGCAGACACCCAAAAGGGCACTTTGGGGTGTTTTTGATGGGTCGTGGGGTCTCACCCACGCTGCTTCCATGCAGAAAAGAAGATGGGCTCAAAGTAGCATCACTAAACACCCGGGTGAGCAAGGATCGATATTGGGTTGCCACTGTTAGTCCTGCATCTACTAAGATTATTTCTCAAAGAAAGCTGGTAGGTGAGACTGCCAAGGAGAAGGGCAAGGACCAGGAACATCTCTTGTCCTCCTTGCCAGGAGGAAACTCAAGGACGTTGGGCTGAGGGAGGAATAAGAGGAGCTTTTCCGTCCCAAGACAAATGTAATAAACATGAAGACTAAAGAGAAATATTACAGGCAAAGCCCAAAATAAGTGTCTTCAGTGATGGTCTAATGAGACTGGTGCTCTCTTCCTGTTGACTTCAGTAAGATTAGAAGATTTTAGCTTGTGATGGGCCAAAGGTCGACTCAGAAATTAATGTAGATTTGGAAATAGAAGTCAGGAACCCTACAAATTCAAATCCATCCGCACTATTCCCACATCAAGGCAGAAGAATTTACTGATGGATGTATCTTCAGCAAAACCTACTTGTTAATGAAGCTGTTTGGTTCATGGATAAAAACATCAGTGAAGAAGGGGAAATGTAAAGCTTTTCTGTCCTGCATGCAGACACTATAAAATTAAACCTCTACAATTGCATACCTGAATGGAAACCAGCAGCAACTAAAACGATGCACTGGATGGGCCATCCGTGTCCCTCCCAACCCTGTTTACTGTAACTATGAAAAATGCACTGAGCAAAAACTCCTGCTGTGGTGAAAAACATTGCTCCATTGTCCTCATCCCCTGAGTCTTCCCTACCACTGCGACAACGCTGTGAGCGCCAGATGCGTGGTCGATCCTGGGGATGTGAGGACAGATAGACCCAAAAAAGCTTCCAGCTAAAGCAGCCTGGTATTTGGGTTGACCACCCAGGGAGTCTCCCGACTCCTCGGGTGAATTTTGCACTCCTGCCCTGTCAGTGAGGCTAAACTGGGCACGTGTGACTCTACCAGTTGGGTAGACCTCCACAACCAGTCCCTTAGCATACCAGAAGTGCTGGGAGAAGCACCAGGTCCGGGCATGGTGAAGCTGTGTGGATAGCAGCGCCGAGCTGATGTGGTTCTGCAGTTCCTAGCACGTACAGCAAGTTTGGGCACATACACGTGGTGTGGTGCTGAGCCATGGAGGCACCTCCTTGCTGTGACCGCAGTGATGATGAGCTCTGGAGGGGCATCTTAAGGGGTCTGTGATGCTCATGGGGCACATCAAGCCTGTGCGTGTGTGGGATACAACCTGCCCAACTGGAGCTTCCCACCACGTTGGTGTCAAGGCTTCCATACACAGATGTCTACGGATTTCTGTGCTACAAGGTCTTTCTGCTTTGCAAAAGCAGCCGTGTACCTGCAGGGAACTTGAGTTTTCCTGAGGCTTTCCAAGTGATTGTCTTGAGTATTGCCAAGACATGAAAGAGTCCCAAACGAAAAACCTTTCCCTTTTATTCCTATTAAACAGATAGAGCTCCTGCCAGATTAGTCCACGGCATATGAACTTGTAGAAAAATGCTTTTGTGAAGCAGCTACACACAAGACACGGCTGTGAGTGATGCTGAGAACTAGCACACCTCTGACCCCAGCAGCCCAGGTACAGGCAAGCCAGAGGGGAAAGATGGTTGTGATCTGTAGGAGCTGTTGAGCTGAATTTGGGGAGCCAATGGATGACTGCCAATTTCCATTCTGAGGAAATAATACAAGTTTAATCTGAACTAGCGAGCACGCTCATACTTTGGCAGAAAGACGATATCTGTAAATGCCCAGCATCTGTAACTCTGCTGCTTTTGATGTCAAAGGGGTTTCATGTGTTTTGCAAAGTAAAATATTGACTAAATTATGACCTATTGGAACCTTCTCTGATGACTGCTGGAGCGCTGGCAGGCGATAAAAAGGGTTGCTGAGCTTTTTTGCTCAAGTTGGATTCCAGCAGATATAAAAGAAGTGATTGAATTAATTGGCTATAGAAGGAGATTCAGAGGTTGTTTAGAGTGAGTTCTGAGATCCGTTGCTGTGTTCAGGCTTTTTTTATTTTTGATGTGGCCAATGTAGGCAAACCTGTAATTTTCCACAAGTATATAAATGTTTTCCACACCAGGTTGATAGTACACTTTGCAGAGGTTCTGGCCTTTAACCCCATGCATGTGAGCCAAGAATTTCATACTTAACCCATTCAACCAGCACTTGGTTTTGCAGCTCTGTCTCTGTCCTTCACAGCTGTTCAGTGTCACATCTGAAAGGCCCTTGGAAGAGAGACCTTCCCAAACCTCAATAAATGCAGCTTCTGCTGGGCTGAAGCACACAAGAGATAAAATTGTCCCCAACACATTGACTTGTCCCTATTGCAGAGTGTGAGCGCACAGGTGTTCCCAATCCAAGCGGCAGCACTTTAGTCTGATGCAAATGGTTATGTGATGGAAAGGCAATGGGGATTACTGAGTTATCTTGACCGGCTTGGGAAGGAGACCTCTGAAGGGCTAACTCCTGGCTGGATGATGAAGTTTTCCTTGAAGGAGAGACTTGACCCTTGGGTTGGATGAGCTGGTGTTGCCTGCCCTGATTCAGATGTTTCCAGTAGTGCTGGGTGAGAGTTTTCTGAAGAGAGTATTTTTCTTTAGAAAAAGGCCATTTTCAAAGCCAGAACTTTGGCAACCAAGTCCAACTGACTTCAGGAGCAGAGTAGGAATTACAGCTGGAGGGAAAGGCTCAACCCTTTCTCTTCCTGGGATGCAATAACTGGGTCAATGCTGTGTCCTCTCCAGCTGTAGATCCTGGGGTCAAACCTCCTTTCTGTCTTGCTCAGAGCAGTGACTTGCGTGTCAACCTTCACTTGCCTTAGGAGACTTTCCTTATCATGTAACCGTCTGGGTGATCCTGGGTTTTGCCAAAAAACGTTAAAGCCCATGGGTTCCTTCTAATGCTGGATGGGAAAATCTTTCACATTTCTAAACCTTTCTCAGAAGAGGAAAAAAAAAATCTCAAACATCTGGGACAGGATTTTTTTATTATTATTATTTCAAGCCAAGATAATGTATGGCATTACATTTAATGTTGATTGACCAGGGAATAAAATCACTTGCTTGGAGTGTAATGCAAAAAAATTCTAACAATGCATGAGAAATCCTGTAATAACAGACCTATTTCAGAATTTGAGTGGCATGAAATGTGAAGTGTACTGTTACTTTAATTGTATTTTTATGCAGACGTACTCAATTTCTATTAGTGGCAGAGTTGTGTTTGCATTTGGCTGGAGGCAAAGCATTACTAGTGGACAGTTTAATCAGGATGAAAGAAGGAAAATAAAATTAATGTAGCATGCACTAAGCTCAGACATTTGTGTTGGAAGAATTTTCACATCTTTATTGTGTGAAGCTTGGTCCTGTTTATTTTAAAAACCTGAAAATAAGTGTTGAATGATTTCAGACTGGAGTTACAGTTGCCAGTCATTCAATTCAAGGGCTGAGGTTAGTAAATGAATAATTCTAGTTTTCCTAAAAGTCTTTGTTGCTAGTCAGTGGTTAAAAATCAAGAGCTGAAGATGTTGCTGTTTGATTCCTGTGTGAATCTACCCATCTGTTATTTATATAATTACTGCTTTGAAGCCAAATGCAGATGGGGATCCTGCTGGGCTGGATAGCCCACAAATACCTTTAGGTATTTTGTAAATGCCCTGAAATATTTCATACCTGCATAGGACAGAGCAGAAAGTGGAATCAACTTGCCCATGTCCTGCCAGGGGGTAGCCAGTGCCTGATCTGGGAGGGGAACCCCAAAATGGGGCTGACTGGAGCAGATGTTTGCAGCTGTATGCTTGCAAACCAACATGAGCTGTGCTCCCTGGGGAAGGTGATTCCTCCTGCCCTCCTACAAACACCTGAGACAGATGTGTCAGATGAGTTGCCCCATAATGGTGACGTCTTCTCTGTGAAGAGATATTATAAAGACTATGAAGACAGGGGAGGTCGAAGGCTGAAACCTACTTTTCAGGTGTTTGAATTGGGTAAAGATGAATCCCACCCTGTCTCGGGGCACCCTGGGCAATGTCTGCATTATTAGACCGGCTCTACCTGTGCTACGCATCCATCCAGACCTCCAGTAGATACCAACCACAGTGACACTGAACGCTGTCAGAGCGGTATTTTCTGCAGACACTAAAATGCCTGAAAAAAATCATAGCTGGAATAAAGGGAAAACCGTAGAAACTTATTCTGGCAAGTGGTAGAATTTGTGTTTATATTTCTATCAGCTCTGGCTTCCCTACAAGGATCCTGCCCTGATGTGATCAATCTGAGGGGAGGAATTTTCTTTGCTTTATTTACCATTTAATGCTGAGTCTGTTTAGTCAGGAAGGACTTGCTTCCAGACTGTGCAGTCAATGAACAATTCATCTTGTCCAAGAACAAATTAAGCAGAGTGAATAATTAAATGGAAGCACTCGACCAATATTTCTCAGAGCTCTCTTAAACAATTCCCTACAGTCTCCTTGCATCCTCCCCCATCCTCACCCCCAGACGGCTTCAACCCATTTATTCAGCCACACGATGTCCGGTGTCAAACGCAGCCCGTGCCAAGCTGGCCAAGGGTTATTGCCATCTGGGTGGTCAATGTGAAAGGGTTGATGGTCTAACCCCCGTTCCTATGGGAAAATCTTCTCGACCACAAACCTCCCACTCCATTCAGCCGGTATTAATAAGACCTTCTTGCTGGGAATGGGATTGGGGTTGATTGGGCAGAGTGAATGAACTTGCTAGAGGAGATGGCTCTTCTGGGAGAGAGGTGACCATGTGGGTTGGGAGCCTTTCATGTCGCTTCCTCACAGCATTGCTGCTCTTTGGTGAGATGCAGGGCTCCCTGTCTCCAACTCCATCATTCTGGTAGGGTTCCCAGTGTGAGCAGGGGAGGTTAAAGAGGAACGTTAAATGGGGATTTGAAGCCAACTGATTGCATTGGGAGGTTTAAGACAAGGATGCTCATGCCTTTTCGGGTGAATGTGGGAATGAACGAGATGTGTTGTGCAGACTGGGGCGCACGGAGGGTGTTGGCGCTACATGGTAAGCACTATTTCTTCACCGCAAGTGTTGTCAGGCATTGGAACAGGCTGCCCAGGGAAGTGGTTGAATCACCAACCCTGAGAGTGTTTAAAATATGCACAGATGGGGTTCTTAGGGTTATGGTTTAGTCTCAGTGTTAGGTTAACAGTTGGACTTGATCCTGAGGGTCTCTTCCAACCAAAACGATTCTGTGATTCACTGAGGACAGGCTGAGCGTGAATGGAAATCTGAGTCATCTCAGTCAAATTTCTTTAAGGGCATCACAGGCTAAACAAGCAACAGAGGTTTCTGCAAGCACAAGGAGCCACCTCCCTCCTCACCATTTCCTTCGAACCACCTGTCTTGGTAGGGTAGAGCTGCAAGGAGGCAGAGCACAATCAGTTAATTAAAAAGTCCTTGGTGAAAGGAGTCCCAAACTCAGTCACCCTGGAGACAACAAACGTCGAAGACCCAGCTGGGGTATGAAATGAGAAGAGCTGAAACCAACTAAGACCATCTGGTTCCTGAGACCAGCAACGTGGGTGTTCTAGGGTAGAACACGATGCGACGGTTGGTGGGCGATCTTGAAGTTGCCTTGAGTGGTGAAGGGGACATTTGTACACAAAATGGGGCACCTCCGGTATGGAGTTTAAGAGGCAGAACTGCTTCAGGACAGCCAAAAAGCCCCCCTGGTCCATTCATAATTCATCCTGGACACACCAGCAATGGACACTTGAACCCCAGCCTCTCAAAGCAGAGCAGAAGCACCCTGCCACAACAATAGAGCTTGGCCAAGGTGGTCACTTCACTTCCATCTTACCAGAAAAGCTTCATAAGATCTGGACTTTGTCTAACTGAGGAAGGGGCAACCTTTGGAAATTATAACACATTTTAATGGGAGTCAGAAACATTTTCCCGCCAAGCTCTGATTTCCACCACATTATAATAAGCACATCTGAGAAGGAAGGAGAAAAAAAAAAAAATCTCAATTTTCTCATAATGCTTTTGCTGTCAGACAGGCAATTTTTCACCACCATGGATGCCACCATGACACAATTCCTAAGCTGAAAGAGGCCCAACAGAGTGAACAATATCCCAGTTTGGAAGATAAGAAACTGCAGGACATTACCCAGAAAGATATAAATCGTAGTAATCTATTTGTTTTCTTGCCCATGGGGTCCTTGTAGTAAACAGGGAGTGCTGGGAAGCGGGTAAATTCTGACACATCATTTCTCATTGTTCCCAAGGGATGGTGAGCAATCCTAGTGCTGGCAAGCCAGACAGGCAGTAAATGTTTCCTAGAATACAAACAGTGGGAGCCAGCACATAAAGGTTGCAAAATCACTGTCAAAATGTAATCAGTTGAAAAAAAAAAAAAAAAAAGAAAAAGCAGAAATCAAAGCATGACCATGCAGCTACAGATGTAACTCCCTAAAGAAGGGTGAGGGAAGAATATAACGAGCACCTGTGGGAAAATGAAATTTGTCCCTTAAGGAGGTGAGGAACTTCTGTAATATGACCACGTGATGTGGCATATAGGGACAGATGGGGGAGCTTTCCAGAGGTCCGTCACGCAGCTTTGTGTCTGATGTGAATTAGAAGCGTAACTGCTAATGACTCAGCTTATTGGGTCTGCTGATGCTCTGGGTGGTTTTGTGCCTTTTTTTAAGAACTCCTGCTTGCAGAAGAAGGTTAATCTTCCCAAAGCACTATTAAGATGTGGCGGTGTTAGACCTGCAGTGGAGCCATATTCCAGGCTTGCTTCCAGGCTCGTGGATTTGCACATTTACAAGCACTCACGGCATTTCATCGACAGGCATGGCAAGCTGGCAGCCCTGCAGCTGGCCTTGGAGGTCACCAAGCAAGGAACACTACGGTCCCAGGCCTGGCTGAGATAACCACTGACATGCAAGCATCACACCTCAGTGCCAAGCAGCAACTCAGGCCAACTTCCAAATGTGCATGGAGGGCTACACACCACCTAGACATCATGCTGAGTCAGTCAGAGGGCTCAGATCAACATGGCTTAATTCCTTCTGGACTTTTCCCCACTTTTCTCAGGTGGGAAGTAGTCATTGACCTTGGAGAACTTGTGGAGATAGCCTGATGCTAGCAAGAACATTGACAGCCCCGGACAGCATCCTCCAAATGGGCTAAAAAACCAGCAGAGCCTTAGTTAGAGGATAGAGGCCACCAGCCTGTAAGGTTCAAGCTGGCAGATGAATGTAGACAGTACAGAGAGATGAAAGTGAGAAGAGAGACATCACCTGGAGATGTGAGCTTACACTCTCTCAGCCCAAGCATGTGCTGCTCAGCTGTTTTTCTGCCCTACTTCCCTTATTCCATGGCCCATCACCCCGTTGTTCTGCTTCCCTGCCCATAGCAAAGCTCTGAACAGGTACCTGCAAAGTGAAGCTTGCACCTTGATTAACTTTTCACTCAACTTGGGATGGGAAAACATGTTCTCCAACCCTCTGCTTGACTTTCTGCTTCCCCATGGCAGTCAGTGGCGTCACGTTGTTCTGTGACCTTCTGAGGAATAAGCCAGGAAATATCTCCCTGGCTAAATAATGAATCTAAAAATCAATTTGAGGAGAGGTTGGAAAGCAATGAGAATACAAATTAACCAGTGGATGAGTAATACATTTACATCTTGTGGATCCAGTTAACTTCAGAGCAGGCAAAATTTATGACCTACTGAACTCCAAGTATGAGGCTTAAAGAAATTACTGGGAGGAGAATTATTAGGTTGGATACTAGACGTCGTTCCAACCTTCATTAACATTTTCATGTGCTCTTTAAAGTTTCTCCCTAGCAGTACCCATATCTAAGGCTGGGAAAAAATTCAACCACTGAGATCACTTTAAAACCACTTTGCCTCCTCCCTCTCGTTTCCCCAAGTTGCATTTTTATTTTTCACATAAACCTGATGGTCAGACAAATTACTTTAAAAAATGAGATTCTGAGAATAGGAGTCATGTTGTAAGCCAGATGCTGATGATCTGCAGATACAATGTTAAGGAAAAAAAATCTTCTGTGGCTGTGTGTGCATGCGTTTGGATAGATGGTTCTACATTTTGGGTGCATTTATGACGCTTTATGACACTTGCTCTGCAGCTGTGCAGACATACAGCCCAGGCAGACCTCTAGATTGGTTCAGCCCGGCTATTGAGTTATTCCTAGCGATTCTGTGAACGCTGGGAAATTGCACGAAGCCACCAGGCCTGCAGGGTTTGGGCTTGTTTGAGATTTCACAGACTGTTGGCAAATCCCTGTGAGTCGTTTTTACCATTCTGTCACTTGAGAATAGACACCAGCTCCGTGGGTCACACAGTCTCATTGGTCTCCAGGGTACAGCGAAATGGCCAAGCCCAGCCATGGGTCGGACACCTGGACTTTCCACCTGCCCTTCTCCTGAGGCTGCTCTTGTCCAGACAGTGAGGGACCAGCTCCCTTTCTTAACACCCTTGTGGACAATCCTAGTCCTTGAGGATCCCCAGGGAGAGGAGGAGGTGGGAGAGGACACTTCTCTCCTTCTATCTGTGTCAAATCACCTGCTCTCCTGATGATGGCTGTTCCTGTGACAGGAGGTGCAATGTGGGTGAGGAAGCAGGTTGAGGCGGGCCCGTATCACCTGCTGGTTGCCCACACACCTGCATCTGAGCCTGAAGGCTCTTTCAAAGCCCCAGGTGAAGCTGAGCCAGGAATAACTGTAGGTGGGATGGGCTTCAGCACACGTGGCCCATTCTTGGCTTGACCCTTGTGAAGTACACTGTCACACCACCAGCACACCGAGGCTCTTCCCCTCCAGAGAGCTCCGGAGATGAAGCTGTTGTTGTAGATTTGACCCGATGGTTTGCAATGTGTCTTGCACATTTTGGAAATGAGCTCAAACCTGTACTTGCCTGCCAAGGTAGGGGGTGCTTTTCTCCTCCAAGTCCCATAATTTCCCTTCTGCTTTCCTCTATGGAATGGTGTCCTCCACAACAGTGGTTGTCTGCACAGTGGTGGTGTGTAGAGTGCAGAGTAAGGGCAGTTGTGGTCCCCTGATTGTCCAGGTATGAAGACACATTGCACCTCACCATTGTGGTCTGGGGAAGGGGACATTGCCACCTCCTGTCTCCTCCAAGCGTGAAACCGGGGTGTGGATGTGGTGCACGGCTGGACCAGGGTGCTGGGGAGCAATCCCGGGATGCACAGTGCTACCTCTGATTACTCTTAATTTGTCCACAACAACGGGGCAAATCATCAAAGGGAGAAGAAAAACGGGTTTAAAAACAAAGCCAAATAAAAATAGGTCCCAAGCTGCACAAGTTGTATCTGAACTTCCTGGAAGCTTTGAGGCTTTGGGTGGGGTTTCATTATGCTGCTCCAGTGAAAATGCCATATGTAAATCTCCTACAACATGAAAGATCATGTTCCCTTGTGATCCAAATAGACAGGGACACATTACTGGTGATGGTCCAAGCAGCTGCACCAGGGTAAGGATGCTTATTAAAGAGGAGATTGCTGACTGTATGTATCCTTGCCTGACTAACAGATTCCACTTTCTTCAATGAAGGGAATGCAAATTTGGAAGAAATACAAGGAAAAGAACCACCGGTTCCAACACAGACCAAAAAGAAGTAGTGCTGCACGCTGGACACAATATGTGATAGCACATGAGAATGAACAATTCTTTGGAAATCCTCTGTCCATATAATTTTAATGGAACCAAAAGCAAGAGGGTGAAAGCCCAAGAGGTTTTTCCCCCATCTGTGGAAGCTGTCGGTGCTGTGGTCTCAGAGCTGGGAAATACCAGCAAGGTTCCCAAACCCTGAAAGTGCCCAGCAGTGTCTGGGTGCCTGAGAAGCCTTTCTGTGCCTACTTTGGTAAAGCGGAGACTGCTTCCCACCATGGCAGGATTTTGCACAGTCCTCTGCTCCTCTCTGCTAACTCTCTGGGTTCAATGTACTTGTGGACTTGGAAGCTGAAGTCAGTATTCACTGAGCAAGTATATAGTACGTATGTGAACTCAGAGGCATGAAACGCCCTTCTGTAAGAAACAATGATGTCCCACCCTGAAAAAGCCACAAAGACGTGGCAGAGGTCTTTGGGGACAAGCTGCAAAGTCCTCTTGCAAATGCACTTCAGCCATAACGTTACTGCTTTTCATCTCAGTGACAGTGAGCGATGGCAGGAACCCATCTGCTCAGGTACAGCCCTTGCTGGGACAGCAGGCACAGATTTCCCAGCATGTAAAACCACCTGAGCTTTGTTTCTGGTGTGTTGCAAAGAAGAGGATGGGACATCCATCATTTTCATAAACAGGATTGCCGCCTGGAGTGTATTTGTGTGGCCAGATCCTATACACAGTATTACAGCTCAGCCAAGGAATTCCCAGTTGTGACTCCAGGCATTTAGACTGGGAGGTCTTTGCAGAAAGAAAACATGTTTTCATTTGTTTTCCATCCGTGCTGTGCCCAGCACTGCGGCACCAGGGCTGTAGACAACAACCCCGCATGGTTCCTGGTGCTGTGACCAGTGAGAAGAATCACTGCAGCTGGTACCTGACTTCCCAAAGGCAGAGCTCTCCCCTTCCAGTCTGCTCTGCCAAGGTGACACTGCCAGCTCCCTTACAGCGCTTTGTATTTCAGCATCTACTTGTTTTGAAGTCTCTAAATAAGGCAATTTTCTGCTGTTCTTCCTTTTTCCCACCCCCTGAATTTAGCCTTCGCAGCAATCTCCTGCTTCAATCGGTAAGCTGCAATGTTGTGTTAAATGCTGTGATTTAATCCCCCGCCCAGCCAGTGGAATAGGTAGAGAATCAGGAAGGTAAAATTAAGAAAACTCATGGATTTAGATAAAGACAGTTTAATAAGTAAAGTGAAAGCTGAGCACACAAGCAAAGCAAAACAAGGAATTCATTCTTCAGCTTCCCATGGGCAGGCAGGTGTCCAGCCATCTCCAGGAAAGCTGGGCTCTGGTATACATAACTGTGACTTGAGAAGACAAACACCATCACTCTGAACATCCCTCCTTTCGTTCTTCTTCTCTGAAGATATGTACTGAGCATGGTGTCATATGGTATGGAATATCTCTTTGTTCACTGGGGTCAGCTGTCCCGGCTGTGTCTCCTCCCAACCTTTTGTGCACTCCCCACCTTCTCATTGGGAGGTCAGTACGAGAAGCTGAAAAGTTCTTGACCTGGTATAAACATTGCTTAGCCACAACCGTAATATCAGTGCGTTATCAACATTATTCTCACACTAAATCCAAACCACAGCAAAATACCAGCTACTAGGAAGAAAATTAACTGTATCCCAGATGAAACAAGGACAGTAGCACAGAAGAGACTCTCAGGGGCACATTGAGCTCATAATTCCCAGTCAATAAAAGCCAGGACCGCACATGCCAGCAACAAGTGTCCCACTAGGAGCTGGGAACACCTGTCTCCTTCCAAATCCAGTTATAGCAGGTGAAGGGTGTTGCTGCCCTTCCTGTTTGTTCACCCACCTCTGGTTCCAGCTGCAGGAGCTCTCTTTGCACCAGTGTCAGGTTTCTTCTGTAGATTAAGTTAAAGGGGTATTTTGCCTCCAAAAATAATCAGAAATTTAAAGAAGAAAAAACACTCATTTTCCCATAGGAAGCGGAGAAAAGTGTTCTCTTGAGCCAACTCTACCGAGCAGCCTGCATTAACTCTTCCACTGTGTGACCTGAAGCACTCCTCATTTGTCCTTGAAGGAAGCTAAAGCTAGAGCAAAGCTCACTGCCTGTAACAACCTCATTTATGATGCAATCACTAGAGGA
The DNA here is from genome assembly GCA_013399365.1 of Pampusana beccarii. Lineage (NCBI taxonomy): Eukaryota > Metazoa > Chordata > Aves > Columbiformes > Columbidae > Pampusana > Pampusana beccarii. Next base: position 97,474 of record VWYH01003956.1, on the reverse strand, counting down.
AAGTAAAACCCCTGGTTGCACAGGGTTTGCATATATCATGAGGTAGTCCAGATGTCACACTGTGGGTAGCTCAGCATTTTCTACCTGATCAGCCCTGACCACTGCTATTCACAGCACCATTCCTAATCTTGACAAAGTTAGCACTTCGTGTGAGCCTGAGCTTTTAATGAGGGCTGCTGAGCTCCTGGGAGACTCTCAGGTTTGCAGAATCTTCAGGGAGTGCAGAGGGCCATCTCATGGAGGATTTAGCTCTCAGAGTAGGAAAGGAGGATGCTAGCAGATAAGGGAAGCTCAGTGCTGGTTTGCACTGTTCCTGATAAAGCACACAAGGCTGGGAGACAGAAGTGACATATATGTTTTTCTTGCACCATCTGATTCAGTTGGGAAAAACGGGCAAGTATGTGGGCATGAGTCTTTTGGCGATATCTCCTTCTTCTACCAAACAGCTGAATGAGATTAAATAACTCACAATTTGCGTTTCGCACTTTACAGCTTTGGTGAGAATTTAAAGGATCCTTTCTCCCTACAAGGATTCATCAACTATAGATTTTGGGAGCACTTAAGATATATTAAATTTAATATGCCTGCTCTTGAGAAGGTTGTACAGACCCTCAGATAATAAGGTCAGAGGACCAGACCCCTCCACACTTACATTTTCATTTAGACCACACAACAACCCTTACATGCCAGTGATGAGGAATGGGAGCAGTTGCTCCATCACTGTCTTGCTAGATGGCACTTTTGGCACACAATCTGCCATCATTTGTTGACTATGAATTATGATTTCTCTAACATCTTAAATCCTTACCTTTTTGGAAGTTTTCTAGAGGCATTTTTTCTCTCTGCTAATAAAATACTGTATCAGGACTTTTGCCTCTTGATCAGAGTGCTGAGAGGAAGGGAAAAAGGCCATGAGTCCTGTGTGGGAGTGGGACCAGCTTCATGTGATGTCTTCTCGGTCCTGGCCTGCTAAGTCTTCATGAAATATGGAAGATTATCTCAGGAGGTCCCAGGCAGAGGGGATTTTGAATATGTTATTGCAGCATTACTTTCTTGCACAGCCCTAATTTAGTATGACTGCTCTGTTCATTAGGGAAATGTCACCCGGGCTGGTGAAAAGCCTCCCTATGGTCCTGCCCTGGGCTGGAGGAGAAGACACACAGGAGCCAGAGTGGTGGATGCATGGAGAAGTTTGCAAACAATTTAAAACCTGTTTCTGCTTTGCTCTTAAGGTCATTTGTCTGCTGTAAACATGATAACAAGACAGTAGCTTGTAAATAATTATTCACCTTTATTTTTGCAGAACAAGCCCCTGAACCCTATGCTGGTGAGAGCTACACAGGCACAGCTGTCAGTAGCCCTTGCAAAACTCCTGGCTTGAATAGATAAGGTGGATACAAGGTAGAGAAATGGGGAGGACAACCAGGGAGATGGAGTCTTGAGGTGAGGACAGGAACTGGTGGTTAGCCTTATTAAGGGCTAATTAACAAGGACAGTAGAAATGGGCAGGCTTAAGTAATAAATTGTGACAGTTGCTGCTAAGAGGTGTGGGGAAAGAGTTGTGGGACTTGTTTAGGTTTTGACCCTTTTCCAGCAAAGGAGAGACACCTGGTGCCCCGTGCTGTGAGCAGGTAAGGGGGGAACAAGTAACACCAGGGCAGAGAGGACAGGGGAAAAAAATCCACATTGGTCTTGTCTGCGTGACATGCTACAGGGACAGAGTTACTGGAAAAGAGAGCTGAACCTGTGTGTTGTTATTCCTTTTATCCCCCTGCTGTGATCTGTTGTGCTGTGCCTGCCTTGTCAGAGGAGTTTATCAATAAGAAAGAATTGCACTGTCAAATTAGCATTGTCTCCCATTCCTGATGCACTGGTGCAGTTTGCTTCTGTGCTGGCTCTTCTGCCATGTCGCTCACTTTGCTTGCTTGTTTTCCACTGGGCTCGCTGGAGAGCAGGCTCACCTGCAGTGTGTACAGCTGTGCATGCCAAGAGCTTTGGCAGCTGCTGCATTTAGCTTGGCCACAAGAGCACCAAGGCCACCCCTTTGCTCATGAGAGCTCACTTTGTGTGACAAAGCTCTGTAGACAGCGAGGCAGACATGAGGGCAACTCGCCACAGGGCCCGCAGGGGAAGACTTGAGGTCTTAAGTCATGACTGTAGGAACCAAAATATAGTTTTTCATGCTTTGAAAAACCCTTCTGTGTTCCCTGATGGGGAATGTTCTGGTGGTTGCCAAACTATGAGAAAATGGGCAAAGGGGAGACATTCTGAGTGCTATATTCAGTGCTGGTAGCCCCAAGCATTCTGGACAGACAGCCAGGAGAGAAACCATCAGCACTGAGTTTCGCAGGGTCCGGACACTCCAGACCTAGTCAATATTAACATAAATCCACAATGTACCAGCTCACTAAGTCATCAATTTAACTTCTTTTCTCCTCTCCTGCCCCATCTCAGACCATCTAGGTCCAAGCCTCCAAGAAATGCTCATTCAGGTTACCCACTGGCTTGTATCGCTGTGAGAAAGCAAGGTCACTGCTGGCATATCTCCAATTCCACTTCCCTGGTCCTCCACAGGGCCCTCAAGTGACCAACGGACAGGTCCATGAGATCAGATCAGACCAGGCAGGTCTTTGCAACAGGGAAGGGCCACAGCATCTTGTGCTGCCTGGCCAGAGACACCGCAAGGCTGGAGTTATGCCCTGGTGTACCTCCAGGTAGCAGCTCTCAGAGATGTAGCTCACGCACAAGCCATGACCGCCATGGAGAATAAGGCTCTTGTTTGATTCTTGCAGGGGTGAGATAGGTTGGAGGTAAAAGTTTCCTTAGTTTCCTTTACTGTGTTGACTCCTTCCTCCTTGACAGTTGCACTGATGCCATCTGGGTACCTGTGGACACGGGGGCAAGTAGTGGAACAGGCTGTCCAAGGAGGTAGTAGATGTGTGATCTCTGGAAACATTCAAGGCCAGGCTGGATGGGGCTCTGAGCAACCTGAACTGGGTGAGGATGTCCCTGCTCACGGCAGGGGTTGGACTAGATGGCCTTTGAATGTCCCTTCTAACACAAACTATCCTATGATTATATAATCTATTTGGTCAAGGATCACCCTGATGTTCACTGCTTCACAGACCGAGCTGCAGAACCTCTTCTGCCATCAGCGTCGTCTGGAGGAGCTGGGTCACCCAGGCTGGCCAGGCTCCTTGGGAAATTCCCAGGAAGGCTCCAGGCCTGAGAGTCTCCAAGAAGCTGACACATGTTTGGCAGCTCTGGGAGAGAAAAGCCTCATGCCCCCTGGATGGCCCTGGCTGGGAATCCTGCTGGTGACTCAGCACTGTGGGATGTCTCAGACATCACAGTCTCCAGAGACTCCCTCCAGCAAAAACCTAGTGATGACAGGCTTGGGAGAGAGCTGCTGCAGCAAGGACATGGAGCGTGGCAAGAGATCTGACCTTCCTGCCCAGGACCAGATATCTTCTCTTATTTCTCTCCACCAAGGCCACAATCACCTGGGCTGAAGACTTTCTAAAACTGTCACAGGCATCAAGTCACATAATTTGACACTGTGATGGCCCCAAACAAAGAGCACAGATCTTTAATAAGCTGCATGCAAGGCCTGCCCTGACAGTGTGGATTTGGGGGTCTAAGGAGAAAAGAAGGGCCATCAATCTGAAAGACAATGCTCAGCTGAGAGCAATTCTTTGCCACCAAAAAAAGACCTAAAAATAACTTCAGCTGTTTTACTCAGTTCTGATCAATTCCACCCATGATGTTGCAGACTCAGGTCTCATGGTGGCTTTAAACGTGGGTGTCAACTTGGAAGGACATTCCAGGCACATCCAGAGGTGCTGAGATGTGCAGCAGGATTTGACCGCACATGTGCATAGGGTTGGAAGGTTTGAGAGGTAAACAGCCTCTCATGCATATTGCTTCAGTGGCAAGCACAACAGCTTGAAGGCATTACCACATGGTTTTACTAGACTGGCATTAAAGTACATCAGAAAAGGGCTTTTTTTCCTTAAGAACACGCATTTTTTAATGCAGCTGGTGTGGTGACAAGAGAGGTGGGCTAGGAGGGGCTAGATGACATTGCTAAATGTCTAGTTACACTGATTCCAGAGCAGTTCATCCTCCAACGCAGTCAGAGCACGGCTCATTCATCTTAACACAGACATCTGAGATACTGCAATCGAGTCATGTCCTCCCAAGTGTGATGTTTCTCTCCATTGACTACAAAGTGAACTGAGAGTGACTGGCTTGGTGGTAGAAGCAGACACATAGACATCTAAAACTGAGAGGTGGGTCTCCTCCTGACTAACTGCAGCATAGTTTAGAGGCAGCTGAGCTTATGTTTAACTGACCCCATGGATATGAGCAGAGGTCTGATGCAGCAGCATGGTCCTGTGTGATGAAGGCAGATGTTTTGTGAGGAGCATTGCCCTGCTGCTAGGTCCTGGAGGAGCTAACTCATCTTTAGAGGCACTTGACTCCATTAGCATGACCTGGGAAACCTTCATGCACCCTCAGAAGTTGTCTTCTGCTCCTGGCTATTTGTAGCTATGACTGAGATGCAACGGGCTGTCTGGATGCTGTGATGTGGGCAAAGCCCTGGATCAAGTACAACCCTGGTGGTTTGAATGTCCGGTGAACATTTAAATACCCAGGTCCTGCCAGACTTTAAAAACCACCACTCTGTTGTCTCTCACCCCAGAGAGATTCGTGGGATGTGTAAGTGCTCCTCATCTGCTCCACTGTAAAGTCATTCAGCCTCATTTGAGTGAAGTTGGCTTGGGCCAAGCCCCTACCTTTGCACCAAAGGGGATGAGTGGGGTTCATGCTTCTTTTAGCATGACTCCATGCTGACCTACAGCTGAAGGAAGTAGTTGAAGAGCCCTTGTCCCTCAGAGGCTGAACCCAGTGGGTGCAGAGAAGTTTAATTTTGCTTAACTTCTAGAAATTCTGAAATATTACTGGAGCTCTGAAACTAAAAGACAAACACCTCAAAACCAGTCCACAAAGATGGGATTTAGCTGAGTGGCTAACACGGCCTGGAGGAGCATGAAGCAATGTCCTTGGCTTCTCTCCGAGAGGGCAGAGGTGAGTGGAAGACGTGTGTTAGAGATGTTGGTTTTGATGGAGGAAGGAAGGTTTGAAGGTTTGCTTTTGAAATCATAGAATAGTTTGGGTTGAAGGGACCTCCAAAGCTCATCCAGTGCCACCTCTGCCATGAGCAGGGACATCTTCACCAGCTCAGGTTGCTCAGAGCCCTGTCCAGCCTGGCCTGGGATGTCTCCAGGGATGGGGCATCCACCACCTCTCTGGGCAACCTGGGCCAGGCTCTCACCACCCTCAGCATCAAAAATTTCTTCCTTATGTCTAGCCTGAAAGTCCACTTCTTAGTTTGAAAACGTCACCCCTTGTCTTATCATAACAGGCCCTGCTAAAAAGTCTGTCCCCACCTTTCTTGTAGGCCCCTTTCTAGTAGCAAAAGACTACAAGAAGGTCTTCATGGAGCTTTCTCTCTTCCAGGCTAAACAACCCCAACTCAGCTTTTTGTTTTTTACCTTAGTACCCAGGACTTGAACAAGAAAAGTGGTGCCAGTCAGCAGATGCTGCATTCTTAGGCAAGCTGCGATGTCTGCTTCCAGTTTGATATTTTCATTTCTCTGCTCCATCAGTCCCCAGCTGGAGGGACCCAGATCCAGTCCTGACCACACCATGTCCCTCTGTCCATGCTCGGGGAGCTGGCATAGCCCACACGGTGGCACTGCGACCCAGCGTCCTGGATTGTCATTATTGCAATGGGGGACAGGTTGTGACCAGCAGCTGGTGAGCGCTGGGAGATACAAATCTGGCAGCAGGTCTGATGTGGAACGTCTTCGCCCTGTGTGCATGAGCCTTGAGCCATGTTGGACAGCGTGGTAAGGAGCAGGGCTAGCACCTCTACGTTTCACCATGGTGCCCTTCTTCTCTAGGGCTTGGCTTTGTCTCCACAAATGCTGGCAGCAGGAGAGTCACTTCTTCATGCCACAGGTGACACAAGGCACGTGCTGGGTCCAACAGCTCCTTTTGCTACTGCTGAGAGATGGGGGTTGGTTTGAGGAAGATGGAGGCCCTGTCTCATCCACTTAACTAAATGGCCAAGCAGTTTCTGTACAGAGGCGAGGGTCTATGGGTGGCCCTGGACCCCCACCCAGAGCAATTGCCACCAAACAGCCCGATCCTGTGCCTGTGTGTATAACTTGGAGTCTGTGGCCATGCTTTTTAATCAAATCCAGAAGCAACAAGACCAAATTCAATGACTCCATGAGCCACCACGACAAAGCAGCGGCAGGCCCTGCCATTCAGCCTCAGCCATACGTCCTCACATTATGTATATGCCACTGGCTGACTTTTCAGATAAATATAGTGGTGTTTATGAAAAACCCTTTGCCCTGGAAGGAGTAAGCTGCTTCCCACCCCAGGACTAGGCATCCCCAGCCTGCACCTCCTTCCCTAGGGAGATGCCTGGTGGGGCTTCCCCGTTCTGCCCCATTGTCTGCTGAGGACCAGATCCCTTGTCCTTGTCTTGCTCTCATTCATTCCAATGTAGATGCCTGTAGCAACAGAGCATCTCCCTGCTCCCGGGCTGGCTTCGGGAGGGGGTGACTAATACATCACCTGCAACTGAAGCTGAGGACCTTTTGTAACTTCTGTGGCAGATAGGACTACAGATCATTCCAGATGAATGGAGCCCTAAGTAGTTACAATTCATATGAGTTAATCAAGCTGCTCTCTGCCGTGTACATCACTTAAATCATTGAAGCGCTCCTACTGGCATCACTTGGTGGTGGCTTATTTTCATAGCAGGGCGTCTGTTAATAGGGGAGCAGAGCACTCCCCTCCACCCTCCCACCCCAGCGTGCGGTGGGGAGAGGGATGCTCAGTCAAGGTGCTGTCCTGGCACCTGCTGTGTGCCTCCCTCTGCTGCCCCACTGTGCTTATGATGCAGAGCTGGGAATAAGCTCCTCTTGGAAAGCATGCCATCAGCACTTCATGCAGCAAAGCACAAGGGATGCAGCTAAACAGTGACCGAGCCGCCTGTAAAGAAAGAGCCTCCCCCAAAAAAAACAAAAAAACAAAAACTAAAAACCAAAAAACCCCCCAAAAAAAAAACCACCAAAAAAACAAAGCAAAAAACCAACCAACCAACCAAAAAAACCCTGAAAAAAACTATCCCCTACCATCTTGTTGTCATAGGATATGTTACGAAGTGGGAGGTGGAAAGCATAAAGAGTGTGTGGGGGGGCGTTACTTCTAACTATGTCTTGGGAGGATTAAACTGTGGTGGAGACTTTCCCTTACCAACAACCTCCCTTGAGATGAAGAGAGCCACGGGGATTCTTGTGCACAGGGAGATGAGGCATTCAAACAAGGCGAGGACGAGCAGGACTTGTTCTTGCCCAAATCCTTTTCCAGCGCCTTCCTCCTTGCTGGGTTAAGTCAGCCCTGTTCCTAAGGAGGATGCTGCCTCTGCCAGGTATAGCCTTGGATCCTCCCCCAAGCCCTACCATGACCACCTCTTCCAGCCAAGATAAGCTGGAGGTCTCCCTGAGGCTGAGTTTTCAGGGAAGTTGTCCCACAAGGCTCTGGGAATAGTTCCAGCAAAGCAAAGAGGAGGAGGTCATGCCGCTGTCCTCCCTTCCCAAGCAGGGTGAGCCCAGCTGCATCTCTTCCCGTTTGCCTTGGGCTGGCCCAGGTAAAGGTCACCCAGCCAGGGTAACCCATGAATGTTGTTAAAGATGCACACCACACAATGCAGTCCAGATCTCGGGTGTGGGATCAGTGCCCTTCAGCAGAGGGTGTAACAAACTCTTGAAGAAGCAACAACATTTTAATGCCTCCCAACTACGTGTGCACAAAAATGTCTGGATCTGCCTCATCTACCTTGGTTCTGAGCTCTAAGTTCTTGGGAAGAGCGTTATATTAACACGGGTGAATTGTTTCTTGTCCTGAAGATATCTCTGGTGTCTTTGCTTAGCTCTGCACTGAGCAGAATAAAATGCCTTCGGATGTCAATGCAGGAGGTGCTTCATAATGCCCTGAGAAAGATCTTATCCTCCAGCCTAATGCTAGGATCAGAATGACTCCTGAGCATCAGCCCACTGATGCTGCAGTGGAAGTTGCACAAGATGCATCTATATGCAAGACCCAAGGTGTCCTTCAGGGTGACATGTGCTTTGCCACAAAAAGGCTTTAAATCTTTAATGGGAAAGTGCACTTTGTTCCTCTCTACGAACACAGTAAAAGGCTTTAAATAATAGCTGTTCATGTGGCCCTGAAAAAGGTTGCCATGTGGCTGAACTCTATAAATCTGGACATTTGCCGAATTGATTTTGCCAAGAAACATACTACAGCTGAAAAATGAGCTGGCGGGATAGGACAGTGGTTGCTTTTAGATGCCATGCTGCTGCTGCTCTGCAGAGAGCTTTGTTCCTCATTCAAAAACCATAATAAAGCCCACTGTAGCACTGGGAAGGTTTTGGGTGGCTTGAAGAATTGCTGGATGAAGCTAAAACATTCTCACTGTGAGTAATAGGACGGGCTTTAACCCAGTCACGGGGAGAGGGTAGGAGAAGAGCTGAATTAGATGCCATTATACAAAACTGTGAATCCAGGTCAACTGACATGATTCATTCCCTCTCTCTCTCTCTTTTTTTTTTTTTTTTT
>VWYH01003956.1:0-88208 GCA_013399365.1 Pampusana beccarii | reverse complement strand
TACCGATCCTTGAGGCACTCCACTAGTTACCGGCCTCCAACTGGACCCTGCCCCATTGACTACGACTCTCTGGCTTCTTTCCTTCAGCCAGTTCCCAGTCCACCTCACTACCCAATCGTCCAGTCCACACTTCCTCAGCTTAGCCATCAGGATGCTGTGGGAGACCGTGTCAAATGCTTTGCTGAAGTCAAGGTAGACCACATCCACCGCTCTGCCATCATCCATCCACCTTGTTCTTATCTTGCCAACAGCATTACCTTATGCAATACTGGTTATACCAGTATAGATTCATTCAGCAAAGCACCAAATTACACTTTATTTATTTATGCACAGAAGAAAAAAAGTTGGTACCCAGAAGAGTTTAAATTCATGCCTTTACATTCAGAGACACAACTGCCTGAACAGATGATCACTAAGAGCCTTCCAGCTCGTTGGCTCTGTTGAGATCTAACACCGAGCAGCTTTCCTACACAACTCTGGAACCAACACGGTGTCTTTCCCCTGGACATTTACATGTGGACAATTTCACTGAGCCCGTAGGTGTCCGTGTTTGATGAGCTGAACAGTCCCCAGGCTTCATTGACGCTGTTGACTGGATCTGCATTGACTATATTGTGAGTCTTGTTTGCAGGTGGGCACACACATGTGGGCACCCAAACGTGACTGTTTTAACCTGGAAGTTGAACTGCTCCCTCGTGTCCCCCATCAGTGCTTGGAGGCAGATACTCTGTCCTGCTCTATTTCCTCCTGACCCTAAGGTGATGCTGAAGGCATAACCCACATACATCTTCTGGATGGGATTCCCTTGGTCCTTGAGACTGCAGAATCACCTGGATCTTGAGGTTTCTTCATTGCTGCTCCCGATACAAGAGGATGGATTTGGGCAAGAAACCAAAAGATCTTAGCGGTTTTGTCTATACTATTAAATGAAATCTGCCTAGTAAATTTTACATCCCATTTTTATTTTATTACAGTAGGTCAGCATTCGAAGCAAAAGGAGTTGCAAACTTGCCTGTTGGGAATGGGTCTTTCCAGAAATTATTTGGGATGGTGCTTGTTGGCATGAGCATAGAACAGTCAGGGACTGTGCTGATGATCTGAAAGTACGGCTCACTGAGTTCCAGTAGCAGGGAATATTTCCTGACACTACTTAATCTACTAGCACAGATGAAGCCAGAAATTGCAAGAAGTCTACGTTTTCCTGCCCTCCTGCTTGGCTGGTAAGAGATGTATGTCCTCTATTTAATATCTTTGGAGGAACTATTGGTATTCTGATTCTCTTCTTTTCTGTCTCTCACACAATGTGGTAAAATATTCATCTTTCGTCTTCTTAAATCCTTGTTTCTGGGTATAGCTCCTGAATGCAAGTAGTCTATGCAGTCAGACAAAGTGAAACTGTCCTGAAAGAAGACTTTGAGAAACCACCTCAGAAGAACTTGCCAACCAAAGCATTTAATCAGTGCAAAAAAGATGCAAGGTCACAGCCAGGTGTCTTAGTTGCTAGTTCTTCCCTGTTCAGTGCTACCTGAACTCCTTGGCATGAGGAAAAGAGATACATTCAAGTTTTTAGCCTTCTTTCAGGACATGGTCAATTAGTCTTCTCTGAAGCCTCCACCCCTGGCCCATGGAAAGACACATTTTGGAAGCCAAGAAGAGATAGACTGGGAAACCGAGAGTAACAGTGGTTCAGGACCAGCTGTTTCTCTTGAGTGAGCTTTTTCCACAAATATGGAAAAAAACGCCTCCATCCATCTTCCAGTGTTTCAGGCTGTTGAAGGCTTGTTTCTAAGTGTCCATGTCCAATGACAGACTCACAGCATGTGATCATTTTTTTTAAAATGCTTTGTGGATGATTTTAGCAGCGAAAATGTGCCCATCATTTCAGTAAAATAAACTTCTTTACTTCCAGCCAAAGCCTTTTATTTCTCTATAAATGTTGTCAGGAAGGGTGACTCAAAAGATAACTGTAATCCAGGACTGTCGGGCACTTTGGAACCCACTGCGGTCACTCTTTACCATCATGTTGTTATGTTTGCAATGAAATATCTGTCAGCAAAGAGCATTTCTTACATGTTATCTAATTATCTATAAGCCAGGAGTTGATGCTACAGTGAAGGGTCCTCTGAGTTTGCTTTATCTGAATATGTTGGGTTTTTTGACCTCAGAAAAATACAAATAAATGTGTGTATCTGTTCCTCTCTTCTTCCTGCAGAGCATGTGGCAGATCCCAGTCCCATCTCCAGTGGGCATTGAGCCACCAGCAAAGCAGAGCAGATCCTGAAGAGTCACCTGTAGGACCAGCCATGCTGGCAGAGGGGACATGTTTGTTCAGATGCTACCTCAAAAGTCCGAGCTGCAATTCACTGACACTTTCTAAATAAAGAGAATTAGCAGATAACTCCCATCCAGGTGCAGTGGAGAAGTGACAGCCACAAAAGAATCTCTCCAGAAATGAGAAAAGTACTTTGTGCGTGGACCATTTCTGTACAACGCTGGCTGGTGGGATGAAGAGGGTTTCAGTCTACACGGCCTCCACCTTCCCCTGCGGTTTTGGAGGAGAATTTAAATAGACTATTTTTCAAGAGAGAAAGGGCTGTACTCTCCCTCCTCCTCCCCCTCTTCCCACTGACATTTTTAGCTCTAAGTCTTCAGGCTGCGATAGGTGACAGTTGAGTTTTGTGGTCAAACAGCTTCCCTCTTTCAAATAAGACGACTTTTGAAAACAAAGCTTAACAGGAAAAAAAATTGGCAAAACCAAATGCTGTTTTCATGGGGGCTTTTCAAAGACCACCACTTCTCTCTTTGTTGCACCTGTGACAAAAAGACACACAAAAAAATTTGAACTATAGCAAAGTTCCAAGCCATAGTTATGCAAAGTAGTCGTCTCTTTTTCTTCCCTTGCTTTCTTATTTAGAAAGGGAAAAAGATGGTATGGGAGCCTAAAAATACTAATTTTTCAAGTGTCTCTGAGCAAGATGTATTTAAATACCAAACATGATGAGCTGTAGATCTTGAACTGATGAAATATTTAGTAGTCCTTCGTGACATTGATTCAAAATCTGTTTAAGACTGGAAAAGATGGTTATTACCAGACCCCCACACAACACAGAGAAAAGGCTTCTGGTCTAGGGCCACTGTGTGCCGGTTTTTTAACTTCTGGTTTAACTACAGCATTTTCTGCTAGAACATGCTCAGTCTTCATCTGAAGTCCTTGGGTGATGGGGAACCCACAACGGTTCATTCCCTTTGCCATCAGAAGAGGTGTACACCTTTTTTAGCCTGAACTGGCTGGGTTCATCTTACCTAAATTCAAGTGTTTAACAGTGCAGGTGTCCACAGCTGAGCCGATCATCTGTGAGTCCCTTCAGATTCAAAGGAGAGAAAAAGGCGCTTGGTGGTGGAATCCATCTGCTCTGTTTTAGCTGTCTGCTTTAGGAGGAGAGAAATCTCACCCTATGGTCCATTTGCTATGGTGGTTGGGTATCTACTAGCAATATAAGGGCCTGGAGTAGCTGAACTGAGATGAAGTTGTCTTCACTTAGATGAATGCTGCTTGACACATCTGACAAACATCTGGCTACTGTGAGCTCTTTCTCTACTGTTCCCCTGCAGAAGTCTCAGCCCTGACACAGAAGGAGCAGCTGAAACTAAAATAACTTTTTACTGTCTTGGATAAATAGAAGGGACTGAAGTCTTTTCCAGACTTCTTGTCCCTGGAGCTTTTCCCTGTCAATTTAGAAACAACCTCTGTAAAGTGAAGGTTCCCAGATCAATCCTTCTGGTGTTGGAGGTGAGGCAATGCTCACTGTTGTGCACACTGACTGGGTCTTTTCCTCATTTTAGAAACACAGAATTAGTCACAGAATCACAGAATCATTTAGGTTGAAAAATGCCTTTAAGATCATTGAGTCCAACCATAAATGTGACACTGCCAAGTCCCACTAAACTGTGTCTCTAAGTGCCACTTCCACACGTCTTTTAAGTATCTCCGTGGATGGTGACTCAAACTCTTCCCTGGATTGTTCATATAAGCTACAGTTGGCCATTTGCTCTTCATTGATCTGTATAATTATCTGGTACTCCATCTCTTTCTCACGTGTTTATTTAGTGTTGTCAGCACATGCTATCTGGAATGATTTGGTTTTCATTTTTTCTTGCATTCTTGATGAAGTCACCAAGAGCATGGGCCCAAGGACATGTGCCGTCTTCTGGAAATATTCCCAGGAGATAAGAATCTCCCAGTTTAAGTAAATTGCTGTGATATATCACAAAATAGTTGCCTAGTTTAGTATGGGTTATGCTGACTGCATGGATTTGGGTGCTATCACTGGTGACTGTATCATACAGCTCCTGGATTTTAAGCATTTTATGACAACAGCTACTTATGCCTTCTGGCTTTGTAACTTCACTCTTGAACTGACAGATGACACTTTCAAGATTCTTTTAATCCCACACCTTGATGTTATTTGTGCCCTCAACTTTTACATCCTTCCTGGTTGCTCTCAGCACTACTGTTTCCGTGCCGTTGCTTGGGTCCAGTGTCAGGTTGACCAACCTGGAGCTACTCCAGTGTTACTCATAGGTGCTGCACAAGGCTAAGGTTGGCCAGGCTCCCTCCTGCCACTCATTATGAACAAACATACAGCCCTTGGGTGCAAAGAAAAAGTTCTATTCAACGAAGTGCATAAGCCAAGGAAACCTTTAAACAGTAGGAGTCTGCAGGGGAGATCATAGAGTGTGGTACTGAGTGTGTACAGGAATTGCAGGACTCATCTCACACAGGTTTAGATATCTCCAATGATAGATGTCTATGGCTGGGCTGCACTCTTCCCTGGATGGAAAAAAAAAGATCTCTATGTGTATATTTGAGAAGTATTTTGAGAGACCAAAAGTAAACTGTTAGCATACAAGCTTTAGCGTGTGTTTTTATTGAGGAAAAACATAAGAACAATTTCGTTTCCATCTAGTCCAGTGTCTCTGTCAGTGGCCAGGGGTGCAATTCCAGAGAAGAACATGAGAATGGGCAATCATGAATGGCAGTTCTCTGCAGTGTTTTCCCAGTAACCCCCACATGCCACCCAAAGGCTTTCTGAGCTGGATTGGTTTCTAGGATCGCGGTGGCAACATGCGATATTTTGAAATGTATAAATTTACCTCCTGTGAACTCAAATCTCTTCTGGTGCCCCTAAAAACATCTAGCATCCACAGTGTCCCGTGACAAGGACATCTGCAGCCCAACTCTGCATAGGGTGAAGAACTTTCTCCTGCTTCTTTCGAACATATCTCTTGCTTCTTCCATTTGATGCCCCCTAATTCTCGTGTTGGAAAAAAAGAAAAAACAAAACCAAACCAAAAAAACCTAACAAAACTATCAGCTCCTACTTGCCTTCTCCTTTCGTTTACGTGTAACTGCTTCTGGACAAAGTCTGAAAGCCAGGTAGAGGAGAAAAGACTAGATTGTGAAATGGATTTGATAGCTCCGCGTCTTCTGCTACGCTTGGAGGCCTTGGGGAGGTGACCAGCAGCGGTAGGATTAATACACACTCTCTCCTGCCCACCACAACCTGTTCCCCTCACACAGACATTTTCCCCAGAGTGCGTGTAAAATCTAACCACGCTCCCACCAGGCCAACTCGTTTTGGCAGAAAGACTCATATGAAGCAAGCAGCAAAAGCCATGCAGTGAGAAAAGAGAAAAAAAGCTTTTCATGGTCCCGGCACTGAGTATCTGCTGTGTGACACACACACGCACCCTCTCAACCGCAGATCTTATCAGGCTGGACTGTTTCCACCGAGAGGTGTCTTGCTGTTCTCCTCTATCAGCGATGCACACACAGCAGTTGCGGAGTTTATAGACTACTTTATTTTGGTAAGTAATCTCCAGATCTCTGCGCTGCAAAAGGTCATGAATTGCTGACTTCTTGTTAAGAAACACGGCTGCAAATGTTACTGTGCAAACAGGGCAGAAAGCTCCAGCGACTTGGGCACACTGCACCAAATGGGGGAGATGCAATGAGGCCAGCTCTGGAATGAGGGGTATCTTGGTGAAATCTGAGGTTGCTTCATCTACAAGGATGGGGCACGAAGACCGATCAAGAGAAACTAATCTGCTCTAACCTGGATGACTGCAAGGTTCATGACTCTGTGCACCAGAGTCATGAGAAGTGACCTGTATGGTCAGTGCAAAGAGACAAGTGCTACAACCAGATATAAGCCTACTGGAGTCTCCTCCATCTGTAGGCATTCCTGCCCAGGCATCATGGGCATTTGTGAATAGAATTGCTATTGCAGAACCCTAAAATGAAACAAGAAATGCATGGCTGGCAACTGGAAAAATCTGTGCCTCAGCTCTGTTCTCAAAAGTTTTAATGTCTGCCTCCATTTTGTGTGTCCGGTTTGTTAGATTAAGGCCTAACAGAGAGGAAAGCTGGGGCTATCTCTGAAAAATCTTCCGCTCCACTTTCTGAGTTCTGCAGCTTGTGTGTCCCCTAGATGCAGACAAAGCTCAGGGAAAGGACAAGCAGTTCAGCATCTGTGCGCTTCAAATGTTGGTTAGACAGGAGGTACTATGCACGTAGGTCTATCTCTCTGTGCCTGTGGAGGGAGAGGGATGAGGATTTAAGCACAACTGTCCATGGATTCACTCTCAAGCAGCAAGTCCTGTGTGTCTTTTCTAGAAATACCAAACCAATGTGTGCTCTCCCAGGCTGTAGCTCTTGTGGAAGCCTCAAAATCACCAGAAAACAGAACAAACCAAACTAACAACACCCCCCCCCCCACAAGTCTAAACAGCCTTATTTTTAAAGCGAGGCAAAACGATGACCTCCTGTTCTGTTTGGTGCTGACTTCCCAGCGACTGGTCCCTGCCCCCCTGCACCACGCATCTCCCTGTGGGCTGTCAGATCAGACTGGATGATGCTTAGAGGCAGGAGGGGAAGAAAAGAGAAACAAAGAAAGAATTTCACTGCCCAGCTTACGATATCCTCGTGTGAGGGCTGGTGTCAGATACGGTGCTGCTCTCACAGGAATGAAACTGGGGTCCCAGGTGGGAACTGACCTTCAATGATGGCACAAGCCCATTGCCTGTGAGTTGGTGTTTGAATTAGATCATGAGTGGGGAGCTGGCAGAGAGCAGGGGGGAGCAGGGAGTGGTGGATAATTTATAAGTAAGGTCTTCAAAAGAGCTCTGTTCTCATTCGGGACAATGGGAGCTACTGGGGGCTTCGCACGCTCTTGCCAATCTGGTCACGTAAGCACAAACTCCCTGATCTGGTTTATGAAGAATACCCTTCAGTCTGACACTGACCTCTAAAACAAATAGAGTATTGCGGCACGCTGATGCCCCATTCATCACCAGGTGACAATGGGAGCCAGGGCCCGTGAGCGAACAGCGTTTCATTCAGGGGAGGACTGAATCGCTCTGAAACACTTGTCGCAGCAACACTGGTACCAGCTCTGTGCTGCCCCGCGGGCACGTTTCTGCACCCGTTCCAAGATGAAACTCCCTGGGAGGCCTCGGGATGCCACAGCATCGTGGTTGGGTTGAGCTGGAGGGTTGGAACAACCAGAGGGACCCAAGGAGAGCCAGGGAGTGAGAGAGATGAGGAGGTCCAGGACAGTGGCTGGCCCAGAACAAGTGTCCCACTTTGCAAGAGGTGCCTCCTCACTCTAGGCTGAGTGAAGGGAAAGCGCTGTCCTGGGGGGAAAAAGGTGCCTGAGGGGCTCTGGATATGGTCCGTCTCTGTGCACTTGTGGAGGAGACCAAGAACTGTGAGCATAATACAGCTGTGATGAAGGGCAATGGAGAGGCAGGGATGGGGGGTGATAGGGAGCTAAGTACGAAGCCTAGCTGGCCGCGCTGTGCCATTGCCAGAGAGGTTGGCATCTGCAAACAGATCCTAACAGGGGCACTAATACCTCTCTAGGTAACTTGGGTGCCTTCTCTGTTGCAGTCGTCAGCTCCGGGATGGATTTTGTGCACCTGTTTCTTTTGCCCGCAGCTCTCTTTGTTGCTACTTCTATGCATGAGGACAGAGGACATGGCTGGTGGCAGGAGAGAACCACCATATCAGGCTTCGGAGGAAGGTATGGGGACCATTTGATGTCCCTTAATAGGAAACCAAGCCAGGCTGGGATGAGTGCTAAAGCGTGAAGGTGCATATGCTCACTTAGGGCTTTTTTCATTCACATTCTCCATCAATGGTTAATTCTTCCTGAATGAGCCTTGGACTATCTGGCAATTACATTTGCTGATCACGTACCTAGATCACAAAAGCAATCACAGCTCTACATATGTTCCTCATAAGGACCTCTGCAAATGGCCAAAGTGAATATGCGGCGAGTCATTCCCATGTGCAGATACTAGCATGTAGTGTGCAGTTACAGAGATTCCTTGAGCAAATCGCCCGCGCGTGTACAGATGTGTACGTTCACACTTTCAACAAGCCCAGCCTTTTCTAGGCAGGCATCAAGCCTGCGACAAACACTCTCACACATTTTCAGAGGGTGTAGTTTCAGGGACAAATTCTGCCAAGGACTTGCCTCTCTGAGAAAGTGGTCTTGCACTGGTGCCTGCAAGATTGTAATGTGCAACATTATCTTTCAGCAGACATCTGTGTTAAAAACCGAAAAGAAGGCACATTAAAAACTTTACAATGCTGTTGCAAAACACTTGCCAAAAAAACCCCCTGAGTTGCTGCTGTAGGTTACTCTGAATTATGCCTGAAAGTAGCATATCCAACATCACTTTGAAGCAGACACATGGTTTCTAGAAAATCTAATTATCTCCTGGAAAATAAAACACCACTGCCTCTGTGAAA
This sequence comes from Pampusana beccarii, assembly GCA_013399365.1. Lineage (NCBI taxonomy): Eukaryota > Metazoa > Chordata > Aves > Columbiformes > Columbidae > Pampusana > Pampusana beccarii. The sequence continues at coordinate 79,390 of VWYH01003956.1, read as the reverse complement.
GGCTCAGGGTGAGTGTAGGCCTTGTCTCAGGATTTGGGGGAATAATACATGGATTTGTGATTTCTGTAGGTCGTGAAATCACAGTCTCCTTGCCAAGTGTGCCGTTGTCTGACCATGTGAAGATCACCCACCCAATGCTGGCTTGGCCTGCAAGGGATCTTAAATAAAGCAACCGAGAGCAGCTCTGTGACAATTCATGTCTTGATTTCCCAGTTCAATGCTTGGAGAGGGACAAGGGTGAAACGACTCAAGACTATGCTTATCCTCAGCTAACACAAGGCACCTGGTCAGTCAGGACCAGGGGACAGGAGAAGGGGTGATGGTTTTAAACTAAAGGAGGGGAGTTTCAGGACAGACATGAGAAAGAAATTTTTTATAATGAAGGTGATGAGAGCCTGTCCCAGGTTGCCCAGAGAGGTGGTGGATGAACCATCCCTGGAGACATCCCAGGCCAGGCTGAACGGGGCTCTGAGCAACCTGAGCTGGTGAAGATGTCCCTGCTCATGGCAGGGGTGGCACTGGATGAGCTTTGGAGGTCCCTTCCAATGCAAACCGTTCTATGATTCCATGATTCTACGATTCCATAATTTTATGATTCTAGGATCATGGTTTGTCAGGACCTTTGCTACCGGTAGGTAAAAACTTCATCTTTCTTCTCCTCTGAGGTATCCCCAGAAGGTGTCTGTCTGTCTTCAGGATGACAGAGGGAGGCTGAGTGCCTCGTTCAGCTGGCTGGAGGGTGGGAAACGGGGATATCCTGCTGGGTCAGCTACAGAGACAGAGCAGCGTCACTGCAGCTGCTTAGGCAGAGCAGCAGAACTCAGATGGTGAGCACTGAATTAGCGACCAAAGACATGGCCTTTATTCTGGAAACCAATCTGAGGTTTCCTGTAGAGGGGAAGGACTGAATGAGACAGCTACTGTCTGGCTGGTCTGCTGGGAACCAGCATGACCTAGAAGTAGGAGGCTTCAGTGTCTGCACAAAAAATCTTCTCTGTGTAAACCAAGAGGGCAATTTCTGATTTAAAATTTGCTGTAATAAGAAGTAATATCCAGGGAGAGCCCAGAAGCTGTCTAACAGGGGTAAGAAGATATTATGCCATGCATCTGGGCTACTTTACAGATCTCACTGTTTGTGAGGCAGAACTTGAGACCCTTTGGCTGGGGCTCAGCAGGTGAAGGATTCTCACTGGCATGCAAAAATAACATGATGAAAATATGGCTCTTTGATAGTAAGAGCATAAGAATAGCCGTGCTGAGTCAGACAAAGTCCCATATCCTCTTTCCCACTGTGGTTGTGAGTGGCTTGCCTAAAGAAGGGTTTAAAACAGGATTAACACATGTGTTTCTCTGAGTGCTTGCTAAAGCAAACAACCACCTCTCTGAGAGGGATGTAGCTCCTTTGTATTTATCAAACTTCGTGGGATTTCTCTTCCGTTAATTTGTCTGGTGTATTCTGGATCCACCTGGATGTTCATGTACATTTTTAGCACCTACCCCTTCCTGTGGCAAGGAGTAGCACAGCTGGACTGCCACAGCTGGAGTTACAAACACAAACCACAGGGAAGGTCCCTAATTCGCTTAATCCCTTCAGAATCTCATGCGAGAACCACACGTTTTCCAACACCAGCCAAAATGTAATTTCTCAGGATTATTTATTCTCAGGATTTTTTTTTCCAGAAGTGTTTATTGAGGATTTTGTGATAAACCGTGTTAAGAATAACCCTTGTGGGAAAGATGTGGTTTGGCTAAGTGAAAAGGCATCCCACTGTCCTTTGAAGCTTTGCTATCGGTGTCTGCGAGACCTACCCTCTGAGTGCTTAATGTGTGAGAAGCCCCCAGTATGGTGAGCACAGCTTGGTAATGTGGCAGGGGACGCTATTGTCTCTGTGGGGAACGTCCAGTATTTTGTGCTTCTGCAAAATTCCAAGTACTGTCAGAAGCTCTCTGACTCGAGCCTAGAAGTTACCGCGATCTGAACTATTGGCTGTGAGATTGCAAGTGCTGTGTTTATTTGCTCTGTGCCGTGTTCTCTGCTCATTCTTAGGGGACATCACGTCCAGACCTTCTTCTAGCCTCCGGACTATTTTACACTGGCAGAACCATACCTTAATCCCCCGACCAAATTTCTTGAGCCTTCCTAATTTTGTTTTTGTCTTGTGCACCAAAGGCTTGGTTTAACCTTTTGCAATAACGAAACACTCCCTGGGATAATGCCTGAAGTCTCTGCCTGGTTAGCAATTATTTGAATACTTTGTTATGAATAGGATCAAAGCCTTCTCTTACTGAAACACTTCATTCCTGATGCCAGAAGTTGTCACCGCGTGACGAATGGGTCGCCTGTTCTTTTCTCACAAGCGTGTTCTAACCAGACAGGGCTGGGCAGCTTGTGGGACGGGGAGTTTAATTGATAACAATATTTAATTTCTAGAGCGAAGCACTTAGGGGAGGACGAATCTCGCAGCAGCCACTGTGGTGTGGACGATGTATCTGCCTCTGATGGCCAGCCAAAAGCATCTTGTGCTCATGGAGAACGTCTCCATCAGCAAAAACCACGGCTGCATGCACCCTGCCTTGCCAAAGCACAAGCTCGACAGCTCCTGTCTCCAAGAGTTCCCTGAAATATTTCAGCTGGGCCAGTTTTTTTTTTCTCAGTTACTGAACAGCATAAGTGTCATCGTTCTTCCAGCTGATAGTAGCTATGGAAACCGTGACATCACTGCTGGCATAGCGATACATAAAAATTCAAATGGCTGGGGACTGGTTGCTAGGAGAGCGCCGCTCGGGAAAGTCATCGGGCAGGCAGCCAAGGGACCGGAGTCTGCTGAACACGTTGTACTTCACCCTGGTGATTTTACACTCCTCCCCCTACTTTCCCTTTCACATGCAAAGCTTTTTTTTTTTTTTTTCCCTTTTATTTTCATTTTTTTCTTTTCTTTTTCCTTTTATTTTCCTTTTTTCTTTTTTTTTTTTTTTTTTTTCTTTTTTTGTTTTATTTTTTTTTCCTTCCCTTTCTTTCACTATATTCACCTTTATGTTATCTCAAAGATTTTGACAATGGGCTAAAGAGCTGGTGTAGCAGCTGCTTGTTACCACAACGAGTGCAAGGTCAAGGGCAGGCTGTCCAGAAAAGCTGTGGGTGCCCCATCCCTGGAAACGTTCAAGTCCAGGCTCGATGGGGCTTTGAGCAACCTGATCTAGTGAAGGTGTCCCTGCCCATGGCAGGGGAGCTGGAACTAGATGATCTTTAAGGTACCTTCCAACCCAAACCATTCTGTGATTTTATGATTCTATGAAAGAAAATCACATAATGTACTCACCATCAAATAAAAGCCACGGTCAGCCACTTCCATAGCACCTGGGTTATTATAAATGTGCATTTTGGATCACTTTTGCTCAAGTGTTTTCCACTAATCTTTATGTACACATAAATTAGCATAAAATCTCTGACCAAAAGTCGTCAGAAATGAAGATAATCTGAAATGAAGATGAGGAGTAACCTCAGCAGCAAGAAAACTTGTATTGCAACTGATACGAGTTTGGGAAGAGGAGCATTTTCTGGCAGTCTGAGTTGCACCTGTTTTCTGGAGAGCTGGCCCTTCTCAACTGGTGGTTTTGGACCACTGATGGTCAAGGGAAACAAGTGAGGCAAGTTTTGTAGGGCAAGGTGTTGGTTTTGATTAGACCAAAATTGTTTTATTAGACCGAAATAGTTAGAAATACTGTCCAAGCAAGAAAACCTTTCCTCAGGCTCTGAGAGGATTTAGTGAAGCAGTTTGTTTGTTCCTTCCAGCATCATTGCTTGGCTTAATGAGGGACCTTGCGTACGGATCTGGTCACATGCTGGTGTGTGCATCTCCCCTGGGTCTACCTACAACAAATGCACAACGGATATGCCCATGCTGTTTTGCAATGTATTCAGGGGTCCAGGTTTAAATTTGTATTTTTATGTATGTATAAATAGACACACACATATACATATACATATATATATATATACATATAATATTTTTTTTTCTCTCAGACTGAAATGTAACTCGCAGACGAAGTCCAAGTAGATTTTCACATGACCACCCAAGTACTAACAAATGACAAGATCTTAATAAAGACAATACTCATACTGATGAGTCCTAGTAACTGAACAAACAATGAAGTGGGGAGCTTTGCCCAGGAATTACTCACCAAAATTATTTTGTAGAGGGCTTTTCCCATAAACTGGGTGTGCAAAATTCTTAGAGTGTAACCAGATACCGAGAAGGAAAAAGAAAAAAACAAAAGCCATTGAATAACTTATTATTAGAAAGTCTCTGACTCTTCAGAAATGAATGTGCACAGGCCAGCCACCCACATGAACCCATACACAACCTGAAGATGCACATGAACATCAAAGGAAAATTAAATATTTTTCATTTTTATAAACTGAGTTGTGACCTGTTAAACAGCTAGCATGTTCCACTCCAGACATGGCTGCAATTGAGCTTATTCACATTTATTAAATGTACAGGATAATGTGTATTAGGTGCTGAGGTCTTCTCCATCAAGACAGGAGAAGTTTGATGGTCAGTCACCATCTTTTTTTTTTCCTCTTGCTTAATATGATGATTGAAATGATAATTCTCTTCCATTTTGTGTGAACGTGTGTGTATTTCTATGGGATCAAGCTATTGTTTTCCCAGCTCACATTTAGAGGATGTGAAATACTTCGGATGAGCCGCAACATATTTCACTGTCATTTTGGCATAATGAGCAAGGATTATTCTTTAGTCATCTTGATGGAAAACAACAAAAAGTTAACCAACAGCCTCTTTTAATAAATACAGCCGTAGCGGGATTTGAACTCGCCTCCTCTGAAATAAGGTAGGCATTTTATTGTCCATTAGAACACAAGATCTTTGGCTACCTTCCATGGGAATTTAAAGGTGTTAAATTAGCTACAGGAGGGTTTCACTATTGTTCTCTAAATGTGATGGGAGTGGATTTAAATTTACAAGGGGAAAAGCTAATAATTAAAAATTGAACATAAGGGCTATAAAGTACAAAATGGGTTCCCTTGGATTGGCATAAAAAAACTTTATGAAAAGTGGAGCTCCTACTGTGTTATGCTTTTCTAGAATGACTAAAAAAAACGTTGTATAAAGGTGGTTTTTGTTGCAAATTAATTGCTTGTGGATTCCATGGAATTTACAGCCTATAATGATGGCCCCATTGTGTTTTCCATTTATTATTTCATTGAGGGTTTTCCACCCTTTTTTGTTGTCAAAATCACATACAAATAAAGAAGAGTGTTGGTGAGGATGTTGTGAGAGCTACTAATGCCCCAGGTCTTTCAGACCTCAAGCATTCAGGGTATAAATCACAGCTGTCTCCAGTTCCCTCCCGGATTTCATGCACTTACCCCTTTTCCATGCCATGTCACACACTGGCAACTACTCAGGTCCCCATCTGCCTGAGGTCTGTGGGTCGTAGGGATGTGGTGCTTGATCTACTTGGATGAGCCCTGCCAGTAAAGAAAAAAAATACTCCTCCCAGGGGTCCTTTCAGACCAGAAAAAAGCCATTGTCTTGGTCTGTTTTCAGCCCTTGCCCACCAAATGAGAAAGACCTACTGGCGCTGGTGACATCCTAGTGTTTCACTTCAGGACACGGTACGGGCTGGGGTGAATTGGTGTTACTGTAGCTTTGCCAGGTCCATGCAGTGGAATTGCACCTGCCTTCATGTCAGATGATGTGTCCAGGCAGGTTTGGGATACGACCATTAGGGTCAGCAGACTCACCAGAAATGACAAGCTGGGGAAAGGTCTGCTGGCAATGCAGGACCTGCCAGCAACCTGGCAGAGGATGGAGAACTACCAAGGGAGCTCATCCTCACCTTCTCCACCAGGAAGTCCAAAGATGCAGGTGACACGAAATCCCAGCAATCCCAGATGTCCATGTAGAGACGCCACTATGCCCCAGCACCCCCCTACTGGGAACAACCGTGTTCTTGGTGCATTTTCCTTCCTCAGTTGTAGCCTGTTCATCCCAGATAGCTCCCTTCTCAGACGCACCTGCTGCTCCCGTCTTTTTCATTTTTGTAGTCTCATTCATCTCCTCATTCCCTTTTTCTGCAAGCCAGCAGTTTGTTATTGTTCTTATTATTTTTAACTTCTGATCGCTACGAAACCCCTTCTGCATTTTCTCTGACTCTTGTCACTTTTGTGAAATAAGTGATTGAATTATGCTGCCTTCTAGAACTGGCCTATTTCTTTCCCTGTTTCTCCTTTTTCACTGATTTTTTTTTCCATTCTTCTAGACATTTCGCTGCTCAGACTGAATTTCCTGCTACCTTTTCTATCCTAGTATGTTTTCAATGACATAATATAAACTTCAGGTCTCCTGGGACAGCTAACCTGGTATGAGGAGCATCACACTAGTGATCGGTGAGAAGGTTATGAAGTGCCTATGGGAAAAAGAGAGTTATCCTTCCAGGCAGACACTGTTGTGGCTTCAACAGAACTTCATCCACAGGACAATTTTTGAGGGGTATAGTACTTTCAAGCCTATAGGAAAGCAGAAAATGGGATTCAAAGCAGGAAGGAGCTACCAATGCTAATCCTTAGAGGTTATTTGCATAAGATAAGGGTGTTCGTACAAAAGTTGTGCATTGGAGCTAATCCCTTTGGGACGCCATGAGACACCGATGTTAGTTAGGTCACTCATGACTAGTATTGGGCCAGGTGTCTTACTGATCCCATAACAAAAGGGAGCTGAGTAAGGAACAGGGAACATTTTCTCAGCATACATGCAATCTTTGTTCCACTGCTTTGGCAGGGATTCTGTTTCATCTTGTTTAGCATTTATCTGCAAATGAGCTGTTTAAAAATATGGGTTTCCCTTCCTCTTTCAGAGAAGGACAACAAAAAGTTGATTTTCAGTTTCAGCTTCAATTCCAAGAGGAGAAAAGAAGGGATGGAAATCTGTTATTTACTGTTAAGTTGCTGCTATATATCAACATAGATGACTAAGTGGTGCAATCTGGATTCAAACTTTCATTATCAAGAATAGATAATTTCTGAACACAGAAGAAGGTTTCAACCAGACCTCTTGATCTTTCTTGATCATAAATATTCAGTGCTTGCAGAGAGTAAGAATTGTGAAGCCGGTGCAATTCTCAAACAAAACTAGCCTGCATGGCTAGAGGTGTGGTTTGCAACAGACTTCTTGCTCATTAAAGATCAGCTTCTACCATTTGCTCCCCAGCACATTAATCATTAGCTGTAGTTGAGTGGAGGGGAAGTGATAGATGTTCAGGTTTTAGTAGAACTTTTATCTGATGAAATAGTTGGGTAGTTATGAAATGACAGAAGATCAGATTAAAGGCTGTGTTGGAAATGTTTTCAATGGCATTGCAGTTCAAAAGAGCAATTCAGACTACCTGTGACAGCAGGCACCCCTATGTCAGCCAGGGGAGAACCTCTAACTCACTGTTCAACAACAACTGCCTTTTTCCATTGACTGGGCAGGGGTTGAGGATCTGATGTCCCAAGTTTGTAGAAAGTCTCAGTTTCTCACTGTTTTCTTGAATTCTGGTTGCATACTCTGAGCATTAGTGTCTCAAGGTCATCTTCACCCGGGTTGTCTGCTTGGATGGGCGAAGTGGCAGACTAATCAGTTTGATCCAGAGCAAGACAGCGTCACCCTGGGCAGTCAGTAGACCCGGACATTGTCCTGCTGTCTCCCATGGGCTCTTTGCGCTGCCATTTCTCCTCCTTGTCTCCAGTTTCCCCATATGCAGTGAAAAGACAACGCTCCAAAACCCCTTCCCCACGCAGCAGGGACACAGGGAAGAAAGTCACCCAACAACCCTTGTGACTTCAGACAGGTGCCACATCACGTCACCGGCAGCAGGTAGGTGGAGACAGTGAACCTGCCACTTGAATTCAAACCATCCATTCCCAACACACTGGACTTTTCCAAACCCACAATACTGGTGTGAGACTCAGCGAAGGCAGTGGTTCTTGGACAGAGAGCCTGGGATGATTTCACTTTGCAAAGTGTTTCAGTCAGCAGCCAAACAGACTCTTACTGAGTATTCAGCATTTTATTTTTTATGCAGATATAAATGGCAAAATTCCCATGATCTTCAAATAGAGCGTACAGCCCTGAGTTCATATGTAATGCATTACTGTTAGATGGAAATACTTGCTAGGCTCTGTTATTAGTGAGATTCAGAGTTTTATTTTTAACCACTGTATTTTATTTTGTTTTATTTTATTTTGTTTTATTTTGGTGTTTTAAATAAGCATTTCAGTTTCTTCAAGAAGAGAAATAAAATCTGATCCAGGGCAGCTTGGTCTATGGCTCTTTCCACAGCATGAAAATCCAGAGATTTGGATCGAACTGTGTTCCTGAACACAGACTTGGGAAAGGAGGGGTGGTGGTGAACTGAGCTCGGCTTTGCAGCACCAGTCCCAATCTCAAACATAATCACCTCCAAATGTTGTGTATTGAATCTCTGCTGAAAAGGAGAGGTGGGTTTGTTGGGGGAAGAAGCAGGCCAGAAGAAATATAGTTGACATGATGAGACGGAGCCACGCTGGGAGGAAGGGGTGGCAATTGTGGCACTCTCTGGCGTGGCTGCAGCTGCAAGCAACGTGGGAAGGAGTTCACTGAGCAGCAATTTGCACAGGTCACGGTTGAATCCTGCCCTGGTGAAACCACCATGCCGTGACTCCCAGGCTGCCCTGAGCCCGCGTGTGAGCGTGGGACCTGAGGATGCTCCTGGAGCTGGCAGCTGCATCCATAGCTGGCTGCCTTCCCCCAGGGCCCTCCTCACCTGCGTTACATACTTCATCGCAAACGCAAACTGCAGACCAGCATCCTCAAAGGGGTTGCCAGCAACTGCGGGCTGATTTATGAGTTGCTGTCAGATGCGATGCGATAGAAGGAGGTTTGAAAGCTTTCCAGGGAGACCAGGTGGTTCTGAAGAAACCTCTCTAGGTCAGGGCTGTTGGTGGTAAGTGGCCTTGGTTAGTTACAGCTTGGAAAATTGTATTTTCTGCAGCTGAACATCTAAAGGAACCTGAGACCAAGAGGAAATGGATGGGTGGTGATTCTTCATGACCCTGTCTCTTGAAGACAGGAGCTGGATTGCTGGGGGCAAGTTATTCCCTAATTGAGCATTACCAGCGTCAGTGCTGTAGCTGACCCAGCAAGCCCAGTCAGGGACCCTGTTCAACCACATGAACTGAAAACAAAGTAATTGCCTGCATTTTGAGAGGCGGTGATAAATACAGTGAGCAGATGTTAGGATGAGGGTGAACGGTAAAGCTGTGATAGAGCTTCTCACTTTCCTCTGAAGCACCTTGTTGTGGTCACAGCTGTAAGTGGAGTGCTTGACCCAGGGGCTGCTCTAATATAGCGATTTCTTTGTGCTTGGCCCAAGATCAACTGGCTTCCCTGGATCAGCGGTCGGCAGTAGAATGTGCAGTGCATGAAGCAGAAGGAAAGGCAGAAGCCCTGCATGTGGGTCTGTACTTATTTGAGATCAGTATAGATGCCCGGAGTGAGATAAATAAATCCTACCCTCTTGTCCGTGAATGTGTCTCCAGGGGTTAATGCCAGAATTACGGTTTCTCAGCATCTCTGCTGAAAAGCTCCAGACCAGCTTTGTAAGTGGGGTGGGCAGATGGCATCCAGCTGAAGGACTCCATGGCACCATTTGTCGTGGTGAAGAGCCACCAGGCTAGAAACAACCTTCTTGGCTCCTTGGAGCCCCAGTACCACAAGTGGCAAGTCCATATGCTGTCTCCCACAACCTGTGAGTCTGTTCACATCTCATTGGGAGCTATGCTGAGATGCTATAGAGCTCCCTATTTATATGGCGTGGCTTATAAGCTTCTGCATTTGTCTCTCCATGTGTATGTCTTATGCCAGGTTTCAAGTCTGTGAAAGGTCTCTTTGGTTACCCAGAAAGGCCAGGATCCTTCTTTGCCAAAACTCTCTCAGGTTTGATCATATTTTCCATTTTGCTTTTGGTGGGAATTCAGCTTTCAGGCCACCTTCTATAAAACTGCCTTTTTCTTAGTCTCCCTCTCTCCCTCTTTCTTTACCTTTTAATTCCAACAAGCCCGGACCTTCCACACGCTGACCCAGACACCAACATGGATTCAGGCAGTCACACTGGGATTTGACATACAGAAGACAAACACTGAGCCCAAGGCACACAGAAATGTTCCCAGAAAAGAAATCCTAAGATGAGACACTCTGTGCAGTTTGCCCAGAAGTAGGAGTATTTCTCCCAGGAAAAACTTTTCCTCCAGGGGCTCAGAATGCTACAAAAAAGAGCTCTTTTTGCTGAAAGTGCATCTGTGCATCCATGTATCTGTATCTTTGCAGAAATGCCAGCCACGCAAAAAATAAAATATTCACACACACAAAAAAAAAATCTCCAAAAAATGAAGTTTAATCCAAAAATACATCCCAGCCATCTTTGCCAATTTGCACTGCCCAGCTCCACTTCGTGTAAAGGCCGTAGGGATCCCTCTGAGTAACGGCATGGGTGCCAGCACGGCTGCACCCTCCTGCAGTCACGCTGGAGGATTGCTCATTTACAAGGAGACAGGGGAAATTGCTCCCAACAAATTGCTGAACAACACCCCTGGCCATGGAGGGCAGGGGGCTGAGCTGTGCAAACCCGAATGGCCCTGACACTGCCAGGAGATGAGATGCTCTGACACGCTGCTGCCTGAGCAAACTGGGCTTGTTGTCAGTGATGGATGCTGGCACATTTCCCTGCTGCATCCCTTGGCGGAGAAGAAGGGGACGCAGCTGGCTGAGCCATCCACCCCTGCTGGGCTCACGTGGAGTGAGGGGTGGCCGTGGCAGGTCCCGTGGTGTCCCCGTGGCTGGCGGGGCTGGCTGCCACCGTCTCGCTGCTAATAGGATCACGGCTCAGGGAGGGAGCTGGGGTGGCTGCTTGATGCTGGCCCCGTGTTTCTCCTCCTGAGGAAGAGTCGGCTCATTGCAGGGCATGTGAGAGCGAAACCGGAGCTGGATGCGACGCAGCAGGGGAGGGCGAGCAGCCAGGCTTCCCCCGGGTCCTTTCTCTGCAGGGTTGGCCTCTGGAGCTACTCCACGCCGTCATTAAGTAGGAATTCCTCCTCTAAGAGGTTTGCACCAGGATGTGAGTTCAGTGCGACTCCTCCTTGGCCCCCTTCCCAGCGCTGAGTTCGGGTTATGAGTCAGGGAGCAGGGAAAAGGAGCCAGGGGATGCTGTCATGCTGCGGGGGCAGGGGGGAGATTTGCACACCAGAGCCTTTCTCGCACACGAGCGGTGGTTAGAAGCGGCTTTTACAGGTGGAAATGCGCCCACTGAGTGCTGCTGCTTGACCCTGCCATTCTAGAGACTTGGGAGTCTGTAGTGCCAGACAAGGGACCCCAACACTGAGTTTGGCTTTGGGCTGCAGAAATATTCCATCTCTCACTGTGGTTGGGAGCACCCTGCATTTTCTGGGGTACTAAGTATAGCTCGTGCCCTTACATCAGCTGGTAAGCATCGTCTGGTCCTACCAAGGGGACACTTAAATCTGCTGGACCTGCCAGACTCTTGGCTTAACTCTATAACCACTCTTCATGCGACAGCTTTGGAAAGGAGAAGGAGGTGTTTCAAGCAATTTAAACATTTTCTTGGGCTGAGTTCTGAAAAAAAAAAATACCTCTTGGCTGCTCTGCATGGAACCAGCTAGAGATCCTGAGGGAAGCTCGGAGTCAAGGTCTTGTGGCAGATGCCCATCTGTGTCCTTACTCCTGGGGCTGCTATTTAATGGGGAAAGGACAAGATAGATGTGTGGGGCAACACCCTGTTCAGAGCTAATTAAGTTACTCCATTTTTTGGGGGACAGATTTTTAGCAGGGTCTGTAGCGGTAGGACAAGGGGTAATGGTTTTAAACTAAAAGAAGGTAGATTCAGATGAGATAGAAGGAAGAAATTCTTTACAATGAGGGTGGTGAGAGCCTGGCCCAGGTTGCCCAGAGAGGTGGTGGATGAACCATCCCTGGAGACATCCCAGGCCAGGCTGGACGGGGCTCTGAGCAACCTGAGCTGGTGAAGATGTCCCTGCTCATGGCAGGGGTGGCACTGGATGAGCTTTGGAGGTCCCTTCCAACCCAAACTGTTCTGTGATTCTGTGATTCTATTAAGTGCATCTTGGCCTACTCCATATAAGCCAGAGCAGAGTACACCAAGGGGTGAGACCCACCCATGCAAGGTAGGAGGTGACGCAGAGCTTCTCCCAGCATGGGCAGGGAGCTCAGTTCTACAGTAGCGTTGGGAGTGACCCACACAGGGTGCAGAGCAGGCACGAATTGGATCCAAGTGGGGCTTCAGAGCAAGCTACAAATCAAACCCATACATCTTGGGCATGGAGCTGCTTTAAGACTCACCAGCTTTGCCTTATTTAAAAATCACCAAACTAGGACACTCTGCAGTCCTGACGCCCTTCAGGATACTCCATTTAGAGAGAATACTGCGTCCCTCTCCTGAAATCACATAAAACCCAGAAACCAGGGTTGCTGGCATCTGCTTGGATAATTTGGCTGACTGAGCATGACTTTGATTCATTTATTTTTTGAAAGGGAAATATCTGCCTCAACTGGAGACTAATTCCCTCCCTCTCCTGAGATTGTCTCTAATAGCTAAATCCCAGCTCTCTCACTTGCTCTCATACCTCTGGAAACAATTCAATCAATTCCTTGTTTATAAAATGTCTGTGTTTGTGTACAGTTGACAAAACCTGCCTGCCAGATCTCAACCGCATTAGTATTTGAGGAAAATTTTCACTTTTTTTTGTGTGTGTTTTTCACTCTCCAGCTGCAGGAAACACACACCTTTAGAGAAACGGGAAATGAAGTCCGGAGCGAGATACACTACTCACTTTAAGGAATTCAGGTTCTGACCTAAATCCATTTTTCATCGAGTCCTGAATCCAAATATACCTGATTTTCAGAAGCTGATAGCTGGAGCTGGACTTGAAACACACAGCACAGACATCTCTACGACAGACACAGGGCCTAAAGATCTGCTTTAATAGCTGTTTTTCAGGTGTCTGCTGCCTCCCCTCCACCCCACCAGCTGAGACTGATTTTCTCTGACCTTAGTCATCTGATGTGCAGAAGATCCGTGCTCTTTCAGGGAGCAGCAGGATGGCACGAAGCCACCTCTCCTTGCAGGAAGGGTTCTTCTGATCTATTTTGGACATCTACATTGGGTGAGAAGAATCACACCAGGACCTCACAAACTTTTAAGGAGACCTGGGGTTAACTTACTTTCATGAAGACAGTCACCTTTGGTCTAGAAATGCCACAGATCAGTGCTGGAAAGGCATTGCACAGCTACATCTGATAGACACATGTGAGAGTGGGGCAGCTGGGGCTCACTAGGGACAGGGTGTGCAAGGAGAAACTGCCATGGTCCATGTGAAGGACCCAAAAGCTGCACCTCTGTGCAGGACTTTAGATGTACCTCTCCGCTCCAGCGAGTTTCAGACTTATATCGAGTACTTATATTTGTCCGATGTAAAAGTAACACTGTGGGGTTTAATCAGTTCAGCTCCATGTTCTAATGTTAGTCTGGCAAAACACCGCAGCTTCTCCCACACCCGGGACAGTCACCCTGGGCAAACACAGCCCAGCACTAGCATGAGTTTTGACTTTCCTGTTCAACCTTTGGCCATCGACCTTGCCACGCTCTGCTGCTGCCAGCAATGTTCCCAGGGCTCAAGGTAAGTCGCTGCCTGGGCTTCACACGCACGTCCCCAAGGCTTTGCTGTCACCAGAGACCCGTCTGGCACAGCTGTTCTGTCCCCATCCCTCCCAGAAAGAAGCAGAAATTTCGAAAAGAAAAAAACGAGTACCCAAGCAAAGCCATTCTGGCACAACCACGATGCCTTTAACTCACATCCTCAATTTGTTTGAAATAACATCCTCATGTAGACAAGCTGTAAATTCAGTTCTGCCAAAAAATCAAGTTAATCCCTGCTTTTCTTAATGCTCATCAGACAGCTTGCAGCTGGCTTTCAAGCTCTGAGAAGTAGTCTCTACCATGCTTTCCGTACCTTGAGTTACCCAATAGCCCGTCACGTCAGGGTACTTCTTCCGTGAAAGTAAATTTAAAAAAAAAACTACTTTCCATGCCAAGATCTAGGCTGCAGAGAGCAGTCTAGGGCAGTTTATTACAAACCGATGGGTTTTCACTGCCTGGGGAGGTTGTGAAACACATCAAATAGGTGGTTGTGGTTTAGGAGAAACAGCACTAGCCTGCAGAAGCAGGGTACCTCCTGCAAGGGAAATGAGAAGGGCCCCAGTTACTGGTTGCAAGAGGCCACACTAGCCGAAGAGCTGCTAAATGTCATTAATTGCTTTCAGCACTCAGTCCCTGTGCTGTGGGTGCATCTTTTCCCTCTGCAGCCGGTAACCACCAGCACATCTTGCTCCTTGCCTGGAGAGACTCAGCTCCTGCTGTATAGACTGGCTGGAAACTGGTTCCAGCATGAGAGAGTTTGAAAAGTGCTAGTACATTAAAAAAACCCAAAACAAACAAAAAAACCCAAACAAACAAACAAAACCCAAAAAACTCAAACAAACAAAAAAAAAAACCCACCAGTGAAAAGGAGCCTTATCTTTAGGCTAATAGAATGTGTAGCTATTTTTACCTCAGCATACCTAATTTTTATGCGTGATCTAAGGTAAACACAACGCAAAGGGAAGGTAGCGCAGCTTTAGTCAGTAGTAAACTTGGCAAAGCTGACTCCAAGGAGGGGATAATCTTTCCCTTGTCTAGTTTGTTTGGAAAGAAAAGTAAACTTTCTTGTTCTCATTGTGTGTTTGCCTATTGTATGCACATTGGTTCTCAGCGGTACAAAGTACAGCTTTTTCTGCAGTGCAAATCAGTCTATAAACATATTCACTTGGTTTTGCTGCTTTCTTGGTTTTAAATGACTAAGAAAAACAAACCAAACCAAACCACCAAAAAATTATCTTTTGTGGTTTAAACCAAGCCAGCAATTAAGCACCACGCAGCCACTCACTCATTCGACCCAATAGGATGGAGGAGAGAATCACAAGAGTAAAAGTGAGAAAACTCATGGGTTGAGATAAAGACAGTTTAATAGGTAAAGCGAAAACCATGCACACAAGCAAAGCAAAACAAGGGATTAATTCACTACTTCCCATGGGCAGAGCAGGTGTTCAGCCATCTCCAGGAAAGCCGGGATCCACCGTGCATAACGGTGACTTGGGAAGACAATTGTCATAACTCTAGACATCCTCCCCGTCCTTCTTCCCCCTTTATTTACTAACCATGTTGTCATACAGTGTGGAATATCCGTTTGGTCAGTCGGGGTCAGCTGTCCCAGCAGTTCCTCCTCCGAACTTCTTGTGCACCTATGGTCTTCTCACTGGAAAGTTCTTGAGTTGATACAGGCATTGCTTGACAACAACCAAAACATCAGTGTATTATCAACATTATTCTCATACTAAATCCAACACACAGCACTATACCAGCTACCGGGAAGAAAATTAACTCTGTCCCTGCCAAAACCAGGACACTATCTTTGCCAAAAGAGCATTTTCAACTGAGTTTTGCTGCACACGAAATGAGAGAGAGCTCTATCCAGTAGAGAAATGAGAGACTTTATTTCTATTCCTTGTGAACATTCAAGGTACAACATGTTCTGTGCAGCAGGAGGATTATTTTCTGCTACATCTTGCAGTCAAGGACTCTATGGTTTGTGTTATAATCAGCACAGCAGTGCAGCCCTCTCCCCTTGTTTGCAGGGCGAGATGTTGTTTCTACAAGGCAGGTGGGTAAAGTAATAATAATCAGAATTAAGCTAGGCGTGCAGCCTCATAAAACACATTTCTTAAAGGTGCTTTTGGTCTGGAGACCAACAATAAAAAGGAAAAACTGACCAGACTTAAGACTAATTAGTTGGGTTGATATGGTGTAAAGTGATGCTGTAGATATAAGTACTATCTGTAACAGATGGTTAAAACCGTATCAGTGGGAATGTTTATAGGCGGCTGTATCTATGGACTGATTAACCATTTATGAAAATACATAATAATAACAACATCATAATCCTTTACTACCTGTTGAAAGTCCTGTGATGTGAAAAACTCCTGGAAAAAGACACCCCACCCTTTGTTAAATAATATAATGGGATTTTTTTTTCCCTTTTACATTGCAAAGAAGTTCTGGATGGTGCAAACTACACTGAAGGAGGAGGGAGGAAGACACGTGTGAGCTTTCTGCAAGTAGAGGCTGGTAAGAACCAAGTGACACAGCCACGTGTTTTCCTGCCCTCTTGTCTTCTGTCCTCCCAAAACTTAAAAGACAACAAGGCAGCGAGGTTTTGGAGTCTACCCTCAGCAGCCACTTAGTCATGATTTTTGGGCCAAACCAGCAAGATGTGACCACAGAAGTGTGTAGGGTGAAGGGAAAGGACTGGTGAGGGAACCTGACCAGCACCTTCAATGCATCTGCTTAGAGCAATTCTTGTGGGAAAAACACATGAGAGATGAGTCCCCTGTGCCAACACGTTTCCTTGGGGGATTTGCAGGGGGTCCTGACCCTGGTGGCACCATCACAAGACTATTTCTTCTCACAGTGTTTCAGGTCCTTGCAATTGGAAAACATAATGGAAAAGAGAAAAAAAAAATAGCCACAGGCAAATATTTCCTTTTTAAGCACTGATTCCAAATATGTGGGGTACTCTGGGGCTGCGGGGGTGGAATATGTTTTCCCCTCTTGGTTTTTCCTCATCCCTAACCTCTCGGTCCTCTTCGACATTTCCTTTCTCTCCATGGTTACTCTACACAAACAATTTCCCTGCTGACATGGTCAATGCAAAACTGCCATAAATAAGCACTGCAGATGCAATGTATTAGTCACCCGCGGGGTGACTCATCTGGAGCAGGTTGGTGAAGAGCCATACTGGGACCTGTGAGTCAGCAAGGCTGGTTTGCTATTGAACTCACACCCACAGGGAGTGGAAGAACATCTCAGTGCCTTTTGTGGAAATTCAGGGAGCCCTGCACCAGTGGCCCTGATGGCTTGTTCAGGAGATTACTGGAAACTGAGGGAAGAAAGGCTTTGGCTGGTTTTCCTGATGTCACTGGCATAAGGAGAGGGCTTGTGTAATGAGGAGATGGCCACTGTCATCAGATGTGGGGTCTGAACCTGAGCCCTCCCATGGTGAGAGCCTCAACCACTGGAAGCCAAGAAGGTGTTGCACCTAAAGGAAGGCAGTCTCTCGTTTAGGGCAAAAAACAAGTTTCACATGGTGAGCCCATAAACCATGAATTTTCATGGCGTGTTGACCCTAACCCAGCCACAGCCCAAGTGTGCCCTGAGTCTGTATGGTCTCAGCATCTTCAGGATGCTCAGAAGCATCCGCTATTTACCTGTTACTGTGGTCTGTTTATTCCCAAACATCAGATCTCTGTTCACAAGAATTCAGGGTGCCTGCCCCAGAATTATAGCAGGTTTTCACAGTGGCAGATTGAAGCAATATAATCAGTCATGACAATAGGCAAACAAAGGATAAAGCAAGGTAGATAAGGTACGGGGAATTTATGTGTAGAACTGATAGGAACCTTATGCAAATGTGAATGTGGAATGGAAGTGAACCCAAATGTAAAACAAGGTAGTATCGATAGTTACAATCAAAAGGAAAGTGTTGTTTGTTTTGGTGTTTTGTTTGTGTTTGTTTATTTTTTAAAGGATAATAGGGAAATTGACTACTAAAGCAGAAATTTGGCATAAGTGTTGTGAATAAATTTCATGCAAGACTAGGGCAACTGCAGGTGGCCATGAATGCCAGCATGGGGACAAGAATGCAATTGGGGCATCAGATCCTTCTTTTATTTTCTTAAGAAATAATTTAAGACACCCCCATCTAGCTGAAGCAGATGGCTGCAATCACACCATTTTATCTTAATCCGAATAAGGAAAAATTTGTTTCCTGGCTTCATGACACTCAAGCTATTTCTCTTAGATTTTTCCCCAGGAAAAGCCACAAACACTTCACACCTTTGACATTCTCAGGTTCTTTACCTACTGGTCAGAATAATTCATGCTACATTTCCCTAAGCTGTCCATAACAGTTCGGATAAGCTAATCTATATCTCTGCTATCTCCAATGGTTATCATATACTGTTTCATAGATTATATTGTGCTAAGTCCTGTATTGAAGCCTCCCAAAGGAGTTAGGCTCAAACAGGGTGTCTAAAGTATGTGAAGCCCTTCTGGGTAATCGTTTGTAGATTGGTCTGATCATGCCAGGTCCAGCTTGTACTCATTTAATTCTGCTTGCTGAGCAAAACTGGGTTAGTGCTGCGATGCCCAACATGCTTGGGCTGGCTTGGGTTCAGAGAGCCCCGGAGCTCAGGTCTAAATTAATCCAGGTTTCTCTGTTGCCAAAACAGTTGGTTTGCAGAATGACCTCAAGATCCAGGATCAGCTGGGGGCATCGTCTGAGGAAGCATTCAGCCCAGCACCCTGCAGCCAGGAGGCCATGAGGTACCTCTGGGTTATGGTGCCTTGGCATCTCCTACTCTTGGCCATGGCACGCAGCACCGCTACCTCCTCTTCAGTGGAGAACTGTTTCCAAATCTACATTATCAGGCTCCAAAAAGACTTGGTTCACAGCCCGTTGTAAAGAGGAGATAAAGTTAGATGATCCCTTATGCGCCGTGAAATGCTCCATGAAAATTTGTAGGGGATAGAATATGAACAGACTCCCTGTGACTGCCTGAGGCCTGTGTTTCTCATTAGGATGGCTTTTGATTTTGATGACCAAGTGATTCTTGGAGGGTGCCAACCCTCTTTTTTTTTGTACTTAAATCCCGACTTCACTTCTCCACCGCTCCGTGTCTCGGCTGATGCGGTGAGACCATTGAGGACCTCTTGCTAACCACCACTCTCAGAACAGTTGGTTTGGTTCCCAGACCGACTGCACCTTGCTGGCTCCCGTTTTTCAGTGCCTGGACTCCTCTCCACATTGGCAGGAGATGGTGCCCTCAAACAAACCTGCTCTGAGCCAGAGGAATGGCTCACTGGATGCAGAGGCAGAAGCATGAAGACATTTGTCAAGCTTCTTCCAACAAGAAGGGAAATAGCTATCAAAGCCGATATGGTGCAGTAGAGCACGGATTTGGTTTTGTGGTTCTTTCCAGAGGGCAGCTAGCAGTCTGAGGAGATGTTAAGTGGACTTAGGTGGAAAGGGAAGGTCTGATGCATGAAAAGAGCAGGGATACGAAAAGAAAAAGCTCTACTGGTGGAAGTGGGAAGGGTGCAGGCATCCTTCACACCACTTTTCAGCCTGTGAGCCTGGACTGCTTCCAAGAAGTCCAAGAGTGGTAGCTAAGAAATGCACATTAGTAGGCTTTATTTTGCTTTGCGGGAGTCTGCTGCACAGCTGGAAAATGTAATTAGGTCCTTGTGCTGTAAAATGGGCTGCACACATGCTGCTCCAGGCTGAGATTAGAAGAGGAATATGGGAACAGGTCAGACACAGGCTATGTTGCAGTGGAAACGTGCTTGCTGTGAATCTAAGAGGACAAGATTTGTCCTAGAAGCCAGTGGCTCTTGACCCCAACCATTTACCTGGCAAGTCCAAGGCAGCCAGAATAGTTTATTACAGACCTGGAACATCTCATCTATATCACTCACTTCAAGTAGAGTGCTCAATCATTTCTACAGCCTGAACATCAATGTTTACAGGATCAACTGGGAGATCTGATGAAGGAGCAGACTTGGAGGACAGTAATGGGGCAGAGAGAATGCCAAGCAATAGGACCACCTCCACAAGAGACATTGTCCCCTGCTATGGGGGTAAGAAACAGAGCTGAAAGAGGACAACATGTGAGCAAGCAAGGTCTCTTCTCAGTCAGTCAACTGATGTGGAGATACCCAAGGTTTGCATTTCCTGCATTTCTTGAGTGGTTAGCTGCCTCTCCTGGAGAATGGTCCTTCCCAGAGCCAGGTGAAGGATTCAGAAAACTTTGTTTCCAACATTCTTCCTTCATCTAGCAAGTAAACAGAGCACACAGGGTATTGTCCCCTGGCAGTTCCACCAGATGGGAGATAATCACCTGTCACTACCATCATACATTCCTTCAGGTTGTAAATATTTCCACTTTTATCTATAGATTCAGATTTTCCTCTAGACCTAAGTGGGCATAGTCTGTACGTTTCCATGTAAAATACCTCTTCTTAGATTATTGCTCAGTTTACTCTTTTTTTTTTTCCTGCAGAAAATCCAACCAAGAACAATAGTAAGATTCCAAAGGTTGCGAAGTCAAGCCCCCTGGCACTAGAAGCTGCCAGAAATTGGGTTGTTCGCATGAGTTCAGTTTTATCTCCTATTTTGATTTCTTTTTACAAAATCCTGCATATTTCAGCAGAGGGCCACAACCTCGTTCAGTGTGCAGGTTGGACAGTGAACCAGGCAGAGTGGACCAAAAAGCAAACATTTTCTCTTGTAAGGCACAGTGTGGGTATCCAGAAGGGGTAAATTATATTCTTGGCTTTGCTACCACCTTTTGTTTGATGTTGAGTTGGGTAAGATAGTATCATAATGGTAGTGTACGAGGCGGCTGAATTACGGTGGTGGTTTGGCAGCATGAATTATGGCTTTCTCCACTGTATCTTTTTTGGTCTGTGCTTTGCAACCTTTGTGTTCTTGCACCCGAGCTTTTCCAGAGCACACATTGTCCTGGAGGACTGGGTAGGTCCCTGGGTTTTTTTAGTGTCCTCAAAAGAAAACAGCATCTCGGTGATCACTGGCTTGTACAGTTTGTTGTGATCGTGCCGTTCTCCACTTGAGGGCGATGTGACCTGATTCAGTACACACAGGAGGCAATTCAGCGTGAAATTAAGATGACAGAATTTCGGCACCTGACGTTGGGTGTCCAAATGAGGTCTAAGCATCTGAGTTCCCACTGTAGTTGCTGGAGACGTGGTCAATAAAGCCAGTGGAGAGTGGAGGGAAAGCCAGCTTTCTCTAGAATAGACAGGTGTCAGCTGGGCACATGAACTGCTCCCAGCATTCGCTTGACTGTACTGGGTAGAGTCATGAGTACCTTCCCAACATAATGCCATTTGTCTTCGAGATGGCCTTGAGTCTCCTGTATCAGCTCCAGCTCCTGTCCCAGAAGGGTCTCCCAAAGGTTCTTGGTTGCATCTGCCAGTTGTGCAGAGGTGTTTTGGCTATCCCAAGGTATGTCAGGTGGCACTGGATCTCTAATTGGACAACCAAACCAAGACTCAGGTCTCTGCTCACAATTATGAGAACTTGGACATGTTGCTCATATACAGACAGGAGCACCCAGCTGCCTACATTTAAGCCTCTCGTTCTCAAGTTGAGCCCTGCACAGGGTTATTGATGTCACTAAAGAAGGGAAGATGTCCAAATGAGTGTGGAAATGCAGGACATTCTTGCTAAGGGAACTGCATGCCCACCTCTCCATTGGACTGTAAGGAAGGTGCTTCAAGGGTCAAGATCTCATGTCAAGAAGAAGCTGATGAAGTTGACTGAAAATACTGGTGATGCTCCACTGCCAGGTTGCATAGTCAGGTTTTGCTACAAAATACGTGGCAACAGAGCTTTTTAAAGACATAAAACTTTGCTTTGTAGAGGTCCATGTTGCTCTTTATGGCAAGAAATATATTTCAAGTTTCTGCAATCAAGCAATACACTTTCTTTTTGTAGCACTGGAAAACTGCCTTGCACTCCAGGAATATGGAAACATACAATGACTGCCTGACAAATGTTACTTGATCTAAACAATCCACCTTAATTATGTCTATTTTATCTGTCCGGCTGATCAGCATTTACTGTTCTTGTTTGGAGAAGGAAGAGGAGAGAAATATTATAGATGGAAACATTTCAGTCCACTCATGGGTGGACTCACATGTCCATGGACTCACAGTCCACATGAAACCAGTGTCGAAGTGACAAGTGAAGCAGACATTGCTAATGAGCAGAATCTTAAAATATGTAGACAGCAATGGTCTGTAATGAAATAAATAGATCACCATTGTCCTTAGCAGTAAGGAAAACGCTGTAGGGCACCAGATATCTATGGCAGAAGCCTAAGAGCTTGTGCTTCCTTCTGGAATTTACTCCCATGACCATGTTCAGAGTCTTCACAGGTTCAGTTTCTTTCCTAAGGTCAATTTCCACACATGACACTTGAATTTTTTTGAGCAGAAAGGGAAAGATTCTGCCTTACTGGATATAAGTGTTGTTCTGATGTGATTAGAGCTGCACAGAAACTACCCTCTTTTTGGATCAGTGGGGACAGGAAAAGACCAAGTCCCAGGTCTTGGAACAGAGCCCAGAACTACATATGCTTATCTCCTTGAAACCAGTCAAAGTTTAGACCTGTAACGAACTTTTTGGTCAAAAAATACTATTGGGGTATCCTCAAATACCTCTTATCTAGTTCTTTGGGTCCGATCATCTCCTGATGGCTGATTTAATAACACTTTGGTGTTTTTTTGCAAGGCAAGGATTTAGTTTGTTTTGGAAAAAAAAAAGAAGGAAATGAAAGTGCTTTCTTAGTATTTCATTTATGTGTTAGTGGGTTAAGAAAATAATTGTTGGATCATTTGTTTCATATGTGCCTCTGTCTCAGTTCTCAGACAGACAAGGTACTACTATTCCCTTAGCCTTTGATATGGGGCAAAAGTAATAACAAAAGGGAATTAGCACAGAAAAATTAATTCTAAAGGGGAGATTTCACACTGGCATGTGGACCTCACTCACACCAGGCTGCACAGAGGCCAAAAGCTGAGCAGGGCTCGAGACAATAGGGAAGTATCTGTCCTTGCCTAGGAAATTGTACTGGGTCTCAGAGAGGCCCAGAGAGGTGGTGGATGCCCCATCCCTGGAGACATCCCAGGCCAGGCTGGACGGGGCTCTGAGCAACCTGAGCTGGTGAAGATGTCCCTGCTCATGGCAGGGGTGGCACTGGATGAGCTTTGGAGGTCCCTTCCAACCTGAACTGTTCTATGATTCTATGATAAACGCACATTGTGGGCCTCCCCAGCCTTGGCTGTAGTCTTGCATTTTCTCCCTAGCCATGCCGCAATAGTTCTGCTCACTTGCGTCCCAGTGAAGCCATCCAGAAAGCCCTGGCACTGCAGTGGGTGACCCTCCAACCATCTGCCACTGACAGCAGGAGGCCCCTGGCTGCCTTGTTGTGGGAAGCACACAGTGACGTTCTTGCAAGAGGGACTTCTGTTGAGCAATCTCCTTGCAAAAGGCTGAGTTTACTGGCTATATCTTAAAAGCTTCCGCTGTAGTGCTGTAGGTAATGGGAATATACATTCCTGCTGGCCTGCTTGCTGCTGATTTGACATCATGCCACGTGGGGGAGGTGTTGGAAATAGGCAAATACTACAGAATAAAAAAAAAAAAAAAAAAAGAAAAAAAAAATCACTCCGAGTTGAAAGGGAGGAGAGCCAGGAAAGGAAATACCTCAGGCAAAGAATTACTACTTCTGTATCAAAGCCAGCAGCTCCTTACTCTAATATTTAACACCCAGGAGAGCTGAGGGGGAGGATGCTGAGAATGGGTGAAATTTTTCAAAGGTACCCAATTTCTAGTGATTTTCCCTGGGTACGTTTTTCTAGTTAATATTCATTTTTATGAGAAATGGGACTTTTGGTCATCATAAGCACATTTACAGATTCCACTTCAAATTGCTAAAGAGTTGCAACTTGAAAGAAAAGTGTGGAGAGCAGCTGGAAAGGGAGGTGACCCCAACCCCTACAACCAAAATCCAGCACTCCCTGCTGCTGCTTTTCTTACTGGAAGTCAAAGTAAATTGTTTCATTCTGGGTCAAAGTGATTGTTTAAGGTGTCAGTAGAAGGGAGGGGCAAAGGAGGAGACAGCATTTTGCTGTGCTTAGCTACCTAAAGGAGGGCTATTGAGAAGAAGTATGCAACAAAAGAAGATGAAATAGGTACAAGCTGTAGCAGGGGAAATTCCTTTTGTACGTAAGGAAGAACGTTTTTCTCATGAGAGCACTGAAGCACTAGAAGAGAAGCCCAGAGAGGGTGAAAAGCCTCCGTCTTTGGAGACAATCAAAACTCAATGGAGCAAGGCCCTGAACAACTAGATATGACCTTGAACCTAGACCTGCTTTGATCAGGGCGTTGAGCTACAGGCCTCCAAAGTCCCTGCCAACCCAAATTATCCTCTAGTTCTGTGAAGCTGAGATAGAGTTTGAATAAAATGAGAAAAAAAAATAAAATCCCAATTTTCCACTCATTCTTCTCCCTTCAGCACAGCTGGAGGTTGATGTTCTTGCACTTTGCCATGCTTTTTGCTTTTAATATCTCTGGCCCGTACACAGTACTAATATCCATTTCAGGTGCTGTGTTTAATCAATTAAGCTAGTTTCAAGTTATTTCAGTACCCAGGGATGCTGTCTGCATCAGTAACAGTGAAATCAATTGCACTGCAACAAGAAGCACCCTTATTGCTTTGCCAGCACTTATGGGGATGTATTCTGATGCTACAGGGACAGGGAAACAAGGTGAGGGCCAGACAAGGTACAAGCTAGGTTCTATAAGCTCACCAAGGAAAAGACAACCAGAAGGAGAAGTAAGCTGGCATTTGTTGGGAGGCTTGAAGCTGGTTGTCAAAGTACCATGGTACATGCATAGGGATCTTCTTCTCTGCTCCCTTCACCCATCTTTTTGGTAGGAATGGTGTATCCTGAGGTCCCAAGATGAGATCCAGGCCATAGGAGGCCAGTCCTTTTATCCAAACCAGCACCATGACTGCTCGTGTGTATCTGGTAAGGAGCTCCGTCCAGGTCTTCTTTTCCAAAAGAAGAAATAATTTTTTTGCCTGTTTGGAGGTGGTGCAGAGGAATCCAAGAGATGTGGCTTAGCTTTGGGGCAGGGAGGTGTGGGGACTTTTTCTTGCTGTGAAACCCTTAGACATTTTGGAGTTTTTAATTTGTGTGTGGCTTGGACTCTGCATCAGAGGCAGGAAAGCGAAACAATCTATTGCACCAGGAATTAACAGGGCAAATGCCTTAATAGTGCTTGTCACGTGTTTGGATACCATGGGGCTCTGGGTCTGATCCTACCTGCTGACTCCAGTGGGAAAGTCCATGGACTGACTTTGTTTGGCCATCCCTGTAAATATCTGGAGAGTTAGGAAAGGTCCAGGACTCGGAGTTAAATGAAACACTTGCTGGCGTGTGTGTCTTTTTTCTGCGCTGGCAAAAGCCCTGTTTGAGTGGATCCAGAAGGCTTTTGTCCCAAATATTTACAATACGCTGCTAAAAGGAACTGCTGAGTGTGACCTGGGGGCCTTCTCTCCACCTCTTTGCCTGAGGGAGATCCAAAACAATGCGAGGGAGCTGGATTTCCTGCCAGGCTGGTCTCCGCCTGGGGAAGGGATGAAAGAAAACTGAACCACAGACAGCAGATGTCCCTTATATTACTTAATATAGAACACCACGGGAGGGCGGGAGAAGAACCTGTAGTGGATGGATGAGCTGAAAGCTCTGCTGGGGAGCAGCAATCCCACAGCTCTTGGAAAGGGTTGGGACGTGGAGTGGTCAGACCCTCGGCCACATGTTGGGGTGCTGCAGCCAACTCAAACCCTGACTTGCTATGGGTCACCGCGTCTGCTTTAACTCCGCTGCAACCAGTGAGAAAAGGGGGAAAAACTGGGTTTTTGTCATTTATTGGAGGAGGGTATGATTCCTCTGGAGTTTTTGAGTCCTCCAGTGAACCACAGAGAAAGCTCTGTTCTTGCTCAGCGCTGCTCTTCTGTGGTTTCAAAAGAAACTGTGCAAAACCATTCATTCTTTTATTTGTAGAGTCTGTCCCAGTAGGACTTTATTGGTGTCTCTCCTCTTAAATTCAGAGACTTTTTCCTGGCTTAAAGGTAGCTGGTATTATAATTGACTTTCAGCTGCCTCTCCACAGGAAGTTGCAGTATCAAATTCCCTTTTATGTTGCTGCATCGTGGAGACGTTCCCATGGATTTTGGGGAAAAGGAAGAATGAAAAGGTGAGAGTGGGATAGAAAACTGCCTCTGTTTGGTCCTGAGTCTGCTGCTGCTTGCCCTGAGGTTAAGAAGGGCTCAAGCTCTGCCCTAATGAGGACCACCACTAGTAAGAGCTATGTGGTGATCACCATCATCACAGCTCATGTAGGGGACCTTCACTTGGGTCTAGATAACTGTTGTTCCTGAAGCTTTCTCTAAAAGTCACTCTTGCTCCCAAATAGTGGTTGTGTCTCCTTATTTGTTTCTGAAAGATGGCGAGAGAAATCCTCGTATTCAGTCCTGGCTAGATTCCCATCCCAGCCCAGAGTGTTACAAGAGCCAGTCTTGGTCACCTTGAGTGCCCATGCAGAAACATATGTCTGCACCTCCTCATAGCTTGCATTTCTCTGTGGATTTACCGACCACAGAACAGGGAAGGAGAAGACACTTGCAAGGCTCAAACCCCATACTTTCAAAGCAGGAATCGTGCTAACAAACCTAGAGAAGTAGACAGCCAAGGTTAACCATATTAGCTACAATTACAAGGGCTAGCCATCTTCATTCTGTGGGGCAAAACTGGTCTCTAGGGATGGTCAGGAAGGCTGTTTCCCCTGTGGAACTGGATTATACAAGCAGGTGCACGAAGCAGGTTTTATGACTGCAGTGCAGTAACAGCTGGAGATCACAGCCCTGGATTTGGTTTCTTGGCTTGGCCCAAGATTATACATTACCACAGGGATCACCAGAGGTGCACAATCTCATTCAAATCAGATAAGAGCATCTGCCTTTTCCTGCTGCCCTACACAGACACGGCAAAACTGGCCCTGGCATAATTCTATTGGACCAAGCACCATTTACCTCCACAGATAATTTAGTCCAGCATGTTACGAAGCGCCAGAGCCACCAGGGCTTGAATTCCCACGGCCGCAGCTGCTCATGGTGGAGCTGGCAGAGGGCACATTTCCATCATTCATCGAGTGATTTTACTTTCCCACCAGGGCTTCAGCAAGTGGAGCAGCTTCCACCCAGCCATAAAAGACTTTTTCCTCACATTCGGCTGTGCACAGGTGGAGACTTGATGTGGCATAGATGCACAAGGACCATTTGGCTGTGGCTGTATCATGTTGGTTGAGCACCTCCAGACTGGCATGGATGCTTATTTGGGGTTGTTCTTTGAACAGCTCTACTGTACCTCTTTCTTCTAATATACCGGTGGTGCAAAAGTCTGGCCAATAAATGCCCATGATAGGAATTGAGATGCAAATGAAGATGCTGAAGCACCCGTGACCATGAAAGCCTTTTTCCTCGTGTGAACATAAGCAGAAAGACTAAGGAAACAGCCTTTATGTGATGACCATTTGAGCATGGCCCATACTCCACAAGCTCTTGTGGGATATTGTCAACCAGCATCTGTTGGCGGGCCAGCACTGTCCAAATCCTCCAAGCCATTTCTGAGTAGGCACAAAGAGTCCTCCAGCATTTCATAAAAGAGCATTGAGGTCCCAGGTCTGACACATGAGGTGGCAGTGAGTTCTGCCAGGTTGTGATACAAGGAACCCTGTATGTGACATGGCCAACATTATGAGAAACCTGGCCTAGCGGATGGTGTCCCTGCCCATGACAGGGTGGGTTGGAACTAGATGATCTTTAAGGCCCCTTCCAATCCAAACTATTCTATGATTCTATGGTGCTCTTGTCTAAGTGCACTGATTCTGCTTTGCATTAAACAGCAAAACTATGGAGAAACTTCACACTAGCAAACCCCAGTGAAGAGCAGGGGCAGTTCCTAAGTAATTGGAGTTGCTTGAGTTTTCTTGTCAAAAGGTCATGGCTGTTCAGCTAGGAGGTGGGAGAAAAAAGGGCTATCAGCATTACACGGTGGTATAATTTAAAGCCATAACTCCCGGGACTGTAGCTGAACGATCAGACAGGGGCTGCTGAAGAGCTGTGATGTGAGACGAGCTGACCCGGCGAGCAGCTCAGCGGGGAGGCACGTGGCGCTGGGCCTGGCAGGCCGGGCGAGCGCTTGGGAAGCCGCAGTTTTATCTCCTCCGAGATGCCTTGGCCGTACGCACAGGACGTGGCGTGCCGCCAGAGCTGGAGACACCGCTGCCCTGCGGGGAGCACAGCGACGGGGGCTGAGCTGAGGTTTTGGCAGGTCTGCCGCAGCACGGCTGGGTTGGCTGCTCGGGAGCTGTGGAAACGCTCGTGCTGCCAGTCCGGGGAGAGACCTTTAGAGCTGAGAGCTGCCAGGCAGGGCACGTGAAGCAGCTGCGTGTCGGCTGGTGAGCTATGCAGGTCCTGGGCACGGGTTCTGGCAGCAGCACAAGACTGTCCACGATGTTAGGTGGTGAGCACAGTCCCTGGCACGGCCCTGCTGGCATTTCCCAGGTGATGCCCCGGCACGATTTGGAGGTTATCACAGGCTGGAGACATCTCCAACAGGCAGCAGCGATGTGGCTCTCGTTTTTGAGAGGACAAGAATATCTCAGCAGAATAGATGCAAACTGTGCTGCGGTGTCTGTTGTCTGCAGAGATAGAAAAGGGGCTCATGCCCACCCTGTTGGCTGATGCAGCCAGGAGGGTGAGAGGGTGCAGAATTGGGGCTGGCAGTCGGGATTCCTGGCTGTCCATCCTGCGCTCAAGCCACTTCACATAATGGCCTCCTAGAGATCCGTCTGTTCATTTATAGTCACCTCTGAACTCTCCCTGGCTTCTGTCAGGTTAACACATACACTCCCCAGCCCTGCAGATGCTCAGGAAAATTCAAACTAGGTGGGATCTGCATTGGGAAATAGCAGTTGAACACTCCGAATTGCTACATTGATCTCCCACAATGTGGGACTTTATTCAAGTGCTTCTACTTTATCCTGATTTAAATACCCTGGCAGTGGTGCAGCCCCACAGCTCTCAAGAACCACCGTCATTTGAACAGCGCTTTGCAAAAAATACAAGCTGCGAAATTTCCTGGTGCCACCTGGGTTTCTTGAGAAAAAACAGTGAAAAAACTGCTGCTGGCTACTGTATTACAGCACAACAGGGCTGCAGGCAGGCCGGCTTTTTGGTCTTATCGCAGAGTTGAAATTGATGAATAATGGGGCTAACAAAGTGAAAGAAGGTCCTTCCTCACGCTACCCGGGGAACAGGAAATTCTGCACGGGCGAGCGCGCAGAGGTGAACAAAGCGTTAAACCCTGGCAGAGCAGCTGCCGCTGACCTTCTGGTCCCAGCACTGCTAAACAAAGCTCCTGTTACAGCTGAACTTTAGTACCAACTTCTGCTGCTCCAGGGATCCTCGCAAAAGTACACGCCGAGCTGCAATTAGTAGGATGCAGCTCAGTGGGGAATGGTGGAGGAAAGAGGATGGTAGGGTGGTGAAGGCCATGGAGGCCACCGTGTGCTCTCCCAAAAGCCTTCCTCTGCTGTAGCCGGTAGTTTAGGACTCGTGAAGCTGGAGATTGCTTCCAGACCGGGGTGTTCTATAGCTGTTGGTTGATATATCTGCAATAAACTTTCTAATTTCTACTCAGACTTTTCGCCTTCGCAGCATCCCGCAGCAATGAGTTCCATGCATTAATTATGTGCATTGGGAAAACATGCTTCCTTTTGTGTCTTAAATGTGCTTAATCGCAAGAGTTCTGAGTGCTCCTGGGTCCTCTGGTATGAGAAATTACGAACAATTGTTTAATATTCCTCTTTCTCTCCCTGTTCATGCTTTTACAACCTCTAATATCGTATCCTCAGAGAAGTCTTTCCTTTAAGAGGGACAATCCAAATGCATTCAGTCTGCTCTCACATGGGAGCCTTCCGCAGCCCACACTTAATGACAGGCATCCTTGCTACCCTCCTGCATTACTTTCTTAGAAAGTAGAATTTGAGACACTTCCCAGCAGAGGTCTAACGTGAGGAACACTTCCAACGGATGGCACTTCTCATCCTCCACTGATGATGATGATGATGATGTTAGAATTACACCCCACAGGAAAAATGCACTTATTTCTGTGTGAGACTTGATAAGAACGATGATACGGACTAGACACGAGGCATCTGGAGTCTCTGTGTCTTTATTCAGAGCTCAAAACTTCAAGGAAGAAAAGAATTTTTTCTGTGAAATAATAAATGAGACTCAGCAGACTTAGATGGGCAAGAAGACTGGCTTTGCCACAGAATAAAGAAACTGGTCGAAAAAACCCCACCAACTTTGGGTTGAAATAGCAATAAACATTATCTTAATATTTTCTGCACAGAAATTAGTTCAGTTGTGGTGCCCAGTTTTGACAGTTTGAGCTTGAAATTTGCCCTTATCCAACTCAGTGTTTTTTGCACATAAAATTTACAGTGTGGTCAAACCCAGAGCTGTCCATGATGTATTTTTTACTGCTCAAGGTTGAGATCTCTTGAGTTCCTTGGCCTTATTGCTCCCAGCCTGTTGCCGTCACACTGACTGCAGGGTAGGGAAATGGGGACCCTGTGGTTGCTGAAGGTGGTGGGCATTGCTCCCCAGGTATGCAAGAATCTGGGGGAGGTATATTGGGAGGAAGGTGGGTTGACCATCAGAGGTTTACCTAACAGTACATGTCAATAGGGAGGTGCTTGAGGTCAAGCTTAAGATCAGCTCATTATTGCCAATACTGTTCCCTGGGCTGCAGGACAGCAGGGAGCCTGGAAGGACAAAAAAATTATTTCTTAGGAGGCTAGGAGACTATTCGAGCTTTCTTCATCCCAGACTAGTGGCAAGAAGTACCCCAAAGTGGTTGAACACTCAAGTGCATGGCATTCAGACCCTTAGGAGTAAAAGAATGTGCAACTTGCCATATTGGATCATTCTGGGCATGTAAAATCCTACCAAGAGTTTCTCTGAGCTTTTAGCAAGCAGTGTTTGTGGATTTAACCCTTCAAAGGCAGGACATTACCTAGATACCTGGAGTCTGGGTACCCATCCCCTCCACATCCAACCAGGAGAGGCAGAAAGCAGTACATTTGTTAAAATCTGTGTATTTTGGTTTGGACCAAACTTCCTTCTGTGGAAACTGGTTTCATCAGACAGCCTCAGCCTCTAAGCAACATTTATTACTCAGAGTGGCTCTTCACCTTTCAAAGAAAGTCCGAATTCAGCTCAAAACTGACCTGCGTCTTGGGATGCCCCTGGGATGCAGCAGGACCGTGGTTTGGAAACAGCTTTGGTTGCACTGTGGGTGAGAGATGTGGTTTCCACTTTGCAGGAAGTATTTGCGACTGAGACCATAAAGTCTCATGCGAGGAGACAAGTGCCTTGCAGAGAAGGTCACTTTGGGAACTTGGAGGCTGTGGGGCAGCTCCTTCCCCTGTCAGGACACCCACAGACCTCCTCTCCCATCAGACTGGAAGGCAGCGCTGTGTAGCGTTGCCAGGACTCTTGGCTGAGCCACATCACTCCTGGGGATTTGCCCCAGTTCCTGGGATTTTGAGAAGCCTCATCTTCCATTTTGAAAAGCTGTGAACCTGATGGTTGCTGAGAAAGACTAGAAAGCATGGTACAGGCGTAGTTGTGAAGCTTAAAGCCTCAACATTAACACTAAAATTTGACACTTTTTGGTTTCAGAAACCTGCTATGGGTGGGTGTGTGAGGAGGCAGGCAGTGACACTGGTGCTTTTAGCAGTAACATCAACAGCATCAACACTAACAGAGCCACCATAGACTTCATTTGCATTTGCTCTGTGATAACAAGTCCTCCCAGAAAAGAGTCCTGTAGGTGCTGCAGAAGTGAGGGGTAAGACCACTCAGCCCCAAGGAGCTCCTGGTCCAAGCACAAGGGCTCTGACTTGCAGTAGCTGATTCTTCTCCACGATGACCTGACCTTGTCCCTCAGGTTACAGCTCCCCAACCTCTGCACTTGTTCACCTGTGTTATCAAAGCTAACGAACACGGGGGTCTTGCTTAGGTGTCTGGGATGCAATTAGCTCAGCATCTTCCAGAGACTTTTGGGACCCTGTGGAGGTGATACCCACTCCCTTTCCTTCATGAATCATTGCGTTTGGTGAAAGGATGCTGTAAGCAGAGGCAGAGCAAGCATTTAGAGAGGTGCCTGGTGCATGCTTAGTCTTTTCTCCATGGGTGCCTGTCAGAAGAAATCGTTGCAGCTGTCTGGGAGATTTCTTGCCTCCTCCTGCTAGATGTGTGTGTAACTAGCGACAGGCTGGTGCACTGAGTTCTTGTGTACCTGGGATACGGTGGGAGTAATTTTGGCATGTTTGGAGATCCCGTGCATCATCCCAGGTCAGGAGGAAGTGCAGGCTTGATTGCACCACAGCCA
Organism: Pampusana beccarii; assembly: GCA_013399365.1. Classification (NCBI taxonomy): domain Eukaryota; kingdom Metazoa; phylum Chordata; class Aves; order Columbiformes; family Columbidae; genus Pampusana; species Pampusana beccarii. The sequence goes on along the minus strand of VWYH01003956.1, from coordinate 47,038 downwards.
GTATTTGTCGGGGGCTGAAATCGTGGTATTAATGGTAACAGTGGCCAAGCTTCCAAACTGGTCGATGCTGTGGAAAGCTGCCAGGACTGATTCCTCACCCAGCACCTCCAGGAACATGCCTGGGTGCTGGCTCATCCTCGTTACTTAGTGCTCCCCTCCAGCCCTGCCTCTCCACCAGCAGGCAACTGGTAGGAGACTGCACAGCGGTAGGAACTGAAGCCTGGGGGTCTCCCTGCTAGGAGCATCCCCCTGTAAAGATGGCATGAGGAGCACTTGCCAGCTTCCCAGGGCCACCATTGCAAACTGAAAAATGTTTCCAGACACAGCCAGACAGCTGCCCGGAATGGCTTTACATTGCTCTGTCCCTAAAACTTTTTTAAAAAATCTCCTAAATCAATAGTCTGGTGCACTGTGCAACGCAGCCGGGATGAAAACATACCCAAAAGCCAAACCTCCAACCTCCACACTTGCTTTGGACATCATGAATTACCAGTAGACATACAACTAGCAGGAGAGAGGCTGGGGAGAGCAGAGGTCCACTAGCAATTCCCTACCCCCAGCATATGGCTAATTAAAATTTCTAATTAAAGCACTGTGGGGGTGAAGAAAGGAAGCTCTTTGCCGAAAGTCCCCCTCCTTTTTCTGTGTTTCCTTCGATAGCTTTATAAATTTCCTCCCTAAATTAACTAATTAATATCACCTAATCAGTTAATAGAATTAGCTAATTAGATTGCTTAATGGAATTTCTGAAGAGCAGATTTAGACACTCTTAAGGAGACTTTAATCACTTTTTATCAGAGAAACAGGGTACCAGTGTCTGCATTCATTCAGCAACTCAGAGCAACCGCCCTTATCAGCAGAACATTTCTGAAAATCACTAATCTGGCTTCATCCTGTTCCAGAGTCGCAGCTACAGTCACCCAGGCTTGAAAGGTCAGGCTGAGCCTTGCTAGCTTGCCCCTCCAAGTCGCTGTTGTCTCCACCTGATCACATTGAAAATCCACCGCTCTCAGTGTTTTAATAGAGTCAGTGTTGGGTAGAGCACTGCAAAGCTAACCCATCTCCCTAGGGGACCTGAAGGGGTTTATTAGCCTGTGGCATTTTCTCAGCTCATTTGCTGAGGGTGATGCTTCAGTGGTAGTGAGTGACAGAAAATCCCTCTCTCAGCACCCACAGTGGTCGTGTCTGCAGAAGTTAAAGTTTTCTCCCAGTCCCCTCCGCAGCAGCCTGAAACACATACACATACACACACTCACATGCAATCATAGAATAGTTTGGATTAGAAGGGACCTCCAAAGCTCATCTAGTCCACCCCTGCCATGAGCAGGGACATCTTCACCAGCTCAGGTTGCTCAGAGCCCCGTCCAGCCTGGCCTGGGATGTCTCCAGGGATGGTTCATCCACCACCTCTCTGGCCAACCTGGGACAGGCTTTCACCACCCTCAGTGTAAGAAATTTCTCCCTCTTGTCTGTCCTGAATCTCCTCTCTTTTACTTTAAAACCGTTATCCCTTGCCCTACTGCAACAGACGTTGCTAAAAAGTCTGTCCCCATCTTTCTTATAGGCCCCTTTTAAGTGCTGAAAGGCTGCAATAAGGAACTGGAGGAAAACGGGCTGGTCTGGGACAGCTCATTGTGTTCCTGCTTCCACACCAAATGCTAGATCCTGAGTGACCTGCACTGCTCCTTGGGCTGCCTGGAGTTGGGTTGATGTCCCCCAGCCCAACATCTGGCTTTCTGCAGTGGTGGGAAGGGAGGCAGGGATCTGCTCTCCACACAACATTGCAAACATGGCTTGGAAACAATTTCCAAACTGTGTGCAGCTTCCAGCCACCATGTTAATTGGTTTGTTATCAGGGAGGCTGTCAGCAGCCACAGCTGAATGTGGGATACACATTCCCGGTTGGGTCTGGGAGCCCTGTGTCTGTCTCAGGCAGAGATCCAACCTGGCCATTTGGAAGCCATTCAGTTGCCTTCCCCCTGGGCAAAATGTGTCCACCCTGCAGCAAAATCAGCTGGGCACAGCCTGAACCGCAGACTCTGGAGGTGGCTTAATCCATCCCTGGTTTTTGACACCATAACCTGAGACGGGTGCAGCAGCCAGCGGCTGTGCTGTTCCTCACAGTTGCTGCTGTATTGATTGTGTGATCTTCTGTTCTCACCCTGAGCGTAGCGTGGAGTGGAAGAATCTAGTGTGAGCTCTCACCATGGAGGTGACACTCTGCTTCTCTGTTGGCTGTGCCCACATGATTTAATTAAACAATTACGCTGTGTTAGACTCTTCATACAATTACATGCTCTAAGAACTCCTAAGAGGTCACCATTTATCAATGGTTTTCAAAGCAGGCTCCTTCTCCAGGGTTGGCTCTGTTGCGTTTTAGCCAGTAGCTAGTATGGTTGTCCAGCTGCAGCTCTAATAACCTCTGATAGATTTTTGTAGGGAATTTGCCTAATTTCCTTAGGAGCCCTTGTGCAATTCTATCATCCACAATGTCCTGCAGCAAGGAGCTCCACAGCTCAACTGCACCTTGGGTAATGAACCACATCCTTTTGTTTGTTTAAGCCATCTGCCTGTTAGTTTTACTTGTTGGTCTCTAATTCCTGTACTGGTAGAGACTACAGACACCTGGTCCTTGTTTATCTTCTTTGAGCCACTGATGATGTTTTAGACATCACATCCCTACTCTTTCCCCAATGACTTTCGAAGACAGATGAGTCCTAGCTTATTTGATCATTGTACTGTGAGTTATACAAAGGGCATTCCATAACTGTGCTATATTTGTCCATTCCAGGTGTTTCATATTCAACAAAACGTTTATGATAGCACACTTCATTTAAACTTCTGAAAAGCACGGTAGTATGTGATTGTTTTGGAGAGATGGGGAATGATGTGAGCACAGAGATATAGTGAACACACTAGGAGCATGGATAAAGATTTTAACAAAAATATTAATCTCTAATTAATGTCCTATTTGTAAAGGTTTTCCAAAACAATAACAATAATTAAAAAAAAATATTCCTGAAACTGAATACTGCAAGGAAGATCTGGTTTACTGCTAAAGTCTTGCTCAGGGATTGTATTGTGACCCAGCTTGAAATGGTTAACACTGTAAAGCTAAAATATCCCTCTACTGGCCATTCCTCTGGTGTGTCCGTTTTCACAGGCTCTGACTCCTGCGCTCCTTGAACATGTGAACACTTTCTGGTTTCCAAAACTACAAGCTTATATCAACTTTCCCCTAGTCGGGTCACTAGCAAAGCTGTGTAAACAAATGACCTGTAGCCATAATCTTCTTCAGTTCCCCCTATTGATTTCACTCTGCTATTTGCCTGCCAAATATAAGCAAACCTTCCTTCGGAAGTGGAGAAACTTTTGAATGCCACTTAGATGGGGTGAGTGAGAGGAGACTGAAAACAGTCTGCCAGAATCCTGTGATCACAGACTGGTACTGAGGAAGTGTACTGGTTTTGGCTGGGAAAGAGTTAATTTTTGTTATAGCATCTTACGTGGTGCTATGTTGTGGATTTGCTTTGAAAACAGTGTTGATAACACACCAATACTTTAGTTACTGCTGAGCAGTGCTTGCATAGCATCAAGAACTTTTCTGCTCCTCAGATTGCCCCACCAGTGAGTAGCCTGGGGGTGCACAAGGAATTGCAAGGGGACACATCGGGGACAGCTGACCCCAACTGACCAAAGGGATATCCCACACCACATGATGCCACGCTCAGCAATAAAGTCTGGGGAAGAAGGAGGAAAGGGGGGCTGTTTGAAGTTATCTTGTTTGTCTTCCGAGATCTCATGATGGACCTTGGCTTCCCTGGGGATGGCTGAACACCTGCCTGCTGGTGGGAAGTAGTGAATGAATCCCTTGTTTCACTTTTGCTTTACCTATGAAACTGTCTTTATCTCAACCCACACAGTTTCTCACTTTTACCATTCCACTGGGGAAGAATGACTGAGTGGCTGCGTGGGGCTGAGCCGCTGGCCAGGGTTGAACCACAGCAGGAAGACAGCCAGGTTGATATGGTTAATAAAACTTCTTCAAGAAATATCACCTATGATAACATGTGTACGTTTTGCAGTATCAAGGGGATGACAATTAGGTGGACCAGTTCACTGCTGCATCTTGAAAGCCATTCATGCCATGACTCCAATGAGTAGAGCTATTTTGAAGTGGCTTCCCCAGAGCCTGGTCTTGCTCGACTGCTGTTAAAAGTTTTATATAAGTCATTTTGCAGTGATATAGAACATATAGAGATAAGGAAACTTCTATGTCGTTACAGATGACACAGAAATTACCAGACCAGCAAATAAAGAAGATATAGCTCACTCATACTGAGAAATATGGATTGTATATTGAACTGGTCATGGTTCAGAGGATGCTTTTAGTCCAGTTAAATTGAAAGGAATCCCCCTGGGAGTGAAGGATGCAAGACTATGCTTACAGAAAAAGAAGCTCCATGTTTGAAAGCAACGTCTTGAGGAACGACTTCAGGGTCACCTGTGATAACCTCTCGAGATGAGCTCTCACTGCAACGCCACAAGGCAAAAAAAACCCCTTCAGATCAGTTGAAAAGGTCGGTCATGTCAGCTGGGACAGGGAAAACACAGTCCTGGGAAGAGAGCTGTGCTGAGCCCAGGCATGTTGGGAGAGCAAGCATGAAGAATTGCTCAGACAGACACCCAGAGCTGGACAGCAGTAGCCGGAAATGAAAGAAATTCCACCTCAAACTAGACATGAGCTCCCTAAGGCTGGAGATGACTGAACACTGGGCTGCCTGGACAGAACTGGTGGGCTGGTGTCCTCTCTCCAGAGGGGCTGCTGAGGTTATTCTGTAGCTCAGCTTTGAGGAGATCTTGTTTGAGGGTGGAGCTGGAGGAGTGGTGGCCTCCGGGACCTGTGAGGTTATGGATGTGATTGCACATTTTTCCCAGTTCTGTTCAGGTCTGGCCCACAGTAAGATAAACCTGATGAGCTCCAGGCTATCCTGAAGTGTGCCAGGAAGGACTCCTGTACAGGAGTCCTGTACAGGAGTCCTTGGGTTTCATAAAGAGAAGTCGTAGAATCATAGAACAGAATCATAGAACAGTTTGGGATAGAAAGGACCTCTAAAGCTCATTCAGTTCAACCCCTGCAATGAGTAGGGACATCACAACCAGCTCAGGTTGCTCAGAGCCCCGTCCAGCCTGGCCTGGGATGTCTCCAGGGATGGGGCATCCACCACCTCTCTGGGCAATTTCACCACCTCCAGTGTACAAAATTTCTTCCTTGTGTCTAGCTTGAATCTCCTCTGCTTCAGTTTAAAACCATCACCCCTTGTCCTGTCACAACAGGCCCTGCTAAAAAGTCTGTCCCCATCTTTCTTATCGGCCCTTTTTAAGTACGAGAAGGCCACAACAAGGTCTCCCTGGAGCTTTCTCCTCTCCAGGCTGAACACCCCAACTCTCTCAGCCTGTCCTCCCAGCAGAGCTGTTCCAGCCTTGGATCATTTCTGTGGCTCCTCTGGACCTTCTCCTACAGGTCCATGTCTTTTCTAAATCATTTAGTGGCTTGCTGGGCTGTGATGGAGGAGCCCACTTAGATGAGCTAACGCTCCCTTACACCAGAGATTCTTGTTGCTGATGTGTGTGTGCAGAGATGCACATACTCATGTTCAAGTGAGTCTGCAGCTACGCGCCCTGGGATGCTCAGCCCCACCAATGATGTCCAGGGCAGCACCACAACTCCTGCATTCACTCAGCCAGATGGAATGTTTTTCTCTTTCCTCTTCATTTGCCCTTCAAATTATTTGAAACACACAATTTATACAAGCGGAAGCTGCTTGCTTTTTGCTTCCCCTGCAAAACAAAAGGAGAGACAGAGAGGAAAGATTGTACACATGAAGAAAAAGCTCCAGAAAAACAACCTTACAGCTGACAGCTGAGATGGGGTCTCCCCCAGGGAGAGGAATGCATTATATTAGCTGTGATACACTAGGGAACCTTGTGCATACATCACTTCCCAAAATGTTTTTAAAAGTTCATTAACTTCCAGTGGAAAGTTGTGGCTGCATCAGTTGCCTTCGAGCCATTTTTGCCGACTCTTGGCCCTGGCTGGGGAATACTTTGTTGATTTAGACGGGTCTATTAGAAAGTGTAAGTCTGCTGGGATATATAAAAGGCAAAGCTTCACTCTCCTGAACATTTCCTTAGTGCAGCACTTTAAAAATTGCACGGGAAGCAGGCTTTGAATGCCTTGCTGCTTTTTAACTGCTGGACTTTCAGCTTCAATGTTTCAACTTGGTTAGTAACCTGTAAATGACACCAATAAAAAGGAATCTGAATGGAGAGAGAGGAGAGAAAGATAAAGATGAGATCCATCCAGCATTTCTATTGTTTCCGGGAATTTGTTTCTAACCAGTAATAAAAACACCTGGCACCCAGCGAGGATCATGTGCTGGAAAACTGGATGTGACCCACTTACACAAGGAAAATGCCTTTTTTTATGGTGAAAAAAAAAAAAGAAGCCTATAATATCAGAGCAGGGAGGATAGTGGGGTGAAATATTTAAATATTTTGGGGGTTGTCTCCACTGCTTTTTGGAGGTGCTCTCCCAAATCAGTGCTCCCGGAGCATCTTCTCCTCCCATTGTCTCACAAGGCCTGGACCAGTGATGCCCAGGGAGGCCCTGGAGATGCAGCTGCTGTACCGCCCACTATTTTCTTTCATGACCCTGCCTGCCAAAATGTGCTCAGATACTGTATTTTCCCCTTCTTTTTATTATCTTTTCCTTCAATCTGACTGCTGTAACATTAAAAAAGAAAGAGATTTTAAAAAGGAAGGAAATAGTCAAGCTGTCATAATCAGAAAGCAAGAACAATACGAACTGTTTGCTGAATGTATTCAATTTATTTATTTATTTATCTTCTTCTCAATCAGACCAAATATTGCTTGGTGGCCGAAGAGAAATGGCTGTATTATGCTGGCTCTGACATACCTTGTATGCCGCTAAGCCTAATACATATTTATTTAAAATATTAATGCAGATGACTGAGTGCTGCCTGGCTGATAAGCATGTTCATCAGCGACTTTTGTGCGCATTGTCTTCTGTTGCTCTCCAAGCCTCGCTCAGGGGCCTTGTTGGAAGAAGAAATATACTGGAGAGTAAAGGTTTGCTTCCTGCCCTATAGGAATTTTTTAATTACCATTTTGACAGAGAACAAGTTTAACTGGCTTTTCAACTACAGAGTATAAGGTCATTGCTATCACAGACCATAAAGAAGATACAAAAATGAGGTAATAAAGTATATGGGCTGTGTATGTCTGGTAATTTAACATTATTCTTGTAACCCTGTGAGTCACCTGTGACTAATTTAAAAATGCTGATGCACTTAGATGAAAGCCCCAGTAAACCACCTAAATCAGAGTCTGAGAGCAGTAAACACTGGGGGTGGGGAGGAGGATGGAGACGAGGAGTGGATCCAGGCTTTTATCTGAAAAGATGCAATCAAGATGTGCCTTCAGCTGGTGGTTCGCAGATCCCGAGAAGCTGCCTGCCCTTGTACCAGCATCCCAATGTGCTGTTCACCCACCGTGTGCCTGCACAGCGCTCCAGTGCTCTCCCACCAGGGCAGGAGCAGAAATGGGTCAAATTCAGAGAGCTTTGGGCAGGCATCACCTCCTAAGGGTGACAACCAGCCCTGGGGGCTGCAGGTCCTGGGTTCCTGCTGAACAGGCTGAGGGGGGTTACTGGGCACCTGATTCCAGGGCAGCATCTCTTCAGCTGCTTGATAAAGGTCTTTTATCCAAAAAAAAAAGGGAGGGACAGAGACGTAAGATGCTGCTTCTGCTACGTTGCTGCTGAGAGATGCTGCCTGCACTGAATTTGGAGTATTGCTCTTTCAGTTCCTTTTTTCCCCCTGTCCTTCACCAGCAACTGCTTGTTTGTTTTTCAGCTGTCAGTATCATGGGGCTGGAGGTAGAGGAAGTTTTTCTTGCAGGTAGACAATATTTCCAGGTGGAATCCCCAAGTGGGTAAGTTACAGAGCCATTTTGTGCTGATGAAACCAATTACAAATCAGCTCAGCCCCCCAAAATCCTGCTTGCCCCCATCCCCCTGTCTCTGTGTTCCCACTCCTTGCCTGTCAGAGACCTGGCACAGCTCACCCTGGGGTGAGTCGGTTCAGGGAGATGAACCAGAAGGAAATTATTTGCTTGTTTGGGATGTTTTCTGCTGGCTTAGCTCTCCAGACCAGCTGCCCACAGAGAAAGGGTGGGTACCTCCAGGAGGAGGAGACCCCATGAGTTGTGGGGCAGAGGTTGGGACCCCTGGTATTGCCAGACCTGGTGGGTTAAAAATTCAGGTAATGTTCCACATCTTGAGATACCCTTCCCTTCCCCACCCTCCCTATCCCCTGCAGGGAGGCAATGAGACCTTTCACATGCTGGTGCTGTGAGTCTTTTTTTCTATGCAGAACAGGGACCAGAGGGGCATTTTTGTCTGTAATATCTCAGTTATTTTCTATATAAAGCAAAAATTTCCAGACTAGCTCTAATATGAAGACAAACATTACTCCTAACCTCAGCATTATGGGTTGTGAATTTGTACTGGCTCCAAGAAACCCAGTTGTGGAGCTCTCTTTGGGGGAGAAAAAGGTGAATTACTGCCATGGAAAACAGGTCAGGAAAGGAGAGCAGATACATAATAACGAGGGCTGGGGACACTTGAAGGAAACAGCAATGGTCGATAGATATTGATCCCCCTCTTTGGTGCGCTCAGCTGCTGCAGGCTGGAGAAGAAAAGCCTATTGTTCCTCCTGGGAAGGTGCGGGAGGCTGGTTGTTCTCGTTGGCCCCAGGAGCAGATGGGCCAGAGCTGGTTTTTGTGTGCTATCTGGCACAGCAGAGGCTGGCCCGCGGTGGGGAGGAAGGGATGTTCCCATGCTGCACTGCCCCAAACCCCTGTTTTCTGCTGAAATCTCAGCAAAGTAACTCAACACAGCATTACCCACAACTCCTGTGCGACTGCACAGCCCCATGGGGCATGTGCCACTTGATTTTGGAAGCCAAGCCATGCTGGTGGAAATGGAGAAGTTCTGCCACGGTCTGCTTTGTCCTGCTGGTAAATCTACTCTACGCTTCAGAGTAGTTCTGCCCTGCCTAGTCCTGGACCCATAACTTTGTGGATTTCCTGCAGAAGGCAGTTGCAAGACGAGAGAGGAGTGGTGGACTGATGGGTGACATAGATGTAGAGTCCTTCAGAAAAGATGCTGAAATATGAGTCACCAGGACTATCCGAAAGACCCTAAAGGGCAGGTAGGAGAGGAGTGGACCTCTGCTAGGGGCCAGGTTGGTCCTCCTGGTTTCAGTTGACAAGGTGATTACCAGAGCAAAACATCCTCCCTTATTCACTCCTTCCTTGACGCAGCCATCAGACCCATCATGACACCTCTGGACCGGGAATGTGGAAATGCCAGTTTCCCTCCCCTCTCTGACCTGTCCCATGGTATGATTTGGGCTGAGTCACTCCACTGCTTCTCTTTCCCCTGGGTCCTTTGTCTTGTCAGATGAGCCCATGAGCTTCTCTGCCAACCGTGCTGCCTCTTGCGTGTTTGTTCAACCTGCAGCACAAGACACCAAACCCCACCATGACCTCCAGTCCTCACTGCAACACAGATAATGAGGGTTTATTTCAGGCAGTCTTCACGAGAAAGGCCTTGGTATCGAACACCCAAATTTCTTAGCTCCCTAGGAATGCGATTTCTGCCCCTAAAAATATTGCAACATTTGTCTTCACTATGACACACCGTGAAAAAGCGACTTGGGAACAAGCCTACCTGGGTGCCTTCACAGAATAACAAAGCCTGACATAAGGCAACAGGTCTCAGGAAAAAAAAAAAATTAAACATTTTTGACATAAATGATAACATTTTCAGCTAAAACCTCAACATTTACAAGTGGCGATTTGAAAGGGGAAAAGAAAAAAAAAGAATAAGCTGTTTGCTTAGACTTGGTGAAAAATAGGAGAATGCTATTGAAAGTCAAGTTTTTTGAGACAAAGGTTATGTTTTGACAGAATCCCTTATTTCATTAAGAAATACCTCTTGGTGCCAACACATCGGTCGGCCGACTCTGTTCCTCCCTGAATCCCAACAAGGTACTTAGTGCTGTGCAAAAGCAGAGAGACGGAGCCTGCTCCAAGCAGCTTCCTACCTCGCAGAATAACTCTTATCTCTCATTCTTGATTTCTTTCCTTTGTAACGTGTATTTTGAGAAATGGAGGCAAACCCTAGGAGCAAAATTGCCCAGCGTGTGACTTTCTGACATATAATCAATTGTCTGCTCACTGACTACGGACTGGCTGTGTTAATAAGTCCGTGAAGTCCTCCAATTTATCAGGCAGGGCAGCAGCATCTCTTAACCTAGAGCTGGCTGGCAATAATAGAGGGGAGCAAAGTAGCTGAATGGAGCCACTCTTCCCCGAAGTAACTTATCATTCAGTCTATATTCATGGATTAGCCTGTTTCAGGCTTTTCAGCCTCTGGCTAGCTTGCAAACCGTGCACTGTTTTTTATTCAGGATGTGGGAAAAACAATTTGTGTAGGGAAAATGTTAAGCAGCGTGTAGAAATGAGATGTCGCTAGATGATATTTTTTGGTGGAAATTTTGGAAGAAAAATCTGACAGAACCTCATGGGTAAAACCCTTTTCTTTTTAGTAGATTGGTGACTGCATGGATCATCTGAAAACAGTTAATTGTCTTATCCTGTGGGTAGCTGTGGCAAAGGCATCACCTAGTTTTAAAAGAAGACCATGTTGGGATCCTTTTTCGTATGATTAAACCACATCTGGGATGCTATCGCAGACCTGTCAGGAAAAACTTTACTAGGGCACAGATGTGTACCTGATTGAGTCTTGGAGTTTTAAAATATCTGCCTTTGGGATACTCAGCACCCCTGCAGGAAGCAGGTGAGGAGCTGGGATCAGTTATCTCGCCAGGCTGAGACACACGTGTCCGTGTCAAGAGGATGGCAGCAGCTGAGATGGTCCAAGACACAAGTTTACTCATGTTTCTTCTCGTTTTTCTTCCAAACCCACAGCAGACCATGGGAAGGAGGAGTTTGCCCTTTTAAGCAGCCAAGCTTTCCCCCCTGTTCTGCCCTTTAGCAACGGCAATCAGAGCGCTTCTCTGCTGAGACTTTTGTTCTTTGTTCCTTTGTTTTTTTCCCCTTCTCGCTCTTTATTTGTGTGCTTCAAGGAGTTCAGCTGGAGAGGGAGTTCCACCAAAGGAGGTGAGTTAAGCAGCCCTCATCTGTGCAAACTTTCCCGGGCAACAGCCCCCAGTGCAGCTGGAGCTTGGACTAGATTAAAGAAAAATATTATGGGGATTTTTAATTTCCCTGTGTGGAGCTGGGAGATGAAGAGCCACCACGAGAGAAGTTTGCCAGGGGCAGCGAGTAGATGAGAATGTCAAGCCCAGTGAGAAACTACTGAGAAGTACTGGAGCAGCATTTTTATTCGAAAGGAGTTCTCATCTCCAGCACTTGCTCCTCCAGGCACCGAGCTGGAGTACAAAATGAGATCCCCAGGGTCCAACCAACAGGACAACATCTGAAGAGCCCTGTTTAATTACAGTCGTAGGGCTGTTGTCACTCCCAACCTCCCCATGTTCTCTGGCTCTGCTGATGGCTGCAAGGTGGGGAGGAGTGTTTCTCGGAGTGATGTCGCATGTTTCTTGAAGCTGCTGCTAATGTGACCCTCTTTCTGCTCACTTTATCCATCATTTTTCAGTGGCTACACCTAGGTTTTATCACCTAGGCCCTGAGTTTTTATCGCTTGGTTTTTTCACAAAACCTCTAGTCTTGATGGAAAATAATTTTCAAAGGCACTGACATAACACAGATCCCGAATGCCGTCTCCCAGCAGGACTTAGGATCCTGCATACCATTTCAAGTTGAATTCAAAGGGAATTATTTAAATCAGGGCCCTGCACAGAAAGGCTGGGCATCCCTTCAGTCCCTGCCTGCAGGGAATCCTGCAGCTGCTCCAGACCTTCTCAAGGGACCCACCAACAGGCGCCAGATAGCGCAGGTAGCACCAGCATCCGTGGTTTGAGATCTGCGAGAGGAAGAAAGTCCGTGTGATATATTCCCATTCTCTTTTGTGCACTAAGAGCACCTTCTTGCCCAAGTCACTGGGAATTCGCTTCCTAGCGCACACCCCCACCCCAGAAGCATCCTCAAGTGGTCAAGCACAAAGCAGGACGGAAGAAAAATGCCAGATGGTTTTGACGTGCCTTTTCAACTCACGGTTTCTTCTAATAATTCAGAAAAAAAAAAAAAAAAAGAAGTTTAGTTTTCAAAAATTAAAAGAATATGTATTTAAAAGGTCTTCTGCTATATATATATATATCTATGACCATATATGTTTGCTGATTTCAAACGAATCTGGGGAGGAGGGGTGTAGTAGAGTCTCCTACATGTTCTGAGGAAAGGAAGGCTGGACTAAGGAACCTACACAGGGGAGACTCTGAACACGTGCCTCAAAGTGGGAACAAGGCTCACCTTTCAAATACTCATCTTTCGAGCTTATCTCCCTCTCCTGCATCAAAATCCTGGGACGCAGATGCAAAGGAAGCCTGGTTTCTTCAATTTCTGCTTCCTGCCCAATGTCCAGGGAGTATCTAGCTAACACTTCAGATTTTAGAAGCTAAAAATGAGCTGAAGGCTTGAATCCATGTTGCACGTCAAAACACCAGAGTGCTTTGGTGCCACTCGGCCCTTCTCGTTGCACTGGTTAACTTGAATTAGCTTGTTCGAGAATGATGCCTTTTATCTGGTTGTCACATGCATGCTTAATGTGAACAACAGCGAGAAGAATAGCAGAAGAATAAAGGCCTTTGATGGGGATTTATGAAGGTCACGTGTCTCGATTTTGCAGGGGTGGAAGCGTGCACTCAGAGGGCCCATGGGAAAGTGTGCTTGGCGGGCACCCCTAAGTGCAGAGACCTGGAGGAAACAGAGTAACTAAGAGGGGAAAAGGCAGTTCCTGATGGGGAACACAAGAAGAGGCCACATGCATCTTCACTGAGCGGTCTTTCCCCTTTAGCACTAGTGGATTTTTAGGATTTCTCCCTAAAGCAGCAAACGGGCTGAGCGCTGGAAGTGCATGGACAGACCTATGGCCGAACTGTCAGGTTGCTACCAAGATTTGGTGTCACAGGTGCCTTGAGGAACCACTTCAGATGCTCCATCGCTGGCTGGTTACTGAGTGCTAGGTTGACACGTATCTTCTGGATGGCTGATGAGGGCTTTTGGAAGAGGTGACATCATCTCCATCAGCACTGTGGGGTTCCCAGCAGGCAGAGTGACCCCAGCCAGTACAGACATGTTGCATCCATTACACTCACCAGGAGAGACTTCAAACCTAAACAAGATTAGCATTTCTCTGCAAAACTCAGTTCAGAGGAGTCTGTTCAGCGGACACAGTGCAACTGTGAGAACCACAGCAGACAACCCCAGGGAGAAGTGACCCCTAGACCCCACTGCTGAATAAATCTGGTGTCTCTTCCCTGAGGTGTTAGGACTGGAGGTGGGAGCAGCTGACACTTCTTCAAGGCCTGGAAGCAAGGCCAAAGTGCACCTTAGGATTTATAGACAGACAGTGGGTGGGTGCAGCAGATAAAGGAGATATTCAGTGAATAACATATTTAGGATCTTTATTCCTGCAGTGAAGAAGAGGCCACAGCTGAAGGCACTGTGGGTCCCTTTTGCTTTATTGGTCCTGGCAGCAGGTTTTTGCTGTGCTGGTTGCTGTATTTTCTCTTGAGAAAGCTCCAGCCCGAGCACCCAAGAGGAAGAGAGTACACCTCCAAGGAGGACACTGAATTGTTTGGGATGGGGATTGGAGCTGGCCATGCCTGCTGATTTAAGGAGAGAGGTTAATGATCTGATCCCTGCTGGTAACATGTAGTTGCATATTGCCAGACTCCTTTGGTTCACAGCAGGCAGCTGCTTGCTGGATCCTGAAGCTCCCTTGCACCAACTGATGTGTAAGGAAGCCCCTTCCTCTCCCTCCCTGCCTCTCCTCCCTGGTCCTGCTGCTCTCTTCCCCCCTTGCCGAGGCCACAGAAACATTTCCTCCAGGTCAGTCTCCTGTCAGACGCTCGCCTGTTCTGCAAAAGCTCCTTCTGTCAAAGAGGAAAGTGCCAGTGATAGAAAATGTACGTGAAAGACAACGGGGCAGACACTGGGTATCAGAGGGATTCTGGGGCTTTGTTCTCTGACGCTGTCCTTCCCATTCCTATAGCAGGGCCTGTTGCAATAGGACAAGGGGTGGTGGTTTTAAACTAAAGGAGGGGAGATTCAGGCCGGACATGAGGAAGAAATTTTTGGCACTGAGGGTGGTGAGAGCCTGGCCCAGGTTGCCCAGAGAGGTGGTGGATGAACCATCCCTGGAGACATCCCAGGCCAGGCTGGACGGGGCTCTGAGCAACCTGAGCTGGTGAAGATGTCCCTGCTCATGGCAGGGGTGGCACTGGATGAGCTTTGAAGGTCCTTTCCAATTTAAAATATTCTATTATTTTATGGTTCTATATCTTGTTCCCCTTACCTCCGTACTAAGTTGTGCTCCTTCCCAGCACTGCAGGGTGCTCGAAACAAAACTACGATTTTCCTGTTTGCTCCAATCAAAGGACTGCGGTGCACACATATCCTTACAGCAAACAGTACCTTTTTGAAGGCTGCTTGGCTCCAGCCTTAAAGCAATTTAGCAATCTGCCATCTTAAACTGTCTAATGACAACTCTTCAAGCAATTGGAAAATTGCGGCCTTCAGTAAACTCTCCAGCTGAGTGAGAGCTGGTTTGTGTCTCCTCCGCTCCCTCGGCAGGGCTTGGCACTCGCGATGAAAGTCAGGCTGCTCTCCATGAGCTTGGCAGGGCATTAATGCAAAGGCAGGGTGCAAAGGGTGTGTTGAACAGTGTCCAAGACAATGTCAATACTCTTAAATAAAATAGACCAAGGCATGGGCAGCAACTGGTGAGCTTACATGCCCACGTAAAACTTTCTTCCTCTTCAGGACAGGGCAGCTGCATCCAAACCAGCCATCAAAGATGTGCCCTCAGCTCAAGCCTCAGCCTGAACTTGGGCTCAGGGCAAGACTTCAATGGCCAGAGCTTGTCCAGGGACTGTTCTCCCAATGACCTGGCATAGTTGATCACAGGACACGTTCGGGACATGCCTCATTTTACTGAGTTCGATGATGCTTGGATATCACAAGCCAGCTATCACATTTGTAGCCTTGATTTTCTGTTACTTTGCTGAAGGAGTGGGCAAAGAAACATGTCGTGGGTTAGTGCTTACTAACGTTTGCTGTGCATCAGGTTTAGAGGCTCCATCTGGGATGCTAGGAAAATATAAATGTGTAGGAGGGATCTATCCAGCCCATCATTGCTTTGCCATCAAACTGGGTAGAAGTGGAAGGAAAAGATCTGAGGTGCTCCATGATACAGGTGGGGAAATGAGGCCTGGAGGGACCCAGAAACTCCTGGAGATGCTGGAGGAGAGTGATCGTAAGGAGCTGTGCTGTTACACTTTGCTAAGAGCTGGATGCTGGCTGAGGAGGCACGGGGCAGGCAAGGCTGAGGTTATCTCATCTCTAATGAAGCTGTCAGGGAAGCAGCAATCAGAGCACATGCACTTCCCAAAAGTAGGCTACATCTGGCTAAAGAGATTATGTTTTTTGACACATTCAGACCTGCCTGGGAAGCTGACAGCATTCTTGCCCAAGGGAAGAAGAAATGGATAAAAGACATAGTATATTACGCGTAAGGCCAAGGCAGTGTGGAGGTTCTGATAACAGAGGCAGTGTGAGGGTGAGGCTTCACCCCACAACCATGAAGAAGGCGTCTGCTCTGGCTCAGCTCACCCACCCTACTCTGCCTCATTACACGCTTGGACGGTCCCCAGTGGACCCCCTTCCTGTATCTCCCTGACCATGCAAAAATTCATCCTCACCACGGGAACTGGAAGCAAATTTCCAGGTCATCACAGGTGTCCCATCCTTCCCACAGCTGGCTGGGGTAGGGCTGGAGAAGGGGAGCTGGAAGGTGGGAAGTCATAAATCCTGACAGGGTGAGACTGGGATGCAGAGCTACAAGGTGGGTGGACGCGTGGTGCGAGCAGGGTGTAGCGTGTCTGTGTTGGCAGCTGGCTTGGCTGGAGACAGCGGAGATAAATTCAGCTGAGCTCCATGCAAGAGAGAGGAGAGGGAAGAGCATCAGGGACGTTGATTGACAACGGCTTGGCATGCTGACAGTATCCAGCTAAAGTACTCTGGCCACAGTACTCAGTCGTTGTACCTCAGGACTGGTTTCTTGTTCACGGAGCAATCACGGGCAGAGGAAACTCACAGACCCATGTTCACCTCCAGTTCTCCAAGCGCAATTCACCCCTGGTGCAAACTGGAAGAGTCTTGTCCTACCAAAGAACCTGGGCTGTGATGGGAAAGAGTATGGGACATAAAGCCAAGTATGGGACATAAAGCCAGCACATGGGGCTGTCTGCCAGCACACATACTGCCAAAGTGATGCTGTGCCGGAGGATGGCTGCAGCACCAGCTGTGCCAGGGCAGATGTGCTCAGCCAGCTGTTGGACCCCAGTGAGAGACCGCAGCATCACTTGCTGCCACCTCACCCCTTCTCTGCGTTGAACAGAGTCAGAGCCCGAAGCCAAGGAGGGTTTTGGCTCCAGCTCTGCCCACTGTGACTTGGACTCCACAAGGCAAACTGTTGAATTCCAAAACCAACGCTGAAGCCAAAAAATCCTGCAATTTGGGAAGCAATTTGATTGCACAGCTCAACTTGAGTGTTATCCCACCAGCCAGCTCTAGGGGTGAGCAGAAACTGGAGCTGATCTGAGGCCAGCGAGACCACCATTGGGCTGAATGTGCATCTCTGCAACACTTGGAGCTCTGGCTTTTATCTGTGTTTCTTTACAGCTTATCATGTTTGCACTAGAGCTCGGCAGATAACAATCTATTAACTGTAAAGTGAATTAGATCACTGCCTGGTTATTTCACTCAGCTGAGGCCAAACTGCTCTTGTCCATTCAGGAAATTTGTGTTACTTTATTCTCTCTGTGCACGAAAGCATGTCACTCTAATTACCTCCTGTCTCATTCAGCCCGAGCAACCCCGAAATGTTTGTGAGGCAGGAGGAGAGCTATAACCTCATTAGAGCATGTTATCGTAAGAGATCAGACACTGGCAGGGGTTTGTTGTGGTGAGCTGTTCACAGGCGCTTCCTTTTGAAGCTGCAAAAGGGGAAGAGGACTCTGAAGCCGGTGATGTGGAGCCGTGAAATAACCCCTCCGGCAGCGAGGGCTGTAAGCAGGTGCAGAGGGTTGTGTCCTGCTCTTCATTCGGTCTACAAGGGGCCAGAGCAAGGGAACCTGGAACAGGCTGCAGGGAATCGTAGAATCACAGAATAGTTCAGGTTGGGAGGGACCCTCAAAGCTCATCCAGTGCCACCCCTGCCATGAGCAGGGACATCTTCACCAGCTCAGGTTGCTCAGAGCCCCGTCCAGCCTGGCCTGGGATGTCTGCAGGGATGGTTCATCCACCACCTCTCTGGCCAACCTGGGACAGGGTTTCACCACCCACAGAATAAAATATTTCTTCCTTATATCTAGTCTCAATCTACTCTTTTAGTTTAAAACCATCACGCTGTGTCCTATCATAACAGGCCCTGCTAAAATGTCTGTCTCCATCTTTCTTATAAACCTATTTTAAGTACAGAAAGGCCGCAATAAGGTCTCCTTGGAGCCTTCTCTTCTCCAGCTGAACACCCAACTCTCTCAGCCTGTCCTCCCAACAGAGCTGTTCCAGCCTCAGATCATTTCTGTGGCTCCTCTGGCCCCTCTCCAACAGGTCCATGTCTTTACAGGGACGCAGAATGCAGCTTAACACCCTAAAATGGTCCATTCCTCACCAAATCTCAGCATTAGAACGATTTTCAAACATGCAGGTGAACGTGTGCCAAAGCAAACAGACCTTTTGGGCAGCAGATAAGCAGTCAGTGCAGGGTGTGTGGAAAAGGTGGGTGGAAAGCAGGTGGGTGGTTTTGGGGTGTGATGGAGCCTGGATTTGCTGCTGCACAATCCCTTTCCTGAATTCGCTGGGGTCTCTAATCCAGAGATGCTCAACAAACGCTTTTTGAGTCTTTTTCCCCCCATATCATGAATATTTCTAATGGAAGCAGAAACCTTTACTTCCTCTCTAACCACAGGAAAGTAAAATGTCGATCAAGCCAACCCATTTTTGCAAGCCATTAACTAAATTAACAAAAAACAATATATTTCTGGTTGCATGCGTACTTTTTCATTGAAAAGTCCATTTTGCTCTGGGCTAGGAGAGAGGCAATTTGAAGTAGCCACGGACCTTCCAGGAGGAGTGACCATGTGTGGGAGCAGAGCAAGCTGGCTCTAATGTGGAGGGCTGTCCCCAAACCCAGAGCCCACACCTTGGAGAAGGAGCCTGGCCAGGGCCAGACATTTTGGTGGGGAGTCAGGACCAGCTGGTCATGGCAAGTAAGTGCAACCCTGCCAAAACACCTGCCCTACCAGTGCTTTAAAGTTACAAGCAGTGCATCTTCTTGCTGGTAGACAGACCTCAAGCATTTAAGAAGCACCACTGAGCAGCTTCCCAACCAATCTAAATCTCTTCGTTTGTGTCAGAATAAACTTAAATGGTCCCTCTTATTATTAGATGTTGGAGAGAAGCTGAAGCCATTTATGTTTAATAAAGTCAGCATCCATGAGCACCCCATTGCTGCTGCCTGTGCCAGGCCCATCCGGCAAAGGCACAAATCCCACCTTGCCAAGGGCACCCAGGCAGGTTCTGGCAATTTATTGATGAAAGCAACTTAATGGGACGTTAATTTAAGTCATCAGGACAGAAACGTGCCCAGACAAGACAAGGAGCAAAGGGGTTAACGTAGAACCACCAACATCCCAGTCTGGTCCCACAGGATGCATCTGTTGGATCCAGTGGGATTGCAGCATGGGGATGTGAGACTTGCTGCTTGAAGAGATTTTGCTCGGTGGGACCATCCCAGTCAGAGATGCTGCAAGGGGAAATGTGACTTGGTCACTGCTTCAGCAGCTTCCTAATTTTCATTTTGACCCCCTGCCCCTACAGCAAGCAGAGCCAGGACAGCCTCACACAACATCCATTCCTTTCCTCATGCCCACTTGAGTTTGTGGGATGCGGTTTTACCCTCGGTGAACGCTGAAGTGAAACAATGAAGGCCCTGATCCAAAGCCCTCTGAAATCAAAGGCAGGTTTGGGATGGGTTTGTTTCTGCCCTTGATTTCTGCTGCTTTGGATTACACCAATACCCAGCAATTTCCAGCAGGTGAGAGCTCATCAGTGTTGGGCAGTAGCCAGACGGTCTAGCTGAGCATCTATACACGCAGACATGATTTAGCAATGATTTCCAACAGTTTTGGCTTCAAACCGAAGGTCCCATTCGTCTCTTGACCATCGTCCAAGCTGAGGTCCTGGCTCTAAACACCATTAAAAATTGAAGAATTAAGCGCAGACCGGGATAAAACCCACCCAGCAGCTGTGCACAGACATTCCTCTCTTCCAAACATCTGCAGGAGACACCAGTGCTAACGTCATGGGCAACCTTCTGCCTGAATTGCAGTACGTATTGGTGAAGCCACAGCCCTCTTCCACCTCCAGTTTTCTTCCCTAGAGACCACTGGGCCAACTTTGACTTTCAGATGCTGCAGTTGCAATTTGGAAATTCAGTTGCAACTTGAATATTAAGGCAATGACCTTGAATATGTCTGCAGGGGGTTTTGTAGCCCCTTGGGTGCAGGGACCTGTAGATTTCAGGTCTCCCACAAGGCCAGGAGGGACAGAAAAGCATAGGCCTGGCTTTTCTTTTTCCTCTCTGTTCCTTTTTTTCTGAGTTTTCCATTGGAAGCTTTTCTTGAAAGTACTTCAGAGACAGCCCAGGTAATTAAGGCCTGAGGTGAAGGGTGGTCAGACTTTATTTGGGCCAAACATACAAGCATTGACTCCCAAGCCCCGAGCAGAAATCGTTCAGCTGCTCCCTGCTGCGGTGTGTAGAAAGCTGAGGAGCTCATTCTCCTCCAGGACAGATGCTATGACTGCTCAGGCATCTGTACCTACAACAAATACAAGCCCAGGGGACTCCCATGCATCCCTGACCTCTGCAGGAGGGCGGTATTTGAAGCAGAAAAGGTTACACACGAGCACACAGGCAGACATTGAGAGGAGAGCGGCTGTAAAATCAGAAAAGGGAAAAATCTGCTCTGATGGACACATCAAAGCCCCAAAACAGGTAAGGGAGCATTCCCAGTGGCAGGACAAAAGGTGACTTTCGCAGCAGTGGAGTCACTGAGTCTGTCCCATCGCCCTCAGTCTCCGCTCTGGCTGGCGAAGCTGTTGCAAAATCATCTCCTCATCTAAGGCTTTGGCTTCGCATCAGCCCAGCACATGTACAGGACACCTTCCAAAAATGCAGAGCCAAGCAACGTCTGTAATCACAAAGCCTGAAAGAAGCCAGTCTGCTCCCAAACCCTTTTGGCTATCTGGGGACCAGAGGCCACAAGGTGACAGAAAGCAGAGAATAGATGGCAAAGGGGGCAGAAGCCTGCTGAGCCCAGGGGAGCCAAGCAAAACACAGGGGCATTGAAGGCACGTACCTCTTACAGCTGTGGAGTGATTTATTAAAAGCTTAAAGAAGGAATTGCCAGGTGCTCTTTGTTTCCATGGTACCATAAAAAATGGATGGGAAGCGACTGGGCTGTCTTGTAGTTTGAATGTTTCATTGGCATGTCACGTAAACCTCCAGAGGATGCCTTGAGGGCATGAGAACCGGCTGATGGAATGTGCTAGTTTGTTAATTTAATAGGATACAGCGTTTTCCCTTAACACCACACATGCAAATCAGGGTGGTGAATCAGGTCAGCACATCTCCCCGGTGCTGGGAGTGCCAGCAGCCCGCTCTCACGTGGCATCTCCTGCAGGATGCTGAGATACCCCGGCCTCCCTTTGGAGCACCCAGCAGGATCAGGCTGCAGGACAGATTTTGGACTCCGAATGAGAATGGGAAATGAGAAGCGGTATATTTGTGGTGCGAAAACCAGCCTGAAGAATGTGGTGGTGTGCAAGACAACACCAGCCCTGCTGGCTGGAAGAGAACGGATCGATGTGCACATTGACAGGAGTATTAAAAAGTGCAGGTTGTATGTGATTCATTTGGGACTTTATAAATGAATACTTCTAGACAATTAAGAAAAACATGTACCAGATTTCTTTGGAATTAGTAAACTTACTGTAGCATTTTCAAACCATGCTATAGAATATCACAGTCAGGACATGACTCTTCTACAGCTCACAAGATGCTTTTTCAAATCCCACAGAAATGATCTCAACCTCTAATAAATTGTATATACAATTGTGGAGTTTTTTCTAGAAATCTTCAGCATTTTGATCCCCATGAAATTCCCTCAGTGTTTCCAACTGAGATTGATGAATCTTCCATAAATATTGTGTGTGAGTGCATGCATATGTGTGCGTGCATATTCATCCTACAACCCAATGCACAGGTCTTTACCTTGTCCATCGCTAGAAGTGCGTCTAGTTCCTCCATTGAGCTGAATGACTAAAATCCCATTTTGGGAAGGGTTCAGTCCTGCCACAGACACAGGCCCCTCAGGAAATAGACATAATGTGAAATTAATTGAATTCAGTTGAGCTCTGCTCTTTTAAACCAGCCAAAGACATTTGAACGCGATGATTTACCCCATCCTTTCTCCTCACTGCAGCCAGAAGAGGATCCCAGCTGTAGCTTTGCTCTGAGATGCCCAGGACATCTGCAACTAGTGTCCTCCAGCAAGTCTCATCTCATACATCCTGAAGCTTATGCAACCTGTCCTGCAAAGCTGTGATGTGACACTGGGCATGGGCTTCATGTCAGCAACATTCCTGCATGGAGCTGGGGGACCCCGATGCTGGCACCGCTGTGCTTTGATTGCTTTTTGGGGAAATTATCTAGCGGATCCAACCTCGGCACATCCTTCACCTTGGTGCTGTCTCCACCACATACGAACACCTCCTGCGTGTGGGTAGCTGGGCTGGCCCCGCTCCAGCTACAACGTGCAGCCAGCCGGTTTCGTTTTCTGTTGCCTGATGGCTTTGTATTAGTCTTTCTCTCTCTGTATGTTGTGCATTCCCAGAGCACACGGCTGGGTTTCAGGCTCTTTGCCCTACACTGGAGCTCTGCTGCTTCACCAGACAGGGAAAAAAAGCAGTGAGACATTCCTGTCAAGCTGCAGAGGCAAGATCTCGTGGTGCGCTTTTTTTTTTTTTTTAATGAAGGATATAAATTACCAATTTCTATTTCTAATTACTAATTTCTTTTTCTGTTATGTGCAAAGCACTCTCCTTGGACTCAGAGTTTCGTTCTCAACCATACAGACCTTGAGGATCCTGGGAAAGAGGTTCTGTGCTTTGAGGGGAACTCCACCAGCCTTCCCTGTGTCACCCCAGCTGCTCTCAGCACGAGCCAGGAGGACAAACATGAAGCAAAAACCTTTTCTAGAGAACAAAAAAAAAAGAGAACAACTGTCACAAAAATCTGACCGAAGCTCTTTCCCAAACGATTCAGTGCCAGCTGCACAGCAGGAAAGCGGATCCGAACGGACAGTTGCAGCAGCCGTGTTTGATCTCCTACACAGGAGAGGCCAGAGGCTGCATCAGCGCCAAGTCCTGCATCGCTACCAATAGCTGGCGGCTGAATGGGACTCTGCTCCTGGCAGGAGGACTGATCTTAATTCAATGACTAAGGTGATGAAGAACCTACCACGCCTCTTCCTAATCAGCAATTAAGTCCTTTTGGTGTTGCGTTTACTTCATCTGACTTCCATCGTGTGATTCCCTGTGGCTACAACTATATTACCGTGGGTATCTGAGGCTTTGAGTTAGCAGAGCTGAGCTTCTCTGTCACTTCTGGGGCATATCCAAGCCAGCTAAAACCAGGACATGTAAAAGCCCAGGCTAACTGCAAGTGCACATCCAGAGCGCACAACACCCACCCAGATTTGAACCAAGTGCCTGAACCTTTTGGAGTTCCTCCAACAGTTGTCCAGCTCAGAGATGGTATTTTAAATAAGAGACACTACAGGGAAGTGAGTTTTAGACGTGCATAAGCTGCCTACCCTGGAACAGAGTGTGAGTACAACCAAACAGATTTCAAATCACCCTGGTAGCCACCTTTCCACAACACCAGGATGTATCATACAGGTTGTAAAACCTGCCTAAGAAACAGGAGAAATTAGCCTGATACTTTGTTCCAGCTGCTGTGTAAAGCTTTTTTTGGTCTGTTTGCACTATGTCCTCATACATGGATGGGAGAGGGAAGTGCAAATCTATCAAATGACATGTTGTGAGTGGTTTTTCAGCAGCGCGACTGCAACACGGTGCTCTGTAACACACTATCTGTAGGATGCTCCAGTACAGCCATGGAGACAGATGGCTACAGCAAAATGAAAAATCTAGTTACATCAAACCCACTACCCAGTAAGTGCTCCTCAGGATCCTAATCAAAGCATGTCTAATCTGCACCTGCAAGTCCATATGCACATCTCCCATCAAGAATTCTCAAATATGTCCCTGGAGTGACAGCAAATCCAGACTTTTTATTCCAAGTCCACTCCTACTCCAGAGGTTTTGATACGATGTACAGCATCCTGTAGCTACCAATTCCCATCGTGTGTCCAGTTCAGCATCCTCTCCAATGTGAGGCACTGACCTCTGCCGTGTGATGGATACCAGATGAAGAGAATTAACCATTCCTCTGTTCTTATTTAGTTAGGAAGCAGTAACCTTTCAGTGCTCCCTGACGTACCAGACATGTCAGAGCATCCCACTCTGACTTCAAAGGAATGTCGTAGAAATCGGAAGCACGGAACCAGCAGCAAAGCAATTAGTGATACGATCTGGTAGAGCCATTTCCCTGCTCTGCTTCCTAATGCCACTTAGTGTGTTTCCATTAATGTTAAAACATGTGTTAAAAGAGATTGGACACTAGGCAATGAAGTCTCTCCTGGAAAGAACTGGACACCACTTTGCTGTGCTGGATTCATAGCAAAGTAAGGCAGAAGAGCATGAACCAGCACAAGGAATGGATTTAAAGCCTGCACTGAGGAACATTTTTCTTTTGCATGGGTAGTTCCCATGCAAGTCGGTTTATTTGAGTTTAAATACAAGAGAATCAAAGTCTCTGCCTGAAATCCTGCTCTAGCTACATAGTGGGCCATAGGTAATTGGCAATATAAATGTAAGTAGTCCCAGAGCAGTGGAAAAAGTAAAGTCCGGCTTCCCTTAACTATATCCTACTACAATAACTATAGTTTCTCTATGGCAAGAGACAGTTTGTGCACTGATTTATCATCCGTGCTGATGGACTAGCATGTTCTGCATGCTAAACAGCCAGCTAACCACTGCCAAGCATTTCTCTTCACTTTTCACTTGTTTGCTAATAATCCATTGCTCTCTACTAATCCAGGATCTATGTAGTCAATACCTGAATATGCTACACCCTACTTACAGGAAAAATACAGAGAGGATTTATGCTGCAAAATTCCTGTTTCTAAGCCCTTCTAACAACCCAGCCCTACCCCTGCAAAGCTGGGCTCCTACTTTACACCAAGTGCACGTTCCCATTTTGCCATGTGTAGGAGCATTTCAGGGCGCCTTTCTCTAAGAGATTCTATCTGACAACTCAATAGGCTAAAGATGGGCAAGGAAGAGGACAGACACCCAGCTCAGCTATGTTGCTGCTATCCCATCGGTTCATCATTGCAAAGGGCCAGGTGAATGACAAGAGCATTGAGAGCACAGAAATGCCCAGTTGGTGGTCACGGTCCTGGCTGGTCCTTGAAATCCGGCCTTACTCTTGGTCTTGAAAACAATTTGGTGTTGGTGCACATGTCTCTGGGGAAACATCTCCCCCTCACCTGATATGTGAGGAAGAAAGGATGGTGGGTGGTGGGTTTGTTGTGGACAGCAGGTTCACCCTTGTGTGCATTCACCTGCCTGAAGAGCGATGTTCTTCTGCTGCCCGTGAGGAGTGAGACTTGTTTACAACAGGCACATTCTGGCAGCTTTAGTCCATTTATATTACATGAGGATCTGAACTCGCGTCTGCATTAGCAGTATGTACAAACTGGAAGACTATTTGCGCTGTCCGCTGCGATCTGTTACTTACTGCTCTGGTGTTTAAAGGCTGTCTACAAGCTTAAAGCAGACAAGGGAAAAAATAACCCAGCAAACTACTGCACAGGGTGAATGTAATCAGCTCAATAAACCACATTCGTGCTACTCACGGGCAGATGATGCTGCTCCTTTCTATGGGAGCCCTCAGATTTCTGTGCAACAAAGCTGCCTGAAGTCTCTGTTTGGAGAAACAAGGAGAAAAGGGTTATCGCCCTCCCTCCTTTGGCTTTTCAGGCTGCAAGTGCTCCAGGGCAGGACCTGCTTGGTTGGTTGTACTGCAGCTCAAAGGGCCCTGGAGCTTTGCTGCTCCTCACAGGGCCAGCACTGTGACTCCTAGGTTAGCATGGGCTGGGTTATGTTTTTCTCAGTCCTTTCCTTGCCTTGATTTTAACATCGAAGGGGGATCAATCCCATAGGAAGCACAGCGATGTTTTTTTACTGTTGCCCTGTGTGATGGGCAAATCCTGCAGCCCACAGGGCATCGTGGCTCGTCCTGCCCTTGAGGGATGTGGAAGATGCTCAGCATCATGCCAGGATGAGAGTTGGACCCAGCGTGGGGTCAGACTGATCTGATTCACCTCCCTGATCCATCCAGGGAGGTGTTGCTGGTGCTGAGGGGGAGCAGAGGCAGTGGGAAGGAGGGAGAGATGAAGGGAAAACATGCACAAGAGGCACCTCTGCAAACGAAGGCAGCCAGGGATGGCACCTGCTTGTAGGCAAGAAAAAAAGAAGGGTAGATGGAGCAAGGGAAGAAATGAAGGAAGATCTCTTCCATGAACAGAAACAAAAAAAGAAAAAGGTGCATTTCCCCCGAAGCATTTATCTTTTCTCGATCTCTCTTCTTCTTGTACAGGTGTTTAGCAAGTCTCACAGCTCAAACAACAGATTTAGGCTTCTGGCTCTTCCAGCTCCCCTCTTTTTTCTCCCTAAATTGCCCTCCATGCTCAGCTTTTCATTCTCTGTGTCTCCAGCTCTAATTATCTTCTCTCTCCTGATGCTTCTGATGAATTGCTTAGTTTTTTCATATCTTTGGGGCCCTGCTGCTTCTTGGGGAGCTAGGCTAGCGAGTTATATTTCTCATCCCTCTCAGTCATTACGAAAAACAATCCTCTCAGATGAGGACATTCATTAAACTGATTTGGAATGCTTGGTCTATCTTCACTGTATGTGTTTGCATTAGTGTGGAAAAAGTAATTAAAATGCACAGGAAGTGGAGGTTGGAATAATAAGAAAGGTTGGCCCTGACCTTAGGAAACTTGGGGCAGGAAACACGTTTACTTTTTAATAGGTGTCTCCATCACTGCAGAACTACATATTTGAATGTTTTCTTTTTCTTTATTCTGGTGGTTTTGGATGTTGAGGTGTGGGGAAGACACTGGCAATGAGACCCTGCACTCAGAACTGTGTCCCCATAAGTCCTGAGGTCACTATAAGACCTTAATATTTAACAAATCATTAGTGCACACATAGTGAGGAAGGATGGTTATTTGCACTATGAATCTGGACCTCTTTAAGGCTCACAGATCACAACCTCTCTCCACAGCCAGAAAACCTCAGAATTTTTTTCCAACGTAAAAGCTGAGACGAACCTCACTCCGGAAGATGGGGATTTGAGGGAGAAAAATACGGAGAATATGAAACACGCAGAGATGACAGTGCCAGGATTTGCCCATCACACACATAACACACCTCTGAGCCACCTCCTCCCTCTATTGCTTATCCTCAGTAGAAGTCTGTTAACACTTTTTACTTTTTGCCTTAATAATGTGTTGGTCTCAAAACGCCTCGTAGCAGGGGTGGCTTTTGCAGTGAGAAGCACCTGATGCTCACAGTCCCAAAGGAGGTTTGAATGGTGCTGGTGCCTCTACCAGGCTACAGAAAAATTTGGTTTATTCCAATGCCACTCAAGTCTCTTCTTGTCTTTGGAGGCGAAATGACCACAGCCTGCACAAGCCAAGAGGAGGCTGACAGGGCCCAGGAGAAGCAGGGCACAAATAGTCTGGCCTGACACTGCGCTAATGTGCTTAATTGGCCCTGTGCTTATGTCTACGGGTGAGCAGCCTTTCAGACATGTGTCCAGCACAAGAATCAGGTTTGCTTTGAGGCTTTACAAGTAAATGGGCTGCCTTGGGCTGAGTTATACTGAGATACCAAGACAGGGCAATCTGAGAGACTGTTTAGAGAGTGAAAACTGGCTAAAAGCCAACCATGAAAAGGACTGTACTGGCCAGGACATCACCGGTTCCCACAGCCTCCCTCCTGTTGTGGTATCTGCAGGGGTTTTCCACCAGACCAACATTGCTGTTTCCCTTTCTTTGCAGGATCCTCACACCAGGTCCCAGCTGGGGCCAACAGGCAGGATCTCACAGCAGAGGAGACATGCCCAGGTACCATAGAACAGTGATGTAAGATGGGTCAGAAAGAGCAAGTTTCATGCTCCGTGTGGCCTGATGCACTTTGTGTCAGCTCTCTGGCTGGGTCACCCTCACCGAGGACATCACAGCAGTATGATATCTGTGCATGCGTATGCTCCACATGTGTTCCCAATAGCAGAAATGGTTTTTGAGAGTGAGATTCAGTTGCCTTGAGGCAGATGTCTGCATCTCAGCTTGCCATCCTTGATCCTCAGTGGAGACTTGGTCAGTGGTGTCCAGAGCTCTTCCTAAAGGAGATATCTCCAGTGGGTCAAATGGATAATGCACTATAAATGCTTCTCTTTCTGCATTGCCTGCCTAGGGAACAGGAACGGCTGACTCAGATGGAGACATCCAAG
Source organism: Pampusana beccarii (assembly GCA_013399365.1). Classification (NCBI taxonomy): domain Eukaryota; kingdom Metazoa; phylum Chordata; class Aves; order Columbiformes; family Columbidae; genus Pampusana; species Pampusana beccarii. Next base: position 18,972 of record VWYH01003956.1, on the reverse strand, counting down.
CTGCAGATATATAAACTTAAGCTACTTCACATGACTGGCAAGTTATTGGGGTCTGGGATGGCAAGGCTGGGGGTGCAGAGCAGCTGGTTTGGTATACTCTGGTGATGTGAACCCATCAACAGGCAGACAGGAGGGTTTACACTTGAGAACAGTTCAACATATACAAATGCTCCTGTTCCAGCACTCTGCACCAGGAGGTAAAATGTGTGAGTGTGTGTGTGTGTGTGTGTGTGGACGCCAGTGTGGGTGTGAGACAGAGATACCCAGAGAGAGGGAGGGTGGGAAGCAGGTGGAGATGATTTAGTATCACTTGCAAGGTATGTCCTGTACTTGTCTCGTCTCCAAGCTCTTGGCACCAGCACATTTCTCTGCAGAGAAGTCAGAGGTGCGTTCCTCCAAAGTGATACTCTATCAAACAGGAAAGCCATTTACTTTCTGCTGGCTTTGCAGATTTTCAGCGAGTGCAACTGCAGACCTAAAAGTTTATCTTACCGGAGGAATTTATATGGGGCTGTGAGATGGGACGGTGTTATATGGCTCTAAGTAGTTACATGAAGCCTCTGTGGGCTAATAAAACGGTATTAATTGTATTGCTAAGGTTGCATTTTAAACATTAAATTATGGATGTCTTGATAGCATCGTGAAAGCCAGCATCTTGACATGACCTAACCATTATATATGGAAATGGCTAAAATGCCTTTTTACAATGTACTCAGGTTGATTTAACTCTCTGAGGTGACACTTCACATTAAATTATTTCCTCAGGCAGAGGGAGAGCAATGAGGGCTTCTCCTTTCTCTTTCCCCTCCTCAGCATCTCTGCTGTCTTGCTGTGCTGTTTCTGAGCTGCTCTTAACCTCCCCAGCTTATATTAGCCTAGAAATAGCAAATGTGGGGAGACCAGCCCAGATCATGTACTGCTAGCCACTTTGTCCCATGCATGTCTGATAATGCAAAAGAGGGGACCCTGCCAGGCACAGGGGACAATGGCAGCAGGAGGTGTGGATTTGAAGAGAGAAGATCAGAGGAAGCCCTGATGCTGTGGGAGTGGGTGCTGTGCCCTGGGGGGTCCCTGCCCAACCCTGCCCCCAGCCCCAGGAAGAAATCAGAGGGGAAATGCACCGGCCCCTGTTAATCTAATTAGAGGCGTCAGCCCTAAAGGCCAATCACAACACAGCCAGTGTCAACAACAATTCTTCTCTTGCTGACAGTTTTAGGGGCAAGGCTGGGAATCACAGAATCGTAGAATAATTTTGGTTGGAAGGCACCCTCAAGATCATCTAGTCCAACCATAACCTAACTTAAGAGGTGCTGTCAAGGAAGAAGCACAGACAAATACGAATTTAGTGGTTTTGCTTGCTTGCTTTCTTGCCTTTTTTAAAATTTTTTTTATTTTTTTTTTTAATTTTTAAATAGATTGATGCATTCATCACTAGAGGTAAACAGCTAAGGAGTACATAAACATCCCCACCACGTCAGGTGAGTCCCATCCCCGGTGTTCCCTCCCCTGCGTTACCCACCCTGGTATTTTCCCGTGTGTCTCCGTCACAGACGAGTCGCAGTGTCCCCATGGTGGGAGCCTGGCCGGTGACACGCTCCCATCGCAGCAGCGAGGGCCCCCGAATTGCACCCCCGGCTGTGCGAGGTCCATCTGGCCGGTGGGGCGGGCGCATGGGACCCCGCCGTGCCCGACATCCCACGGCTGACGCGTGAGACTTGTCAGCTCGGTGTTTGCAAAGCTGCAGCTCTGATGTGTCCCTGCTGAGCCTGGCAGAGCAGCTGGCGAGCTGCCCCCGGCTCCTGAGCTGCTCAGAGCCCCAGCTGGAGACAAAACACCAAGGGGGTTTTAGGAGAAGCCCTTGGCTCACCCCAGGACGGTCACTCAAGCTGAAGGGGACACTAAACATAGAAGAGAGGGGAATTATACCTTCTCTTCTCCCAAGTAGCAAGCGATAGGATGGAAGGAAATGACCTCAGGTTGCACCGGGGGAGGTTTAGATTGGATGTTAGGAAAAATATCTTCCCAGAAAAGGTTGTCAGGTGTTGGAACAGGCTGCCCAGGGAAGTGAGGGAATCACCATCCCGGGAGGGGTTTAAAAGATGCATAGATAAGATTCTTAGGGACATGGTTTAGTGCCAGTGTTGGGTTGGTGGTTGAACTTGGTGATCTTGAGAGTCTTTTCCAACCAAAATGATTCTATGATTCTGCCACCCTGTGCATCACTGCCCTGAGAGCAGTGGGGTCTCTGTTCGGAAGGAAAGCCCTGCGACTGCTTGGTTCTGTCCCACAAGCCGTGGGACCTGTCTCCTGCACCATCATCTGTCCACTCAGGGAAACATCCACGCACTGGCAAACATGGAAATGAAACACAATCTCTGCTGATAATGGCTCACATAGCACACCCGTCCTCTGCTCACCACAGCAGCGTGAAAACCCCGGTCGTGGCCTGTAGGAATCTGACAAAATAGGTAAAGGGCTAAAGCTTGTGGTCTGGTGACCTTGAATTTTTATACTAATAAAGCTACTTGACGGGGTTTTTATCAAAAAGAAAAAAAATCCTTTCATAGGTTGCTGTCCCTCGACAGCATTTTGACATTAGAGACCCATCATGCTTTTTGTATCACAGAGTGCTAATTTATCTTAGAAGCCAGTGGCAGCTGCTCACGTTACAAGTGGGAATTTCTTCCCTCTGTTTTCCTCCATGTTGCTCTCCTGAACTTCAGTTCAAGGGTTGATTTAAGTGGATCTGCATTATAGACTGAGGAGATATTTCCAGCGAGTGAAATGACTAAACATGGCATGTTTAATGTCTTCGATGGATCAAGCTCACCACTCGTTTCTGGTCACTTTAATAAGCCCTGCTTTGTAGAGCTTACAGTCTGAGTGAGGGCTGGGTTTACATGGTACAAAGTGTACCCAAGGGAGTTACACTGATGCAAAATATATGTAAGAATCTCATCATGTTTATGCTTCTTGCAGCCCTCAAAGACCCCTGTTACAAAGCAATTGCCCTGGGAAGCCGAACTGTTTCACAAATCAGCCCAGAAAAGAAGAGTGCCCAACAAAGCCAATAATAACTTGAATATGAAGAGGAAAAAGGAAACTCTCCCACAAAAACCCAGAGGATGATTTACGGCACGTGTTTGGTAGTAATGTTTAAATGTGATTTAAAAGTTTGAAGGCTGAGATTTCCTGGGACACATCTCTTCTTGGGGCATAGGGGAGCCATCCAGACACTGGTGGGATGGAGAACATGACTGTAAATATAGAAAAATTAAGTGTGTCCTTAAGGCAACTCGTCTCTCCTGCATAACTTACAAAATAGTTTGTTGCGCTAAGAGCTGCTCTCCTTCCTGAAGAAAAACACAGATCCTTCTTTCAACCTGAAATCCTCTGTTGGGTGTCTGGGACCAGCAGCCCCTTAGTGAACAGGCTTAAGAACTGTGGGTTTGAAGGCCTGGATGCCTGGTTTGACTCGGGGAGGATGTCCTCTCTGGAAGGGTGCTCCTGAGGGTAGAGAACTGGTAACAACAATGCTGTGCTAGCTGGTCCATCGTGTAATCGATGGAGAGGCTGTCTGGCTGACCTGGGATGAGCCAGCTGGCCCTTCTGTTTGGGCTAGTGGTGCATGACTGAAGCCTGGTCCATGCCCAGGCTCTGCTGGTCCGTGCAGTCTGGATACGCAGAAACAAGACAGCTGGCTCCGGGAACACCACAGTGGGCTGGAACACAGCTCCTAAAGGGAGAGAAATGCAACCCAAAGAGGCTGAATCCCTCCTTGACCCACATGTTTCCAGAGAGAAAAGGTCAATTCGTCCAGAGGCAGAGCAAGCTTCTTGCCCTGTTCCTGCTGCTGCGTCCCAAAGAGATGAAAGGCAAACCTCAGGCAAAAATTATGGCAGAGTGTCGCCGGAGTTTTTGTAGGAAGCTTTGGAGTCTGTTCCTTGCTGAGAGGGGGTTGCTGCAATTCTACGTGAACTGTAACATGAAGGCAGTGCCTGCACAAGACGCTGAGAATTGAAACCACCGCTCCCCACCCAGCTTTCTTCCCCAGTTCCCAGGCTGACAGAGAGGGCTTGGCTCATCTTTACAACAGCAGCCTCCTTCTATTCCCAAGGTCTGCTCGCCCTCCTGGCTTCCTCTTTGTTCTTCAGACCACCAGGACAGAGACACATGCAAAGCCAGCCCTGCGTTGGCTCTGCAGTGGTGGTCTCCATCTCACTTCTACAGAGGTTAAAAGCAATCCGGGATTTCCTGCTAAAATTTGCTTTTTCTGCACAGGCTTTCTCGGATTTGCTCAGGAACCCCAGCAGATATCCATCAAGGCCACGTCTTTTCCAGGTGGTGTTTGGTGGGTGCCTCTGCTGATTGCTGGTGGTCCGATAATCAATCCCCACGGCGGATTCACAGAGAGGTGATCTGCTTCTCGGCCTTTTAGCAACAGCCAGTTCATGCCTTTTTATGACCAATTCCCCCAATACCTCCTCTTCAGGTGGTGGCTTGTGATACCTTAATGGAGGGTTGTTATTGATGAGCATCTGGGTGACTACATGTGTTCTGCCTGTGTGTCTTAGTACACCACTGCTAGTACACAGCTAGTGACAACAAGAGAAGATCGCTCCTGTCGATGGATGACCATCTAAAGATTTAGGAGGTTGGTTTGGAGCGGCATCTGAGAGTTCAGATGCTTCTCTGAAGCTTAGCCAAACCCCTTTGGCCTGGAAACTGAGCTGGGAAATATAATGAGATTAGGCTGTTGAGTGAGATTTATGGCTCATGTCTCTTTCAGCTGGGTCAAAAATACCACAAGTGCAGCCTCTTTGAGAGTGTGTTGGTGCCTCTGCTCTCAGACAAAGTCAGGGAGGGGAGGACAGGTGGGGTTTCCTTTCAAGTTCGAGGTTGCTTAATATTTTGAGGGAAGTTCAGCTCCAGGCTCATTCGTAGCCAGGGACATCTGTATGTTGATCTTACACCCTGGGGATGGGACTCACCCTGATCTCGATGACGAATGTAAGACTTTGGGGGGCATCAGCTCTTGGGAACACTGCCCTAGTCCTGCTGCTTGTCCACGTTATTTGCAAGCCTGGTTCACAAGCTCCTTACAGGAACCAGATTTTGCTTCCAGTCTCCAAGGGGTTGAGCCTCCTCCTTACCGCTTTGCTCCCCATGCTTCCAGCTTGGATAAAGTGGTGATGTAACATGGAGATCCTCCACTGCTGTTCCTGGAAACTTCCACCTTTCTGTTCCTGCTGAAAAACTTAGGTTAGCAAAGATCTACCATTTTAAAACTGCTTCAGCCAACTCATTCAGACTGACCTGAGCTTGGGCTCCATCGTGTGAGCAGCACAGCTACCAGAGGAGAAGGCAGTCAGGGGCAGGGGACTGGGGAAAGTCATCTCAGATGGTCCAGCTGGCACTCAAAACCAGCATGTATCCATGCCCTAAGCCTTCTCAAGCCAAGCATTGGGGCGCCTTTCAGGATGTTTGCATCAGTCCATGATCTCTGTCACTGTGGATCAAATCAAATCTTGAGAATCGTGAAAAAGTGCAGAACAAAGCAGAAAATGTCATTATGCTGCTACAGATGTCTCTGGTGCATCGACATAGGCTCATTGGATGATTCAGGTTGGAAGGGACCTGAGGATGTTGTTGTCAGTAGTAAGTGCCCTTTCAGTCCTGCAATACCAGAGGGAAACAGGATATTTGGGAGAGAGACTTAGAAAGTAACATGGCTGGTTGAAGATCTGGAAGGAGAGATTCTCCACTTTGGAAAAGGAGTTACCGTGCACCAAGAGAATTCTAGAGAAGTCCTGAGGATGACTAAGTGCTCATTGTCTTGTACAACAGAAGAATTACGGGCATGGAACAAAGCTAGTGACTGGCAGGTTCAAAAGATACATCTGCCCACTATTCTGCTCTGGGGTATGGGTACAGCCGTGCCCCCCAAGGCACGATATGACCAGCTGGGAAGCTAGTGGTGTGCCACCAAGATGACCTTCAAGCTCAGATGAAGAGGATGCCATGGGCTCCCTGTGGCCTCATACATGGTTGCTTTTTTAACCCTTATGTTGATGACTTTTGTATACTGTTATATAATTGTACCAGTGAAACTACTGTTTGATTACAAAACAAGTTAGCAACCACTGAATTGAGCAAACACTGGCAGCTTCTAGCTATCAAGAGTGCCAGCCATCATCACAGCCCGCGGGTATACATAGGAAAATCAACCACATCCCTTCCTGGTGGTCCCAGAAACCCAGTCCTCATTGCTCTCCAGGTTTTTTTAAGTTGTTCATGCCCTGAGCACGGGTGACACTGAAGACTGCTTTTCTGCCAGTGCTTCTCTTGTAGGTTGAACTTACTGATGCCTAAGGAGATTTAAAGCCCAAAAGCATCTTTTCCTGGTGGGTGGTGGATTCTCTAGTAGCTAGTAAGAGATGAGCTCAAGATTGTCACCTTTATCCAGGTGCTTATTCTTAGGACTGATGGCAGTCTACTGATGAGCTCAGATTTGATGCAGAGACAGTCAGACACAGACGATGTGTGCAAGTCGCATTTCCTGAAGACGGCAGTCAAGAAACCCTTCGTTTTGCACAAACTGTCCTTTTGGGTTTTGCAAGCGTTTTCTCTTCTCCCATTAACTGAATAGCACAAGCTGCTCATCACCTGCTCTCCTTGTCAGGGCTGGTACTAGCACGACTTATAGCCCAGTGGTTTATAGCCACAACAGCATCTGAATTACTGATAATTCACTTTTATAGTGTACTGTGGGAGGAAGAAGCTTTTCTCCTTAAAAACAATCATTTCTCTTAATAATCACACCACACAGCAGCTTCAGGGTGCAGAGCCCATGGGTTCATCCTGGTGTGGGACAAGCTAAAGCCAGTGTCATCCCAATTTTAGTGCCTGGGGCACGAAGTTGTGTAAATTCCTCATCAGAGTGGGTTTGTGGGTATTCTGGATTCTTGGCATATTTTGTAGAACTCCTCTTTTATCTTTTTTTTTTTTTTTTTTTTAGTTATTTACTAAAGTGGTCAAACTTCTAGAGAATTTTTATTTTTTTTTTTCCTGGAAGAAGCATCCCCCAAACTCAAAGCAGCCTGATTCCAACGTCTTTCAAATGGACACTTTTGATTTTCAGCTCAGTGCAACTTTCAACTTCACAATATATTTCGCTTCCAGACTTCTTAACAGGAATTTTTCCAAGCAGTGCTCAAAATCAAAAGCACTTCTTTTGTCTCCAAACAGCATTTTAAAAATTCTTGATTCATGGAAAAACTCCCAACTTTTGGCTGCCGCGGCACAATGAAAGGAAGCGTTTCGAAGTTTTGAAGTTGCCGCTGGCTGGCGAAACCGTGTGTGTGAGCAGCTGCAGCAACTGAGAGACTCTTCAGCAGCTGTGAGCAAGAGCTCTAAGCCAGCTCTGTCCACATCTGCCACCACGCGTGAGTATTTTTGCCACTTAAAGGAAGTTTTAGCACTCTTGGGTTCTGCAGATTGCCCTCACCTGCATGCAGCGAATCTCATGGCCAGACCAGGCTTTTTTGCAGGTGGATCAGAGCAGATGTTCTGCTGCCCATCTCACCCGAGCCCCTTTCTCTGCCTGCATGGGGGTCTCAGTGACCCCAGCAAACATCCCTTGGCCCAAAAGGGCTGTTCTTGGAGCAGATGGTCCCCATGTGCCCGGGGCCCACCATGTGCCACGTAGGGCTGCAGCCCAGCAGGATGGTCATGGAAAGCACAGCTGTGGAGGGCGGCATTGCCATATCCAAGGAGAGGAAAGCATCCTTGCCTTTTTTGCAATTTCTTTCCCTCCCTCTCTCTCTTTTAAAATTTATTTTTCTTCCCTTCTCTTTCTTTCCCTTCCTATCTTTCTCATTTGCTCTCCTTCTATTTCTTTCTATTTTTCTCTTTCTTTCTCTTTTAATTTCTCTTTCTCTCTTTATTTTTCGTTTTCCTCTTTCTCTCTAATTTTCTTTTTCCTCTTTCTTTTTGTCTCTCTCTCTTTCCCTTCCTTCCTTCCTTCCTTCCTTCCTTCCTTCCTTCCTCCCTTCCTCCCTTCCTCCCTTCCTCCCTTCCTCCCTTCCTCCCTTCCTTCCCTTCCTTCCCTTCCTTCCCTTCCTTCCCTTCCTTCCTTCCTCTTTCTTGTTTTCTTTCTCTTTCTCTCTTTCTTTCTCTCTCTTTCCTCTGTCTCCTTCAATATTCCTTTCACTCTTTTCTCCCTTTTCCTCTTTCTTTGTGCATAACCCTTTCTTTTCTCTCTCTTTTTTCTCTCTCCTCCCCTCTTTCTCTCCCCCCACAGCCCCCGTTCGGCTGCACACCCCAGCACTCTTACTGGGACACCTGTATCTTTGCAGCCACCCCTGGGGCATCACAGATCTGTGGACGAGGCCCCTGTGCCGGCAGCACCTCAAAGCTCATTTGCGAGCAGCAGGATGCTTATAATCGAGGATTTCCCACCACTGCCACCGCTCCCGTCCTCGCGGGAGCACAAGCAGAGCAGTGATGTGAGAGGGAAGAAGTTATCCCTTGGGGCTGAACCACCTCGCTATTTGCCACCTTCCTGGGAAGACTGGCCTTGTCCCAGGCCAAATCGCAGGGTAAATCCCCTTTCTCCGTGCTCTGTCAGGGGGTGATTGCCCTGGGGTGTCCTCACCCCAGCTGCCCTCCCCAGCAGGTTCACCCCATCACCAGCTCTTGCTGATGCATTCAGGGCACAGAGGTGCTTTGGACTCGTGAGGTGTAACCAACCATCTGTATCTTCCTGCGATAGCTCGGAAGGCGGCTGGCGGACTAATTTAATATGGCTTGGTCTCAGTTCTTTTAATTACGCCTTTATAGTCTTTTAATTAGCCAGAATCCTACTAATTTAAACCACTCTTGTTCGGAGGGACTTCTGCTGAGCAGCTGTTCTCACTCAGAGCTTTCTTTGGGCTAGGAAGAGGAGCCTGGGATGTTTGTTTCTGCCCTTCAGGCTGTTTTTCTTATTTTGCTGCATCAGCAAAAGGTTGCAGAACAGAAATGGCTCCTCTGAGATAGAGAGGAACGTGACTTACAAATAATTATTTGTGTCTGGAACCTGTTTATGGGATTCAGACAATGAAGAAAAGCAAACCCACGGTGTTTCCCTTTGCATACGATACCTCTCCGGTTTTCCTTCAAATAAGGCAGAGATTAGAGACTTGGAAGACCAGAATGACAAGCTCATCTAAAAGGCAGCACTCGTCCAAGATAAGAAAGGCCCTGGCAGTCAGGCTAACTTCCAGGGAAAGCAATTGGAAAGAGGGCTCCAGGAATTGCTATTTTGTGCCTGTTACATGCCAGACTTCTGGCTGCAAACCAGGCCCATGGTGGCAGCTGTACAGTCCTGAGATAAAATGGGGTTCCACGGTGCACAGCACAAATTAAGACACCAGCCCAGAGCTTCACATGGGACACATGAGCTTCCTAAGCTCCATTTCCCAAGAGGGCTTGAGCACAGGTCTGCTCTGAGCAATGATGCTGAATCCTCTTTGTCCCTGAGCTCCAGGGAAAAAAAAAGGATTTGCAAAAAACACATCTTTCTACATCACTGTCAGCTGGTGCTTCCAGCAGTGGTGGGAGGTGCAGAGGTGCAGGGCTTGGGACCTTGGGGCAGCACCCATCCCCTTCCCATGGTTCAGCTCCCAGCAAATGTGAGGTGTTGTCCAGCTTCAGATTTTACCAGNAAAAAAGAAAAAAAGTAAAAGAAAGGCTGTGCAACAGCTGTGGGGGATTATCAGTGTGTATTGTGCTGTCCTGCTCTGCAAGAATAAAGTATGCTTTAAAGTTCAGGGTAGGCATTATTGATTGCATTTAATTGCTTATGTCCCATCCTAGGCAAGGGCGTGCCAGGAGTAATATAAACACACACAGAGGACGATCCCTGCCAGAAAAGGCCTGCCATCAAAGCGCAAGAGACAGCAAGTGGGAGCCAGCCTGCTTTTCTTCTTTAATAATTTCTCCAAAACATTAAGCTTTTGAAAGCAAATGCTGAGGATGGCCCAGGGAATTGAATATCCATCACAGCAAGGCAAGCAGACAGCCCTGCTCCTGCTGCAAGTCAGGAGGGAGGCGGGAAGGAAAGGGAGAGCCGAGAGGGAAAAAGCATCACGGTCGTGTGGCTCATTATCATGACTGTTTTGGTTGCTGTCTAAGTTTACAATCCAGGCTCCGTGGTACCGCAAGAGCTCATTAATTTGGAGTCTGCATTGGTGAGTCAAATGCAATTAAAAATAATCAGAGAAATGTCATCGCAAAATGCACTTCGTGGATTTCTTTTCAAAGTTATAGTATCGCTGTAATTATTTGTGGTATAAGTTCAGAGGGCTTCTCTAAACAGACTGTGGTCATTTTTGCAGAAAGAGGAGCGTTTTGTAGCAGGAGAGCTGGCTCCAGACATCGCCACCAGAACTCAGCTGGTTGCTGCCAGTGTTTTACGATCAGGAGGCGGTCTAGCAAAGCGGAGATAAGAACCAGGCTGGATTTTGCAAACAAGAAAAATACCTGACCTCTGTAACTCGGTGCCAGCTGTCGTGGAGGTTACAGAGTACAGCTGGACCTAAGAATAGATAAAATTTACGGGTGAAAAGAGTGCAGCAGTGGTTCTTGAACACACCAGTCTGTACACCGATCTAGTGTAGGACGTCTCTAAACTGGCATTTGTTGGTTGATAACTCAATGGATGACATACTTTTTATGTGTTATATCTTTCCCTAAGCAGCCCCTCACCCAAATTGTGGGGTATTCACGTATAGAAAAACAGTATTCAGACGCAGGTCTGTGGGTGGAGGTGGAGGGGGAGCTGAACAGCCTGTGCTTTGCTGTGCAGCCAACAGCAGCCACAGCACAAGGGCTGGTGGGAAAGGTGACAGACATCCCCTTTCTTAATGTCCCCATGAGCCCATCGTGGTGTACACGAGGAAACAGCCCAGATCATAAAGCTGAGGGTCAGATAAGTGGAAAAGAGTCCTCCAAAAATTTCCACTGACCTTCTTTTTCGAGGGATAGTTGCTTCTTCGACTAAGTGTCTGTTCACTTGCCAATACAATTGGGAAACCAGATACCTCTTGCTGCAGTATGACCAATTCCTGTTTGCTGATGTTGGGATGTTTTCGGGGAGAATTTTTTTTTTTCAGTTTCAACCTGCTTTCGGCCAATACATGATTAAATCTAATTTTCCAATGAAGGGAAATAATACATTTCTGGTTATGCTGAAGACCCCTAAAGCTGTAAGAGAAGACTTCTCACTCTGAGAAATCCGCGTTCTGTGAGGTGAACTCCACTGAAGGGTGTTGAGAGAAGGAGTGTCCCTTGTCTTTTAGCATGGCTGGGAGTAAAACACACTCAAACCTATGACTGTCCGCTCTGTGTTGGTCAAGTCTGTCAAGCAACTTGCCCAATCTAAAAATTTAATATAGGCCTTGGTGTCAGCTGAAGCACAACCTCCTCTTTTCATCCATGATAAGGTTTGGTGGAAGCCAGTGCTACAAGCAGCTCCGGCTGTTTGCTGCCCACCAAGGCTGGGATTTTCAGTAGAGCTAGATGCCCACAGAGAACCAGATGTCTGCCTCGTGTTGACCTCTCTGCTTGCAAAGGTGCCTCTTTTTTCTTGGGTGGGCTGAATTTTGCCAGCTGCTGTCATCAGTCAAGTTTACAGCCTTTGCTGAAGCTTGAGGTGGCCAGGGAGGTGGCAACACAAGCACCCTGCCAAGCACCAGGCGGAAAGATTCACACTTCCGTGATGGTGTTGTGTTTTCTCAGGTCTTTTGCTGGTGCATCCTTCAAATTCCTCGCGAAAGTGTGAGTCTGCCTGCAGGAAGGAAATACGTGCAAAGGGATTTAACTGATTGCCACCCATTAATTGTCCAACAGTGATGGCCAAAAGCCTCAGAGAAGATTCCTATTATTATTATTATTATTACTGCTAATCATAATAATGATTCTTTGTGTTATGGTAGTACCTGAGGTATAAGATCACTACGTCCCGGTCAGCATCCAGTCTGATCTATAGAACCCAGGGATATTACAATCCTAAAACCAAAACTAAAGCATCAGTAGTGATTATGCCAAGTCAAACTGAAACTGAGGCACCAGCTGAGCAAACCTTCTCCCAGCCAGAGCCAAAGCCCCTTCCTCAGCCAGCTACTAACTTTTTATTGCCTTTATTTGCATTTCTTTCCCACCACATCAATCATCCCCAGGGTGCCCGGTGTTTCTTGCTGCAACCTGCAGAGGGAACTGTGCAATATAGCAGAACGGTCCAAAATAGCCTGGTGTGTCCCCTTCCAGGAAAGGGTGTTCCTTAACCATCCAGTCCCCTCCACCCTAATTCAGACCTCACATTGTCCACTCGTATCGTTTGATCTCAGGTGGGTCAGCGTCAGACCAAGCTTCCAGTGCAAGGTGAGATCCACGCACTCCACTGTGGGCAACAACCAGAAGATGCAAAACACCATGCAATCCCTTTTCTTTTTTTTTTTTTCTTTTCTTTTAATGAAAAACAGCTAGTTGGAGGAATTTGCCCATTATTTCGACTCACGGTTTCTCAGTTTTTGGGGGCTGCCAGTAAGAAGTTAGGAAAAGGCTGTTTCAACCCAGGACAGAAGTGTCCAGACTTCCCAGGCACCCAGCCAAGGGTGTGCAGAGCCCAGCGTTTCTGGAGAGAGCACCGGGCTCAGCGCTACGGCTGCGGTTTGGGTCCCGCTTTATTTTCTCTCACGACACTGAAATAAAATGACTCAGGAGACTCTGGAGCCAGGCAAGCCTTACTTGGCCCATTGCTGAGTTGCAAAGCAGAGTCAGCACCATGGCAAAGCAAACCTTGTGCTCTCCATGCAGTGCAGGGTTGTGATGCTTCTTGCTGGAGGTGACAGTTCAGGACCACACGGCAAAGCCCTAGAAGAATAAAAAGCCACCCTGACCGTGCAAATGTGACCATCTCTTCCCATCTGCCCAGCATAGAGCTCCGGGTTTCTTGCTCTTGTCCAGCAAGGCAAGGGGCCAGGCAGACATTTTTAGTCATCGCTAGCTCTGCAGATATTTTCTGATTGCACGAGGTGTCGAACCTGTCAAACTTTATTTTTGCTGATGTGGCGAAGTACAGCCTGACTCAAAGCCCCTTGAACAGAAAGATCTGGCCAAGGCTGGAAAAGCCAGTGGTTTGAAGCTGCTTTTCTCCTGACACTGGTGCTACGGAGGAAATGAGACTGAAGCTGGAAGTGACTGATGCTGAAGTCTGCAGATGCCCAATCCCTCCCCTATGATTTATTCCCTGGAGAAATTCCTGCATATCCAGAAAATGCAAATCTCCCTGAAATCGAATAATATGTTGTTGTGGTGGATGGATAGCCCCTAACGTGCATTTCTCTTAATTCCCCTGGAAAACAAAAAAATGGAACAAACTAAAAACCTAACAAGTAAACAAACTAACCTGTGAATATTTACTTGGTGGCACCTACAAAACTGAAAAGGAATTAAACTGGGTTTTAAGGCCTGCAATTTTTAACATTTCTTAGACCACTGCAGCCTGGAGCACCATGGATTTGCTCTCTGCCCTACAAGATATAGCAATGCAGAATTCCCACCTTTTTTTTTTTTTTTTTTTAATCTAAGCCAATCAACCTGCAAAGGTAGGGAACAAATCACCCCAGCCTCGCTGAGATTTATAACTTTACCCATCAGCCCCATCTCTCTCAGCGCAGCGGAGATAAAAGCCCATTCTGTGCCACAACAGCACCACGCTCTCCCTCAAGGATCTTCTCCAGATCTTCACCCATGTCATGGAGCACTGACAGTTCTTACACATTTACACCACCCCTTGTGGTGGAGGGACATAGTTTGACTTTGGCAAGTGAATCGCAGCCAACCACACGCTAATAAGTCTTCCCAGACTGTGGCGATGACTTTTATCCAGCCCGTTTTCAGGACAGAAGCAGGGCTGAAGTGTCAATCTTTCCTCCTGCTCTTTACCTGTCCGAAGGGAGCACCATCCCTCGCTGACATTAAAGGTGACTGAGCAAAAGGGCACGAATATAGGCCAGACTTTATGTAATTATATAGGGAGGAAAACTGGGATGTCTCTTTGTAGAGGCTGGGAATGTTCCACTGGAAAACTAGGTTAGACTGAAAAAAAGAAAGAGCCTCTGTAACCCAGAAATAGCTGGGAGGTTTAAGTATAATTTTCCAGCCATGTGTTATTATGGCGCTAATTCAGGTCTGAGAAATAAATGTAGGTAAAGGTCTCCCAAGGTCAGCAGGAGAAACAAATCACACCCACAGATTTATTTTCATAAAAAATCTCTTGTCCTGACTGAACAACCCCGATTCACGTGGGGTTGGTTCCCTTCACTGTGTGTGGAGTAATATTTGTATTTAATTAATTGATAGGCTCATTAATTGATTAATTTGGAAGTAAGGCCCAGCCTTTCACCTAGAAGGCGAGCTTTGGGACCAAGTGGAGCCTGGGGGTGCCTCACGTGTCCCAGGAGCTGAGATGGAGTCGGCATTTCTGCAAGCAGAGAGCTGGGAGGAGGGACTCGTGGGTGCTGCACAGCCAGCAAGGAGCTGTGATTTCAGTTTGCATCCCTGCGATTTCAGTTTGCATCCCTGCAGCCTCCCCTTGGGCAGCAAGTGATGGCACAGGCCAAGCCAACCGCCTCGGAAAGCCCAGGGCAAGTTCACCGCAATGTTTATTGCTTTTTGAATTCACGTTCCTTTTTTATTTATATGAGGCTAATGAAGTTTAGCTCCCTTTGTGGGCTGCTACCGCGCGAGGTGCCGCACAAGAAGGTGCCTGTGCCCAAGAGGGGACAACCTTAAAACCACATCACCCCTCACCAGTCTACAAAAACTTGCTTTTTGCTGAGAGCAAAGTGACTGGAGCCACCAGCACCGTGGGAGGAGATTGCTGCTCAGAAACATCAGCGATGCAAGGAAGGAGGAGGAAGTCAGTACAACCATTTTCCGGGAAGTTGAGACATTTCCGTTCCCCATCTGAAACGTGCATATTTAAGCAAGTCTTAGGAAGTTGGGCAAAATAAAATGAGCCGGTTTTGCTTACATCAGAGCCAAGAACCCAAAGCCTTGTTGCTTTGGTGTCTTCCAAGCTTCCTCTTAATGTGAGCTCTCAAAGAGAAGATATACCTGTGGGGAAGGAGCACCAGCAACTGGTCTTGTTTCAAACAAATGTCCACCTGCTACTCCGGGCAGTGTTTGGATATCTGGTAGCAGTTTTGTCATACAGCCATGCTGAAACCCAAAAACAGATATCCAAACCTGAGACAAGGAAGAAAATTCACAGCTCTAAGGCCAGAGTTCAGGGCAGAAAAATGCAATGCTAGAAATGACTGAAAGAGTTTGAGGGAATTAAGGGTTTGGGCCAATTTGGTCTGCACTTTCTTCTTTCTTGAATTCAAGTCTCTCTCAGAGACTTGAGTTGTCTTTATCTTGATTTCCTTAGGACATGGAGCCTCTGCAACCACCAACGCTCCAAGGGGCAGACAGGGTGTTTGGGTTGATGAGGTGGATGAGGATTTGGGAGAGGTCCAAGGAGAGGAGGGTGGGCACCGGTGTTACAGCTCAGCCGTGACATACAGAGCCAAAGGAAAGCAGCCTCCAGCAGCCATGTGCAGGACCACTTGGTTTTTAATTGTTTTTCTTCTTGGACTCTCTCTTCTGAGTGTGGTTTCAGCAGCACTGCCAAGTCCAATGTTTTCCCCAGCCAAGGCTGCAGGCTGAAAAAGGATAAATAGTCCTGAGCAGCACTTCTCACTTGTGGTCACTCCTGGAAGCCAAGCCCTTGTCCCTTCTGGTTTTTATCCCCAAAGAGCTGACAGGTGGTAACTCTTTTATTTCACTGTGTTTTTTTCTGAGATTAATTTAAATGCCAGCCCTGTAGATTTTTGACTAGGAGGGTTCAGACCTTGCTCGTTATGACTGTTCACCTCTAAGTGCATCAAGGTGAAATCTCTTTGGCAAACATGAGCAAGTCTTGGGCTAGATATGGGGTGGGTAAGAAGCTGAAGTCTCAGACAACAAAAAAATATCAGCTTTTGAATAAAAGCCCCTGAAACTCCAGACCTCACAGCACGATTTTCACTCTACTATTTACACCGCAGGACTTTAAAGGCCAAAAGTGACCTAAAGGCCAACTAAAATTTGCCCTTGCTGGTACAGAATGCATTGACTGGCACGATGTGAGATACAAAATGAAATGAAGCCAGAAATACCAGCAAGATCAGCCATCACTGTGGGACAGCAAGCAAAAATCACCGGTTTTCAGTTAATCCTTCTGTTTTACTCTCCTGCATCATCTTGTGCTGGGACAGGAGACAGGGATGGTGCATGGGCCGTTTAGTGGACAGCTTTGCTTGAGTTGGAAGAAGGTGAGTGTCTTCGGCTTGAGCTAATAGAGAAGACCTCGAAGTTGTGGCTATTTTATCATCTGGGAGCAATACAGCTGCAACCTCAGGCCAGCAGCTGTGCTCTTGTGAGTTTTGGACCCCAAAGAAAATGGGAGAAAAAAGTTGCCTTTGATCTTATTGGGCTGAGCTTTTATTGAAAAGTCCCTCAGCTGATGATTTACTGCAATTGTAGGTTGGGGAAGGATGGGAATTGGGGAAAACGGAGCAACACAGTTCGTGGGAGGGACTGGTCATTTTGAAAGCTGTGTCTTAGAGCCAATGTGACTGTCTGCTAGGTCAGATGGGGAAGAGACCATTATTCTCCACACTCCCCTCCTCCTTTTCAAAATATATCCATGCCTGAAACTGCTCAGTACCAGGGACCCGTGCAGAAACCCTTCCTTATCTCTTGACTAATCATGGCTGGATGAGGCCAAACTGGAGCTTGCTTCATCTCACAAAGGACTAAACAAACATTCTGGCTCCCGGTGATGCAACTCCAAGTTGATTTTTCCAGTTACTCAACTTCTCTCTCCCTACGTATAATGTGCTGAACTTTGAAATAAATGCCTCTCTCAGCGATTTCAGCAATTTATGTCAAGAAAATCTGGATGCATCAAAGTCAGAGATAATATTTTCTGACACAGCACAGGAATAAAGCTGCAGCAGTACATGTAGCTCCTGAGCCTTTGTCTCAGCTCTGCCACCAACAAGGTCTATGGCCAAGGGCAAGGTAGTTGAACTGCCTGTTCCTCAATTTCTCCACTGCTGAAAAAGGGATCGTGGCATTTATCCCAAGCAAAGGAAGTGGGACAATATCGTACAATGTACCTGTAACACTGGTGGAAGCTGTCTGTGAAGAAAAGGAAATGTGGACTCTGCTGTCTCAGCAGAGAGGATGGTTTATTCTCAATTTGTGCTAAAAAATGCAGCATGTAAAGAGGTGTTGCTGATTATTCCTGAGAATCAGCAACATACATTACATTCCAAGAGCCTTTTCCATATGCTATTTCTGTTCTCTTGGCTGCCTCCCAACATGGGTCATTACCTCCTGCCTCTTACAATTGCCTGCTGCTTCTTTCTGATACAGCCTCCCCCTTCCCCACCCAAAATGCCTGTATAGAGTGACATGGAGCTTAGAGGGTTCAACCGCCAGAGAGTCTGAGTGCCCTGATGGGAGCTGAGGGTGTTCGGATATTCATTAGAGCAGCTCACAGCTCCAAGAATCAGACCCAGTGCTCCTATTTTTATGCAAACAGCCTTGTTAATGAGAGACAGCTCTCCCTCCAAACCCCTTGATGAGAATCCCAGAAGCCTAAGGGGTCTGAAATCCAGAGCATCCTTGTGATTTATCTAAAAGAGAGGGAAATATAGGAAATTAACAGTGCCTTGAGGTTGCCTTTTTTAACCCCATGAAGGCTGGGGTTGACGAGCAGAACTTCTAGAGTAGCTAAACCTGCCCATGACTCTGTTTGCAGCAGGACATAAAATTGCCCAGATTTGGCCGTGAGATTCTCAAAGGTGATGTGTTTGTCTCACTGCTGCTCCCCACCTTGAGAACTGGGGGCTTGCCACCCCCTTTAGCCCTTGAGCATCATGTCAGAGAGGCTCAGCCCTGAGCTAGGGAGATGCTATCAACAAGAGCCTGAGTATTGACCACCCACACTCTCAAGAGAGCAAGGTCCAGCCTGAATTTGAATTTGAGACACCTCAATTGGAAAACCTGACTTTGGCAGGGTCCTGGGAGAGGAATTCATTTTCTTTACACTTTTCCATGGCACTTTATAAAGCTCTCTTTAAGACAACCTGCCTTTCAGCCCTTTTATCCTCACAAGAACCTCGCAGCATAGTGACATGCTATTTCTTTTCTGATTTATAGACAGGGACACTGAAGTGCAGAAGAGATAAATGCCTTCAACGCCTTCACATAGATGGTCTGTGGCAGAGCAGAGACCTCACACAGCCCTCACCAAGTCTTTGGTTACTGTCCAGAGGAGTAAAAGGTTGTTCTGGAAAGAAGTCCTGGAGAAGAGAATGTTCCAGGGAGACATTTTAGGGGCCTTTCAGTACTTAAAAGACGTCTATAAGAAAGATGGGGACAGACCTTGTAACAGGGCCTGCTGTGACAGGACAAGGGGCGATGGTTTTAAACTGAAGTAGGAAGATTCAGGCCAGGCATGAGGAAGAAATTTTGTACAGTGAGGGTGGTGAGAGCCTGGCCCAGGTTGCCCAGAGAGGTGGTGGATGAACCATCCCTGGAGACATCCCAGGCCAGGCTGGACGGGGCTCTGAGCAACCTGAGCTGGTGAAGATGTCCCTGCTCATGGCAGGGGTGGCACTGGATGAGCTTTGGAGGTCCCTTCCAACCCAAACTATTATGTGACTCTATGATCCTATGTAAAATAGAGTGACCTTTGGCTTTCCGTACATTCTGTCACATTATTCAGGTAACATCTTGCATGTGGGCAAGACCTCTTTTGGTCCTTGGTCCAAGGCAAGACTCTCATGGTGTCTTCCAGCCTGGGGTGTTCTGCTTTCTCTTTTCATTTCA
>VWYH01003955.1:132794-234248 GCA_013399365.1 Pampusana beccarii | reverse complement strand
CCATTTCCTCTCATCCCATCACCGAGTCACCAAATCACTGCTGGGACTGGAGATCCCAGGTTTTACATATAGTCCCCTATGTTTTTTGGGGTCTCTGCTGAGAAGAGTGCAAGGCACAGAGGCTGTTGGAGTATCTGGCTCCCTGGTAGGAACATGGGTGGTTCAAAGCGTTCAGCTTACTTTTCAGTAAGCCTTCTTTTAAGGCAAAGGAGGAATTTACACTGCAAAGGGAAGATTAAAAACATAGAAGTATTCATCAAGCAAAACTGGGCTCAGTTTGTTGGAGGTCCCATACGCAGATCTGTGATTTACTTCAGGCTGGAAGCAACGTTTAGAGTTCCCTGTCACAACTCTTAATTATGTTGTGCAGAGCTCCAGCTTATTTAAAATTGTAGCAGACAAGTATAATTTGCGTGGTTATGATCAGGGTGATTCACTCAGCCACATGAAAACCTGTGGCCTGCACTGGCATGGGGACAGCTCGAGGTCTGCTGAGAGGGGGCTCTGCTGGTATCAACTTCACCTATTCTCTTACATTATTTAAAGCCAAAACCAAGGAGCAATCTGAAAGTAACAGACATAAATTAATTCCTACTATAAATCAGGGAAAAAAAATCCAGCAAAATGGAGAAATCACTTCTAGAGGCTGCACCTCCTACTGCCCCCTCAGCTATGCTTCAAAGTCATTTTTTTTTTTCCCCAGACAGAAAAATAAAATAGGACCTAAATCAATAATTGCATTATTTATTTGCAATTTATGGCATAGCAATAGCTGTCCAAAAGGATGCTGGCTTAGCTGCCTATATGTTTGCTTTTATCTGTCCATATTCTGGAAGGATGCACTTAATTCAGTGTTCTTTAAGTGTTAAGTATGGTCATGCTTTGATAATTGAACTACACCCTGGGAATGGGATTTCAATACATTTCTGACACCTGGCCATCACACCCTCCGCTGAAGCATCACGGCAAAGATAATGTAATGATACTTTTGGAAATGGCGTAGAGACTCCACACACCTACTGAATGGATGAATCAAGCAACTTACCTTTCAGCAAAATCATTTTAAGGTCGCTTTACAGGATTAGTAAAACTCACGGGAAATAACAGGTGAATGACTGTGCTCTCATTGAAGTAATTGTCCGGGGAATGACTACGTGCCTGCTTACAACTTCACAATAATTTTTTTCAGTACTGAGACTGACTTACAGATTTCTGTGTGCCTCATCTCGCTAGATGGAACAAATTAACTGTACCCACTTCACAGGTGAGGCACGTGAAGGGAGGAGGTTTGCCTGAGTCTGTGACAGCTCAGGGTTTGGCTCGTGATCCCGTGCGATACCCCTACCTGTCCACTCACCAGTGACTATGTCACTAGTCAGAAGTATCAAGTGACCGAGTTTGCTGCTTGCTTTTCCGCGCAAAGCAAACTAGAAGAGCTTGCTTGTATAAAGCGACTGTATTTTCAATCTCTTGTTTTCCGTACCAAGGAACCAAGAGAATCAGTGCATTTTGTAGATGAGGCGCAGGCTGGGCACCACACGGTTAACAACCTCAGCAGGACGGTGTGCTGAGGAGTTCTCCGCTAACTGCGCTCAAATACTTCTTGAAGGGAACAAAGCGTTCCCATCCCTCTATCCAAAAATAGAAGAGGGAGAGACAATACTTCTGCAGGCATGTGCCAAAATGATAAGGGAGACGAACAAAAGCCACTCCCAGCTCCACAGCTCTGGTCTAAGCTCACCAAAACGCTGCTTCGCCTGCTCCAGCGCCGACATCGCTGATCCCAAACTCCCCAAACTCCCATCCGATCAATGCGGGGAGGAGAGAGGCAGCAATGCCATCTTGTCTGCGTTTTAAAATAAAATCATTCGAGGGGAAAAAAAACCCCACGCTAGTGAACTTCTGAAGGAAGCGACAAAGTCTTTGATGGTATCGCCTGAACCGGCATGCCTGGGCTTGAAACTCCACCTCTTGCACGTTGTTCAATGTAGATTTACTTCACTAAAGTACATCTTCAGGGAGGGGCTGTCTCCTGAAAGCTTCAAGATATATTGCTTCCTGTCTCCCTAATCAGCTGTGCAACAGGGTAAATTTAGAAACAAAAGGCAGCGCAGCAGGGCTGGCAAATGGGTTTAGTGCACATTAAAACCTGTTTTGGAAAAGTTAGAACAAGTCACGCATGTCTCCAGCTCAGGCAGAACTAGCTGGCTCTGAGCAAAATCATAAATGACTTGCATACATTTAGCACCTTTCATCCTGAGAGAGCCTGAAATATTTTACATAATCGGGGTTATCGCCTACCCAGCTATGGAACAGGCACCTGTGGAAGGCAGGTGGCGTGAACCAGATGAGGCACAAGCGTTTTAAAGAGGCAAGTGAAGACGATCATCTCCTCTACTCAGACACGCAGGAGGAATTTAGGTGGGCACATGAATTAGCCGGATTGGAATTTAGCCAGGAAAACAGCGTACGAAACAGTCCTTGCTTGGCAGTAAGTACAGCGAATTATTTAATGACTCGGAGCCAAACACAGAGCATTTTATCTTAACTTACTGAAATTGCTTCAGAGTCCCAAACAGATTTATATTTAAAAAAAAAATCTCTTTCAAGTCTCATGAAGCTTATTTATTTAAGGGCAGAATTGCAAACAGCAGAAACTCAACTACAAGGAAGACCTTCCTCAGCAGGAAAAAAAAAAAGATCCTGTAAAGAGAAAGTTTTGAGGTGAAGGGGGTGTGAAATATGCCACTCCCTTACGGGAAATATATACCAGTAAACAAATGATGTATAAGTCTGCAGGCCATCATTTTTACCACACTGCTCTGCACCGGAGAACGTGCAAAAGACTGTTCCATTAGAAAAGACCACACACTTCTTCGGCTGGATTTTTTTCCCCTCTTACCCAGTTTGATGCTTTTGTTTTTGCCAAGACTGGTATCTGGGCTTAGCTTCAAGCTCATCAGTAGCTCCCTTAGAGTTTCAGCCAAAAATACATCTTTTCTACAAAGGCTGGATGATTTTCAGGATGATTTTTACTTCTCCGCGGGAGGTTTTTCTCCTACTAAGTGGGAGCTGTGCTCAATCTATTGTATCTTGGCCACACTCAAACTCAACTAGCTGGGTTAATTCACAGACTAATTGAACACACGCAGTACATTTAGTTAGAACACAGATAGCACTAAAGCGTCCTTTACCACAGTGGAAACGTTCTGCCCAGTTCATTAAAGCAGTTGAGCTTAATTAAAACATGTAAATAATTTCAATATGAGAAAGGAGCAGGTACTGAAGGACTTCTTAAGCAAAGAAAGAAGCAATGTTTGGAAACCAAACCTGGACAAATGTGTATAGCAAGTTGGTTTTGTTTGTTGTTTTTTCCATTTTTACACCACTAGTGTGATCATCCATTGTCAGGAATTACCAGATGAAATGGAACAGTTGAAACTGCACCTTTCTGAGGTGTTTACCTTAGCTAACAACAAATTACAGGGGCAACAGGGGTCACCGGTTGGAGCACAGATGGAAGGGGTCAGCTGCTCTGAATCTCTAGGATCCTGCACTTTCTAACTAGTGCTTTAGGTCTAACAGGCCCTAATTCTGTGAGACGGTGCCCAGGAGTGGACCTCAGTGGTCAGCTAGACCACCCAGCTCTGTCCCATCCATGAGATGCTCATCTAACTTCATCTTTGAATTCTTCCATGACACAGCTACTACAGCCTCCCCAGGCACCCAACAAAGCACCCAGGAGAGCAGATTTTCCTAACCTAGGTTTACCTACTGCAGTGTAACCTGATGACTTCTTGCCCTGTGCACCATGGATAACACATTTGAAGTAGCAGTTGCTTTTTGCTTGAGGATCAGCTTCAATAACCAGTTTTTCTCTTGATAAACAGCCCAGCTACCGTACTCTTCCTCTCACGTGTCCCTCATCATCAGTACTCTCCTCTGCAGTGTCCTCAGTCCATGTCTTTCATCAGCTGCTGTGCCCCAAAACACTGCCCAGCACTCCAGCCGCTCACTAATACAAACCACCACAGAATTACTTTGTCATATTCACATTTGTGCATCTCACGAGCGTATGCATTTTTATAACAGCAAAAAATGGACAGATAAATCAATTTTGTTATGTTCTCTTGCATCATAAAAGCAATTTTATCTACTGAGCAACCAGCTCCTATTCTTCGGTTCTCGTAGTTGACTGTTTCTACCTGAGTGCATACTCGTGTATCTGTTTTTATTGGTTTGCCTCTGTTTTTTCTTCAAACACTACACTGCCTGGTTTTGTCTTACAGCACACACACAGCCCCTCCACATTTTGTATGTTTATCCTATATAGAATTCACAAATACATGCAAATGTATTAATACATATAAATGCATATCATGCAAACATCTCTGATCAGATCTGAGTACTTGAATAGCATGGAAATTATATCATACATTTTCACCGATGGCACAATGGAAAAAAAGAAAAAAAAGCCTAAGACAGTGGCCACTGGAGTCAGTGCTCGAAGCAGCTAGAGCACTCCGTTTTGGCTATTATGGGATATAAAAATCTCATCTTTGTTCCAGTAGCAGCCTTGGCCTATGCAAGCACAACATGCAATCCAAAGGGCTGATTCAAAACCTACGGTCAAAGACTTCTGACTCCAAAAGCACCCTGAATCAGCTTGAAATGCCTAGATAACAGCTCGTCATCCAGTGCTACTGTTCTACCAAGGAAACAGCCAGCAACAAAGTCGTAGCACAGAAATAGTTACACTCAAGCACGGAATAAATCCACATGTTAACACGTTTGCAAACAGTTTAGGCCCACCCATGGCGGCAGCTTAAATCTTCAAAAACAAAAGAAACCCCAGCAACTGTCATGGGATCCTGGGGATGAGGAAGTAATCCAAAAACATCTTAATCTCTGTTTGAAAGAATAACTCCAGCAAGTAGCACAGTATGTGCTGTGTATCAGTGCAACATGGCACTCACTTGTATTCGGCACTATTAGGAGTTTAATTGCTGCATGAGTAAACATTTTGCTCTGTAATATACCAGATCTTTATCTCCTTAATCACACATACCCACCTCTTTGTGTGTGCACATACACGACTATGCAGTTACAGAATGCGCACGTACTAAGATTCAGCACGGATTCTGCATTAAACTTGATGGTAAACTTCAGCACAGACAAATCTCACCTGAAGCCAACCTCCCTTCTGGCCCAGCTTAAACCCAACAGAAACACTCTCATAGGAGAGGGGTGACTGGCAGTTCATCCTCTCTCACCCATCCCCTTTAGTCTGGGGAATTTTTGGTGTGTTTTTTTGTTTGTGTGTGTGCAAGGTGCCTTTATGTTCCAAAAAGCTAAACTAACTTACATGTGTAGTGCTACGACTACTCAAGATTGGTTTCTTGAGAGGCAGCACACGTGCATTCACATTCTCTTGTTATTCATTTTGGTTTTCTGATTGAAATGGTCCTACATCACACCTAAAACCCTGTAGATTTAAAAATAAACAACCATGCAGACTTTATAACTGGGATGGCTTTTTTTTTCCTTATGAGCCTAGAGTAAATATCATAATGCTCATGAGAACCTCAGTTGTCTTTAGGCAGGAAATTAGCGTTTATATATACCGCGTCTATATACAGATACGCGCATGAATGCAGCATTACTCTTATGCATATATATGTATAATGATGCAAAATTTTTCCCTCTCCCACTCATAACCAGACTCAACACGAGGAAGAAATTTTCTGCAATGCGGGTGGTGAAGCCCTGGCCCAGGTTTCCCAGAGAGGTGGTGGATGCCCCATTCCTGGAGACATCCCAGGCCAGGCCGGACGGGGCTCTGAGCAACCTGGTCTGGTTGAAGATGTCCCTGCTCATTGCAGGGGGGTGGACTGGATGAGCTTTGAAGGCCCCTTCCAACCCAAACTATTCTATGATTCTGTGATAATTAATCAACATAATTTTACACCTAAAAGATTACTTGGGCTTCCCAGAAAGAAAACCAGATAAAGCTCAACAGGAAAGTTGAACCTGAAAAATAGCTAAAAACCTAAGGACTTAGGCACAGAAGTTTTCAGAGCAGGAAGAACTGCTGCACATTAATCTGTCAGTGGTAACCATACACTCTTGTCTTCCACCAAGTAATTCAAGTTATGTGGTGAGCAGAGGGTACCTTGAGTCAGCTCACTCTTCCTACTGAGCATCTACATACCAGTAAAAATTATCATTTGATGTGCATTAACGTACTACCTTTCTGTAATGCATATGTGGGCTTAAGCTAGCAGAATCAGATGCGCACCCTATATACTACATTGCAAAAATTACATTCCTACGTGGTGAGGTCTCTCAGTAAAAGACCCCCAAAATAGCACGGTTTGAGAATGCGTTAATAGGAACCACTTAAACATTGCTTTACCCTCAAAGCATTTTGCAGACATTAACGTTTCAGTGCTCCCAGGACACAAAACTGTGCGAGACATCTCCAGAAGCAGCTGAGAAACTCCAGCCTCACAGCAGCCGTACAGACCGGCTCACGGACCTCGCCACTCTTCACTATTGCATTTTCAAGGTGACGATAAAAGCAAAATCCACATAATACAACAGCAAACTTCACCGACAGAGATGGCAGTTGTAAGGAACCTGAGCGTTATTCCAGTCATGCATTTTCATGTAGAACCGGCTTATTTTCTGAGTCAGGGCCAGCATGTGGGTAAGAGGAACTCATACACCGATATTACTGTTCGGCTGACAGGTTTTCTAGCATTCTTGCCGCTAAGCTGCAAGGAGAAATTTCTGTTTCTCAGTGATCTGTTGGTGCATTTCACATTCAGGTAATTCTTAGAGGAATCTATATCCGTATAAGGATTTCTAGATTTAATTCATCAAGTGCCTCTAAGGACTGAGCTAAATGCCTGGGGGTCAAACTCTTTGCTACTTGAATAAGAATGCTGAGAATGCAAAGAGGAATGACCTCCCTCTCTCTTGCTATTTTGAACTGGAACCAGGTACAAGTTTCAATGTCTAACAATAAACATACTTTTAGGGAAAACTCTGGGGTATTTCTCCTTGTAAGCCCAGCTTTCCCTTGAGCATTCCTTCATGCTCAAAAGGCCATTTTAATCTTGCACTCAAGAAAGATCTTGTAAGGCCATTAACAGGAACAAAGACCTCTAAAAGGAGACTCATGTCTTAAGTGAAACCCCAAAATTAAGAAATAAAGGAAGCCATAGTTTTACATACCAGTGTGTATAAATCTGAAAGCCAGGGCTTTAAAGCAGCTGTTCAGAGGTACCTGGGATGGAGGTGGTGGCAGGTCCAGGCTGCAGCAGTGGAACTTCAACCAGTCCAGCGGTTGTCACCGTTCGCTGACACTGAACCTGTTCCGAGCAGCGTCTGAATCCCTCCCGTACCAAGCACAAGGCTGCCGCGCTGGCTTGGCCTTCGCCAGCAACTTCTTGGACCAAGCAGCCGTCCACAGCCCCTGCAGACCAGAGGCCACAGGTCTAACCGGAAGGCATCTCACAGTTCCTGCCATTTGCTGTGAGATATCACCGCCTAAATCATGCAGTTTCTTAGAAGAGTGGGTCTGGGGGTTTGTCATACACCCATACAACCAGTATCTTGTTTTAACTGTGGACTTTGAAAGCTCAGAATTACAGCCAGACCTCTCCGAAGCCTCTGGGTCATGCTCTTCAACAGCGGATGATGGGTATGAAAGGATTATATCGCCTGGTGAAGTCTGAAAAGGGTCACTTGTCAGTCAAAGGAGCTCAGACAATTGTATTTGCATGCCTAACAGTGAAAGTATGAATGAAACACTGAATAAAACTGTCAGCTTAAAAAAAAAAAATAAAGCCAGCAGACCGGGTGGCGTGGGGAGGACTCTGTGCCCCTGCCAGGGCAGTGGCTGCAGAAATCAAAGTAATGGACAGAAAAGCTCCATTTCTCCAGTGTCGGGGAAGTCAAACCAGAACAGGAAGCCAGCATCCTTCAGAAAACCGTGCTTGCCAATAACCATCCCCTGATGCGGTTGTGTGGCTTGTTTGGAGCCAGACTGTGATTCCCGCACAGTATTACAGACTGTAACAGGACGGCAGCTGAATTCTGGAGAAGAACTCTGCTCTCCCTTGGGGACCAACAGCACCTAGTGCTGCTGCCCCTCTTTAGGACAAGCAAAAGTCGCAGATGGTAAATGTGATAAATAATTTAAAACACACTACAGTAGCTCAGAAATAACATATAAGGGAGGAGAAAGGGCATTTCAGGCAAGATACAACACTGTTTTTATGTACCTCGATTTTGTTGCTGCATAACATTGAAGAACTCTTGGGCTCCTCTAGATTCTCCCCATCCCCCTTTTTTTTAATTCACTTGCTAATAAGACGGGAAAATCCAATAAAATTATTTTGCCTCTCATGTTCTAATACAAGCCAGTTTAATATAGAAAACACTATAATCAGTGACCAACTTCATTCCCATATAGAGAAAATAACACCTGTCAATAACGGCCTACACCTGTAGCACTTTCTGTTACAACGGCTGCGTTAAAGAGAGAGGAGTTATGTCAGAAGTAAAAATTGTGAGTTTTCTACAAAATCCATCAGGCAGATTTGTCAGATGTATTGGTATTGATATGTTTCTTATTCAACATGCTTCCTCAATTTTTTTTTCCTTTAAACAGACTGGCTTTTTCATTTAAGAGCCATTAAGTACTGGGTATGGTCTCTGCTACAAAGCTCTACCCTCTTTCTAAAGACCATGTGGTACCTCAATGCTGGTTTTACCATTTCACATCAACCAAGATTTCCCATGCTGTACAGATGTCGTCCTATTTTGACGACATCTAAATTCTGAGGTGCGGATAACTATTGTTAGCAATAATAGGGGGTGACAAGGGGCAAGACACACATCCTTACCTTCAACAGGAACATATAAACTACAGGTGCTGATACTGTAAATCAAATTGATGGCTCCGCTTTATCTCCAAATGGATCTTCAGAACAGGAGAAGCTAAATCATAGCCTGACCCCAAATAATTATTTTGTTAATGATCCTAGGTGAAAAATGCTTTTTTAGCTGGTAACTAATTGTGAAATTAACACACTAGCACGGGGATGACTCAAAGCTCCCCTGGAAGAATGCCGTTTCTAGCTCTCTGAAACTAATACTTCTTATTTTTAACTAAGTGTTGAAAATATTTCAAAAAGAATTGCCAAGTGAGCCTGGAACACCTGGACCAGATCTCCTGCTGTGCTCTAACAGTCTATTTAGGGCTGCCTCAGAAGGTCACCCGTACTTCAACTACTGCAATGTGTCACCACCTCGTAAATGGGAGAGTGATACCAGCAAATGGAACTGGTGCCTTGTGACGCGCTGGCTTTCTGCCCCCAGGTGCAAGGTGTGAAGTTACGTTTAAATTTAAAGTATCTGAGTGACTAAAGCTGACTATGAACTCACGAGCAAAAGACAAGATGATAGAAGCGTTGGGCCCTGGACCTGTAACTAAGAAAACATACAACTGCAAGGAGTTTTACAGGGTTGAGACATTTCAGTGCTGCACAATAATAACTCTGGAACTGCTAAAATGCAAATAGTGTATGACTTGAGCCATCACCAATTGCATTACATTAAAAAAACGCCTTTCAGAATTTGTTTTACAGAAGGACGTAATTAATGAATCCTGTCAGATTTCTTAAACTAAAACCTTCAGACACTTTCAAGGTTATGTCACTGCATATTTCACAATTCAGAAGTCAAAACTTGAAAATGAAAATAGTGTGTCTTTATTGATATTCTGCCACAAATTATTGTATAAACTTAGTTAGCCAAAAATGTATTTGCTACATGGGAAGATCCTGAACAATGCAAGCACATCTGCAAAGTGATGCTTTCTTAGAGCAGGTAACACGTGTTCTGTTACCAGCTCTCACTATAGTGCCATGCACAATTAAAATATTGTTTTACACAAACTGTACAAGGCTCAGTAGAGTCACTGTCTCTTCGTTACTGCAAACACACAGAGATGCATACGGTCACTTTAAGCCTTCACTGACTTCAGTGGGACTCCTCTGTCTCTCGGGTGAGCTTGTACACAACGTTTGCAGGAGTGGAGTTTGTGACCACAAAAGCTGTGACAAGGGGGACGAGAACAGACATACTACAGCAATTCCAACAATTCAATGCATCCATGTTACTGAAGGAAACCAGTATCTTTACATACTACTGAATGTTAAAAACAAACAAAGATGTTTAAGCACAAAGTATATATTTATACCAAATAAAACAACTGAAAAAGTATTACATAAAGAAAAATAATGTAACAGATTGTACTTAAGTACCTAACTTACAGTCATGCTCATATCTAAAAGTAACATTGGTAACTAATATATATAATTTTTGACAAGGGTGCATTTAAGAGTTCTCTAACACACAACATTCTAAATGTGGAGAGTATTTTTTCCAAGATACAGAAAACAAATTATTTTACACAGGCACACCTGTTAATTTGTATAAAAAAAAAAAAACATGCTTGTAAGTGAAAAGGTCACTTTAGTACTAATTTACCAGGTGTGTGAAAGCTATGTAGTGTTAACCACGTTGAAATCGTCTCTTCTCCTTTTGCATTGGTGAGCGCCAACACTGAATGGTACAAGGTTTGATCCGTATGGTTGCTGACACTGCAGCCTGTTTCCAAGCAGCAGCCCTGCCCGGGTGCTGAGCAGCACAGAACTGTACAGCCCCATCTGTCTGCGTGTAGTGTATTTATAACTAAGAGCTATTACAATTATTACAATGATTTCTGTTTCAATATATACATCAGTATAAAATACTACCCCAAACGCTTTTGCATTTCAAACAATTTTAACCACTTCATCAAACAATGCATTTGCAGAATTAAAAAAAAGAATCCAAATTAATGTTGATTGCCAACAGTACAGCATCTCTATGGTATGTTTCCTAATAAATGAGAGAACGGAAATGTATTAAAATCAGTAATTAAAATAAGTATCACAAAACATAATTCATGTTAGAGCAGTTCAAGAATTCCCAGTTTGTCAGTATCTATCCTAAGCAGTGCTACCCAAATACAGTATAAACCATGTAGTGTTTCTACAATGAGAAGAAAACATTCAAATATTAAAGCTGTGACAAACACACAAAAGCAAGGAAAGAAAACTTGTTCTGTACTCATCCCTGTTGTAGCAAGGTACAGCATGTCAGGGGTTTGCACTCAGTGCATCGGGTGTGCTGTTACACCTGGATACAACCATGGGAGACGACTACACTGCAATCAGCTCGGAATTTCCTTGCTGTTGTGGTTTTATGTCAGATCATTCAAGTTATAACAACTTAGTGTCTTCTTTTCCTGAAGGGAAGAAGAGAGAAGAATTCATAATGAAATTGTAAAAATGCTACTAAAATCCCTATCTTGGACACAATATACCGCTTTAGGAGCTACTGTGTCATTGCACAATATAAGTGGCCTATTAATCGTTGAATTATTAGTGTAGCAGAATATATTTGTTATTATGGATGTGTTCTGAAAATTGATATTTTAAAACCTGCCTGTATTCCATAACAAGCCACAAAATAATTGTGTATTTCAAACACTAATATCCTTACATAGAGTAGTAAATGTGCATTTATAGTGGCGAATTTCAAATCTCTGCCTCTGCTGCTTCAGTTTTTAAAATGAGACTTGGTTCAGAGTTTTCATTCTTTACATTATCCTAAAACAAAACTACTTCTGAAGAATAAAAAAAAATGCAAATGATAATAATAATAATAATATGGGTTTTTCTCGTTTTGCTGATTCATTCCTAACTTGAAAAATAATCAATGTCTTAAAAAAACCCACAAAAAATCCTCCAAAAATCTCTCCCCAGGAGAAGGCCCTGCTAGCTGAGATTTTATTCAAAACCAAGTTTCACACTTAGAGTGTCTTTATAGTCATGTTATACACCCTTGAAAATAAAGGCTCACGTTGAGAATGGTGACAGGCCCTTAATTATAGAGGTGTTAACCGGTGACACTATTTTTCATCAGACAAAAAAAAAAAAAAAAAAANAAAAAAAAAAAAAAAAAAAAGCCTGACAAAACTTCATAGCTTATACTGAAAGTTTGATTCATGCTCATTTTGTTCATTTAAAAATACTCTTTGGAAACTGTGTCAACTCCTGCAGACAACTTAGTGATACACCTTTTCCTGTTAAAATAAAGATAATTCATATTCTCCTCTACCCCATGCTAAGCTCTACTACTAATATACACTTCATTACCTGCTCATGTCTCCATCTAACACATATCTTTACATTCTTCTACATATAGTGTCCAGGGCTTATTTTTCACCAAACAGAACTTGATAACTATTATACTTATGAGTTTTTTCTTGAGGATTTTTTTTTTTTTGGTGTTCTAGCCTTTTCATTGCAACTTAGAGCAATATTAATAGTTCAGACTTTTTCCATGTTAACTTAAGAGAAACTTATCAAAAGTTCTTTTTCCCATTAATGATTTTAAAATCAAAACTTGCTTAGTTATCAAAACTGAAAACCAGAAGAGAGATTAAACGCATCTGTCATTTTAAAATGGTTTCTGCTACCTTAAAATGCATTTAACAATTGTCCATACGACAGTTAGGATTCTAACTTTTACATTGCTGCCATCAGATTCTAATTCAAAATCTTGCAAATAAACATGAAAAATAAGCCACTGGTCATGAATTCTAAGGATTACATTCAAAGCTAGCCTTTAAAAAAATAAAAAAGTTACAGGCAAAACATACTGGTTTATGTACTCACTAGCTTACCAGGCTACAATAGGCATGTTTTAAGTATAAAAAAAAGCAGACAATTCAGATTTAAATAAGACTATGTGAAATCAGAAAAAACCCTCAGATTTCACTATTTTTTAAAAAAAAGAACACCTATAATTACCTCCCATCCTACAGCTACAGTTAAACCAACTAACAAAAATAATCAAACTATTTTGGACAAACGAAAGTTAGGCTAGAATATGTGGCAACAAAGTTCATATATGTTTCTATGTAAAATGACTCATGATTTACTATAACATAAAATATGAACAAGAGCACTTTGTGACTAATGAAAGAGCTACTAGTAGAAACACTTAATGCCAAACAGTCTTCAGCCCTCCTTTAAGTCATTTCTCCAAATCAGTATTGACTTCTTTTGACCAGATACATCATTTTTGGCTTGTCACCTCAGTATGTCGTGTTTTACCACTTGCCACAGGCAGCAGGAGACAACTAGCTGAGCAAACTACAAGCAGTGACATGCAGAAATTAACTCTCAAATCTGAGTATTTAGATAAAATGATACGCAAGCGCACACTAGGACAAAAGGAATGGCATTTGTCATCCAAGTAGGCTCATCATCCCTCCCCACCCCCCTTGAACAGTAGTTGCAACAGCAATAGAAAAAGATCAAGATGTCTGTTCTTCAGAGTCAACTGTGGAAAAAAGTCAGCAATATATAACAGCAGCGACGGACAGGGAAGAGCAAAATGAAATAATCTTGTTGAATGTTTGTTCATTTACTTTTTCTGAACACAAGCCAAAGTGTGCCACACCGGCTTGTTCTGAACTTCAGATACAGATGTCCTATTCTCCTTAGATCCTTCACAGATTTAGAATTCAGTCTCCCTGAGGCCCCTATAACCAAGTAAGAAAACTCTCTTTATCTAGCTTGGTGGCTGCCAAGACAGATTCCATGTCATTAAGGATGTCAGAGCTCAAAGCCTCTTGCAGACTTGGCATCAGTTCTTCTCCTTCTATATTCATCCCATCTCCTTCCAGTGTCCCAAGGTCCACATTTGTCCCTGGAATGGCTTCAAGGTAGTCTGGGAAACGGTTCTGATGGGACGGTATGTTACTTTGGCTGATACTGTCACCTAGTTATAACACAAAGCAAGACGGATATTAAATATGCTGGAAGTACCAAACCCACATTTTACCAGGACAACTGGTTAAAGGTTAATCCTGAATCTCTTGCATCACACAAGCAACATGATTCATAGAAATCCATTACAAAACCCAAAGATGATTTGACTGCCTGCAGAAGTACAAAGAGCATGCCTTCGTTTCAACCTTTTCACCTACTGACCCAAATCTCTACACATCTTTGATGTCATTTAGTATATTTTAATTTTTACGCTTAAGAGACAATACTGAGTCAAATATTGTTTTGGAGCAATATTAGCAACACTGGGTGAGGTACTATTCTTAGCTCTGAACAAACAGCATTACTTAAAAAAGCAAACAGATGCTCAAATTCTATATAACAACAGGAGCGATGCTATTTATGAGCAATCCCCCATCCTCCCAACGGAGTTGATTACAAGTATGCTTTGCACAAATCTAGAACAACAACGTGAAAAGTATTACAGCTTCTCAAGAGTTGCTTCTTTTCATTGCAAAGCGGCTGAGCATTTGACGGACACAAGTATATTTGGAAAACATGCACTAAGGACGTAAACAAAACCAAACCTGTATCCATCTCATCAACGCTGTTCAGGAAGTCATCAGGGGTCCTGGGTACACTATAGCTGCTCATGCTGAGTCCACTGTCTGTGCTTTCATCTCTGGAGTGATATGTTCCACTGTAATTGAAGAAAGGGAGTAAAAAAATGAGGGCAGGGTAATGAAGAAATTCAAATAAATGCTTGTTTTTGAATCAATTTGCAGGCTTTGAAAACACGGCCGCCATGAGGGATGCTCTATCCTAATAAAAACTGAAACCTTTGTGAGACGCCCAGGTTTTATTTTATGCAGACCTTTTCCAGTTAAAACTATATTATTTAGATTCAATTAAACTTGATGAGAGCATACTTCAGCAGCTTTAAAAACTGCCTGTGTTCCGCAGCCTTTTAAACTTTTCACACATACTTATAGCCAAAAAAAAGTTAGAAGCATGTCAGAGATAGTCCCTAATGATTATAAAAATGATAATGGTGTATCCTTTCACACTTCTCTAAGGACCGAAAAAACACTTCTAAACATTTCTCCTCATTTTATCAACCACTGAAGTCTACTTTTAGGTCCCTACTGTAACAGATATGAGCTACAGTTGGAACTACCCTATAGCTGGAGCTGTGGCCTGTGGGGAGGAGCCCAAGCAGGTTTGCTGGCAGGAGCTGCGGCCTACATAAGCAGCTGTGCAAACAGACCATTCCCTGCCCCCCCCACCTCTCTTAATATACGAACTTTGCAAAATATTTTCAAAATCTCTATTTCTTGTGGTTGTGGTAGCATTCACTGAGAATCCTTACTGATTTTCCAGCTTGAAAGCTGAATGAAGGTCAACTTGACTTACTGTTCGAATTTGCACTTGAAGACAAACTGATCCTTCAAAACAGTGTGCTCATGAAATATGTAGTGTATGCCTTTTTGTCAAGTATGAAGAACCAAACTGATGATGGTTGAACAGCTAGTCAACACCGGACACAAATAGAATGCCATCAATTAAGTTTCACAAAGACATCTTTGCCACCCAAGAAAGAAACTTAACATTTCTTTATAGTTAAATCATAAATATTTCTCTTCGTCTAGATGGATTTTAAAATAGTATCACCACACATGTGATAACAATCCTAGTAATTAAGCTATTTAAAACTTTTGTGAAAAAAACGCTGGTTTACTTTGTGGGACAATATACTAAAAACAGAACTGAGACTACGCTGAACTAAATCACTCTCGTTGAGAAGGCTTTTTGGCTGCTGCTCTCACACTCTGAATGTCCAGCTCTTCTCTTCAAATCACTCCTTAAGACACATTTCCTCTTTCTTCAACAAGGATTTCTTCATCTGGTAGTCACATCACCCAAAATTACTGCATGCAATTGAATTGCATTACCCAAAATAGAGTGGATGCTTCTTCAACAACTAGTTGTTAAAATATGTGTATACAAAAGAAGAAATCCATATTTAGGAGTTAAACAGAGAATTACCATCACTACCAACATAAATCTAATAGACAAAAATATATAAACAGAGTGGCAAACCAAAAGGTGAAATAATTTACTGAAGTCTGCATTGCTGCATGTCCCATTTAAAAAATAAACCATAGTACAACGATGGTAAGTACTGAAGACAGCAAGCAGAAAATTGACTATGTAAATTAAAACACCACTGCACTTTTTCTCAAATTGCTCCAATGTAGCATTGTTTTCCAAGACTTTTTGGATGTTCTGATTATGTAGTGGAAAATATTTGCTATGTAAACTCCAGACATCCAACTTTGGTACCTGAAGTTAGGAGGACTGTCTACCAAGAACTTTATATACTCTATAAAGACAGAAAGAAGCATTTCTTTAAGTCTGAACTTTGACATAAGGGACATAAAGGAGATCTTCAGGGCATTGGACTGCTGTATCTAATTCAGAAATAGCAAAGTGCCCTCTTTTATAGGCTGTTTAACACATGCCAGAATTAAATACAGTGATATACATAGAATTACCCAGAAGGGGACAAAGCTCAGATCAAAATGGAAATTAAGATATTCTGAACTCAAGTGAGGTACCGATTTGCCTGCAGCAAGTGCTCCAAAAAGGTATAGTTAAACCTATTTGCAATGGGGCAAACAAACTTTTTGTGCTTTACCGTAAAGAGCCCTTGCTAATTCTCAACCTGCCAAAAATTACAAACATGAATTTGTCCTTTCCAGCTTTCTTCCTGTTTCTAATTAAAGGTAAAGATGCATCATTTCATGTGTGTAGATACATAAAGGACAAACTGCATTAGCCCACTGCCATGGCCATTTGAAACCTGAAGATGCGTTTCTTTCAGGTCAGAAAACAGGTTTTGAAGATGGGAGGATACCACATCACTTAAGAACAAATTTCAAAATATACCTGTGCTAAACATGTGACGGCAAGAGTATTCTAAGCTATAGGGTTACTATAACACATCAAGGCCATTTTCTATCGACATCAGCTTCTCATAGGACAGCAGGTCAGTTTTAAGGTTTGTTGTCCTTTTTGTTTCTTGGGACAGAGCCAGCACAGTTAAGGCTCACACCAGACTCCAGCATGAATTCCATGGAGGAAAATCCCTCCCTCTAACAAAAACTTTTCTAATCAGATTTGTCTGTGTAGGAGAGAAGTCTTCCTGAAGGGCTGACGCAAAACATGGAAACATGAGAAATACAGTGAGGACAGAGTACATGAAATGACAGAAAAGCTTGCTAGAAAAGGCAGAAAATGAAACAAAGGTAGGCTGAGCTGATGGAATATCAATAACTGGAAAAGTTACATACAACGCCAGTACATCTTTGTGGATGAAGAACCTAAGTGTAAGAGATTAGCAACATCAAGTTTTCTTTAAAAGAATATGGGAAAGGATTTATAATTGCAGCAAAGGTTTACAAAGATTTTCACAGTTTTCAGTATCTAAAATTACAGCAGGTGTTTAAACTTGCCCTACTCCAAAATCATGCCAGTTTTAACATGACGTGGACTTCTTACTTTATGAGCACATTTGAAACTGTTTTGGTGGCAAAAACCATGGAAGTTAAGACTTACATTGAAAGAATCAAGATTAATTTCATGGGGTTTTCCACAAGTATATAATGTATCATTAAAGAAAAGCATGAGCAGGTTGTAATACTTCATGAGCACTTACAGTAAGCATCCTAAAGTTAGACTAACATTTCAAGTTAAGGCAGAAAAGTAGCAACAAACTCTGACAGAATACTTTTTCTCTTTTATGGTAGGGGATACTGAGTTGATATCAGCTTAAAATGCTGATATCATGAAGTTCTTCCAATGAAGAACTACAAAATTAACTCCTCCAGCTTAAGACCAACTACTTAATACTGCTGAAAAGTTAGAAGATTTTTACTTCATTAATTAAAAGTTTATGTGGCTTGGAGATTTGACTGGTTTACTGTTTTCACCTTGTCTTTCCAGCTTGCTAAGCAAAAAATACAGATATGACTTCTCTCAAGATGCAGCAGTTTCTCCAAAGTGATAATGGTTTGTGTGAGGCATTTGCAAGCTGAAATTAGAACAGTATTTCCAACAAAACAAACACTCCAACTCAGAGGGATTAAGGAAAACATAATATGAAAAAGAATAGTCTATATTGCAAAATTCTAAATCTTGAATGAAAAGACTCACTTTAAAATAATACAGCATTTAAAATGAAACATGCCACTATTTGCAGACCTAACATTAACAGAGTAAAAATACTGCGAAATTAAATACCTGAAGTGGAGGGGAGGGGTGAATGGAGAAACCTTAAAATGAACCTCAAGGTGTAGTCCTGAATGTGCCTCACAGTCCATTTGATCTCATAGAAAGCTATTCACAAATTCTTCTGAGTCAGTAATTTGAAATGACTGTTAGTCAACAGATTATGCAGAGGCAAACATGTCAAGACTTTGAATAAAAACCTTCCTACAAGTCCGAACAGACTACTTCCTCCCACAGGAGACAGCTTTTAATCTTCAACTTTTACTAGACTTGCCATTTAAGGAAAGATTCATTTACAGCTGTGGCTTTTGGCACAGACAGATGTTCAAAATAAACTATTACATGTACCAAACAGAATTTTAAATCAGTTTCTTCCCCCTCTAGTAGCTACCCCTACAAACCTGTTAAGAAAGGGATCAGAACTATTCGTAGTCATTGTTCTCAGTTCCTGAGACATTCCAGGAGATGACACGGGATTTTGAGATCCACCATCCTGTTCCATTGTGGGAAGCTGGCTACGGAGAGCCAATTCCTACAACAGGGGAGGGGGAGAAAGAAAGATCGTGTTAGGCATTTGAATGCACTTTTCAGACACATAAACATGTAACATTACAGGTAATTGATGCTTCTACTGTTTCCAGTTACAAGATTTAAGTGAAATTAAGTTTCTGAAGACAAAGCAAGAATTTTTACTGGCTTCAATGACAACGAATTTTCCACAAGTCAGGCCCAGTACTACAGAGACTTCACTGTAAACATATTTACGGCTATAAATATCTGTATGCTTACATAAAACTTTTCTAATTCACTTCAATATCCTTTCGCTAAGTCTGTTCTTAAGACCAAAAAAAGAACTGTTAACATTATCTGACCCCTAAGATACGTCTGTCTAGCTCTGCTGATCAGCACTTTTTCCCCATTTCTTTCAAGTTCTGTTTAAGTCCCTGGTTTCCTCTTTACCTTGCTGCTTCATTCAGCAAAGTGGCAAGTCTTTCCCTACAAGTTCCCATTCACTCGTCCTGTTTGAGATATGTATTTTGAAATTTCTGATAGATCGGATCAGTGATTTGTCCCGCACGTAAATCTTAAAGCTCTTCAAATCCCCAGTAATTTCTTAGTAACTAAGATACTGCCCTTCTGAAATTACAAACCTAGATTACATTCATATTTTACGCATCTGCCTGTGCACCAACTTGAATCAATCCATCCCCAAAGCTTGTCATTACTATTTAATGAAAATAAGTTTTAACATGAAATACACAAAATTAAAGGTGGGTAGAGATAAGCAGCATTTTAGGTAATTTCCAGTGCTCCCTCCCTCCCTTTTCAAACGTGAGTTACACATGTGAAAAATATAATAATTAGCTTCAAGCAACTCTCTTAAAACATCAATAGCTCACCAAGTCTGTGCTCTGTTAATGTAGAAACTGGTAAAGAAATCTACTGACTCTCTTGCTACCATTATTAGCAGTATGTGATCTCCAGGCTGTGCCTGGGAAGCTCATCTCAAGCAAAACGAATCTTGTCAGTCTTGACAATACTCAATAATTCTCACTTGTATAATATGAGGTCTTCATCCACTCTCAGTTATAAGCCTAAGGACTACTGTAGACTTTTAATAGACAAAAAAATAATATTTTTCCAATTCTTCAAAGTTATTTTCTTTTAAAAAATATCTAAGGTTATTTTATTTTCCAGCAGATTGCACCATATCTTGGATGCTTCTCTACCACGTGTTTTTTTTCTTTTTTTTTCTTTTTCTAATCAGCATATGCTTCACTCCCATTCCTGTAGATTATTATTCTGTATATTCCTTTAATACCATTTCATGTCTTTGTACTACAAGGTTTTCCCATTCCAGTTGATTAGACCTTCGCAGAAAATGTACAAACATACCATTGGTTTTTGTGTTCGTCACACCCAACTGCCTACTCCAAGTAAATCCAGTCCTCTGCTCACCACCGCTCGCTTGGCCATTGTTCTAATAAATAGTAATAATACTCCTCCCCATTTTGAGATCACAGGATTGTAGGCACCTTTTAATAATTTCTATAGGCTTATCCACAGGATTTTCATTTGCTTATGTAATAAAACCAAGTGCAAAGACTATATAATGAGGTCTTACTCCACAGATAAGTTTACAAACTTCTGTCAGTCCCATCAGCCTTCATACAGAAAGGCTGATATACAGGCAAGAGAAAACAAAACGCAATAGGAAAAAAAAGAGAGAGAAGAAAAATCCCTCTGTGTCCCCTGTTGAAAAGCAACACCCCCCCCCCCCAATTTCTCTTCTGTACGTGAAGAAAATATCAATGTGGAAAAATGGGAGTTACCTTTATATTTTCTAAATTCTTAGAACGTAGACGAGATTGAAGTTTCATCAATTTATGAACATAAGTAAGTAGGTAAGTATAGTAAAGATAAATGTAGCTCAGATACTAGCCAGATAAATAAGAAAAATCACACTTCACTGAAGGCCCACTCAAAAGAAATGCATTAAACCAAGAGAATTTTATTTCGCCTATTCTTTGGCATGCACAACACAGAGAAAAAAAAAGATAATATTAGTACTACTGTGATCCTTGTTTCAACAACAACAGTGCTAAAAGTGCAGAACAACTATTCTTAACTATTTGTAAGTAGCATTAATGCTCCTTATTCAGGAGGCAGAACTACAGCACTTCCCCCTAGAAAGAATGTTATTTCATTGCTCATTCAAGTAATAAATTATGTCAATCTGGAAGTCTGAAAGAAAAAGGAATTACCAAAAAAGATGACATATTCAGAAACAAATAGAGAGCAATATTTAACCATTCCATAAGATAAACAAAGGTTTTACAAACCCTACAGAGTGTATTAAGACTATGTTTCCCAAAAAGTGCATGCAATGGAAACTAAAATTGTGTTGCTTGAAGAATGATCCTTTTATTTCTTCTTCCTTATAGAACTCACTTTCAATAAAAATGTTATGTGCTTTCTATACTTAAAAAAAAAAGTATGGGAGTGTATGTACAAGCTTCTCCCAGCTCCAAAGAGAGCAATGTGAACTCTAGGCTTTTAGTTCACCCTTTAAAACATATCCTTTATTAGAAGTATTTAAAGTCTGGAGGCAAAAATAAAACCATGACAAAATCCTGGCTTAGATTTCTATAACTGGATCTTATCCTATTTTTGTATATCACACTCTTTTTAAGTATCTCTGGGAAAATAAAAGCTTAGCATTCCTATTGTTAACACAAAAGCTGAATTGTGGTTATTGCATAAATGA
This sequence comes from Pampusana beccarii, assembly GCA_013399365.1. Classification (NCBI taxonomy): domain Eukaryota; kingdom Metazoa; phylum Chordata; class Aves; order Columbiformes; family Columbidae; genus Pampusana; species Pampusana beccarii. The sequence goes on along the minus strand of VWYH01003955.1, from coordinate 212,771 downwards.
CCAAAATGGTCTGTCACCTCCTTAAGCAAGGTAAGTTTTGAAATAAGGTCAGCATTGTGTAAATTATCCGGCTGACCTTATCCTTTTTTTTTAATGATTGCATATATGTTATTTTTTACATGAAGTTCCAGGTCATTCACACCATGTCCAAATTAACTTTGTAAAATTACTCTTTGCAGAACATTTTTATCTTCATTGCGCTTTCGAGGAAAGGTTGAAAGTCTCCATTGTGCAACTCACGTATCATATTCTTACTGTGTTAAACATAAGATATGCTACTCAACTTGAACTGATATATCTTTTTTTATAATTGGTAAATTTACTTTATAAAGGGCCAACTGTAACATTTCTGCCCCCAAACACTGCTCAACTATCATACAATCCACAGGCTATACCAGGATGTGAGACAAGTGTTAGGGCGAAGAGGAGAGCACGACACTTATGGGCAGTTTCAGCATCAGTTATTTCTTCAGATTAAGTATCTACCTCCTTGTTTGAGGGCCAGAAAGTTAGAGCATATGTACAAAACACACAGTGAAAACACACGGATAGATGAAGATGAACTCAGCAATGAGGAGTTATGCAGTTAGTGAAGAGTAAGGGAGAAACATAAATCATTCAGTGTGGCTATCATGAAAACCAGCAAAATTAATTTAAGAGGTGATGCTGACAGAGTGATAATTAATTGTATTGTACACACTTCACAAAATCACAGTGCTACGCAGAGCATTGCAAGCACAGATAAGGCAGCATAAATTGGAATAGACACTGGTTGGTAAAGCCCGGCTTCTTGTCTGGTTTTGCAGCCCTTTGCTGAGCCTTTCATCCTCCTCTCGCTGCCCCCGGCCCAGCTGGGGTCTCAGAGCACCCGTCACGCAGGTACGTGCCCCAACCAGCCCCGCCACCAATTGTGTTCAGTTCCCGCAAACGCTGCTCTTCACGGCCACCTCGTACTCAGGACACCACGACTCGCACCTTCTGCTGACCGGTTGCTTTGGCAGCACTGCTGCGACTGAGATCTGCAAACGCGAGGAGCAGCAGGGACTCGGAAACGCGCTGCAGTGAGCTACAGCTCCTACAGACACAGCGCGTCCTGAAGCAATTAGGGGCACGAAACCAGACAAAGGCAACGAGTGCAGATCTCATTCACTCTCTAGACTTTTAGATGGAGTATTTATCTGTAAGAATCTACATTCACAAACAAGCAATAAAATTATTTTGTTAATCTGTAAAGCTTAGGTGCTGCAACTGGCATCACAGCTTCTGAATTTTCTATTTACTCATATACTACAAGTATCTTTCCTACTGTGTATCTTCTACCTACCTATGCTCAGCATTTCCCACTTAGTGTGAAACAAATTCTACACCTCTTGCCAGACAAACTAACAATGTTTCACTTAGATCTATGGTTTTCAATAAGGAATGAAGCTATACTATTTCAGAAGCCGAGGAATATTTAAAGCACTTAGTTCCCAAGATGACTGAACATCATCAATGTTCCTGTTGCAGTAAAGCTGGTTGAATTCCACGTTTTGTACATTTTGATGGGAGCCACCATACCCTTCACACCCCCAAAACCCAGCCAAACAGGACTCCCTCTCAATAGTGCTTCCTACTGATGAACAATCATGCTCACATTTGCTAAGCAGTCTTTAAAGTACTACCTTAGTGCACTGCTCACCAGAAATACCAAAGACTTAAATAATAATTAGGTCAAGCAACATCCCTACAATTTCTGCAGAACATCCAACTCCAAGCTGAGATTCCTGATGATTTGACAAAACTTGCTGTTCTATTTAGCACTGTTTAGAAGCAGCAGAGTTTGTTGGTCAGGGCAGAAGAATTTGAGTGTCTCGATTTCTTAATCACCGTGGGTCACAACCCACGGGCAATTCCAAAGTGACTTTTTACTTATTGCTATGGATGGCCTCTGACTACATTTTCTTACCCTTCTCTTCAGCAGGAATCAGCACTTGTATGGTCACGCACCAAGACAAGTCAGAAAACAAACCTAGCTGAAAAATAATTTGTCTGATCGATCAGGTGTCTGATGTGTCTTGCAGTGCAGCTACACCGATGCTGCAGCTACTGGATTATGAAAAAAACATTAGACACATCTTGCTGCCTTGTAAATAAGACAAACTCTGGCAAGACAGCTGAGTTTAATGTCTTAAACCGCTGCAGTTCAGTTTGCCAGAGCATGTCTACCAGACTCTCAGTCAGAAGTCACTTTATTAAAAGCAAATACTCTCCTTAAAATAATACCACACACCTGCCCAGCTGCAGCCTTCAGCTCCAGCTCCGGATGGCCCTAGAGAGATGGCTATGTTTTGTGAATTAATTTCTGAAGTCATGGCACTGCACAGGTGTGCTGCCTTACCTGTGAGCCTTACGGTGCTCGGCAACAAAGCTCTGTGCAACTGATGCAGAGTGAACAGCAGGTACTTGGGAGATTATCTGAACTAACTATTAGCTACCTAAAATCCAAATGTTTTCCTTCCTTTTCCCTTTTTTAGAGAAGTGATTGTGCCACTGTACTCAGCACTGGTGAGGCCCCACCTTGAATCCTGTGTTCAGATTTGGGCCCCTCACTACAGGAAAGACATTGAGGTGCTGGAGAGAGTTCAGAAAAGGGCAAAAAAGCTGGTGAGGGGCCTGGAGCACAAGTCTGATGAGGAGCGGCTGAGGGAACTGGGGCTGTTCAGCCCGGAGAAAAGGAGGCTGAGGGGAGACCTTATCGCTGTCTACAACTGCCTGAAAGGAGGTTGGAGCATGGAGGGGGTTGGTCTCTTCTCCCAAGGAACAAGTGATGCAACAAGAGGAAATGGCCTCAAGTTATACCAGGACAGGTTTAGATTGGATTTAAGGAAAAAATCCTTCCTGGAAAGGGTTGTCAGGCATTGGAACAGGCTGCCCAGGGAAGTGGTAGAGTCACCATCCCTGGAGGGGTTTAAAAGGTGTTTAGACAAGGCTCTTACGGACATGGTTTAGTGCTAGAGTTAGGTTAGGTTATGGTTGGCCTCTATGATCCTGAGGGTCTCTTCCAACTGAAATGATTCTATGATTCTAAACAGATGCCTATGGAGGCAATGTGCTAAAATTTGTTACTACATGCCAAATTTACTGCCACAGCCTAAAGAAGTCAGTTCATTAATTACAAAGATTTTTGGAAGGTTGTCCAGTAAATAACAATGGTTTGCTACCTAATGAAGTAAAATGTTCCTGCTAGCAATAATATATCAACAGTTCAATGAAAACTGAGATAGATGCATACAAAATCATTTTGTTTTCTGCCTACTTGGAATCTTCAAGTTACTTAAAATATCACACATGCTGCTCAGCTCCTTTATCTGTATGACAGTTCTCCAGCAATATTTTGTTATTGATTTTGGAGAACAAGAAATCAAAACCAATTTCTGTTCATTTTGCAAAAGAAACATCTAACAGAAAGTTTAAACCATGAGGGACAAAGCAAAATTTAGTATTAGTAAAAAGAGTTAAGTCACTAAAACACTGCAAAAGAAAATTACTTCCACTAAAGTGAGAAGTTTGGGGTATCATTTGTGACTATTGACTAAAGAAAAAAAAAATCAGAAATAAAAATTTTAAATGGGAAAAAAACTTTGTTGGAAGGACTCTTCACAGTGTCTTAGCGAATCATCCTCAAAACTTCTCACACAATGGATCTCTTCAGAATAAGACATATCACAGACCATCTTCTCTATCAAGTATCACACACTAAGCTTCAGGAGAACGAGAGATTCAAGGGACAACACTGGGATTCACTAAGAAACTAAAATAACCATTGCCCACCATTTCCACAGATCTGAACAAAAGTATATCTTGTTATTTAAAGACATATTACAGGGAAGAGAAGGAGAGGACAGGAACAAATCAAAACCTAAGTCCTCAGTAAAACTTCCAGCTTCACTAATTTAATGGAAGTTCAAGAGCACAGAATTCAAGACTGCACTTGTTTCTAGAAAACATCACAAATTTGACAGTAACACATCTTCATACTGGTGTACACAGCAAAGTGAATGAAGAAATCTCTCACTGAAAAATAGTAATAGTGTCCTAAGAAATTCATGATTTCCTGGAACACTGGAAATCTTCTTGACTAAGCTGATGAAAGTTGTCAAACACCAACCAAGATGAACTTCCTTCAAAAAAAAGGAATCATAGGAAACAAACAATATTTCAAATGCAGTAACTATTCAGTATTTTAGTAACAAGAGTAAATATGAAAAAAAAAAAAGAAACAAAAGCAAGTGATTGAGCAAACAGGGACAGACTGGTCGTGTCTTTGCAGATTCTTCACTGAGTATGGAAATTTCCAGAATGCCAAAAGTTGATAAGAAATAAGTCCGGGACAACATGATAGAGAATATGAGAGGTACCTCATAAAATATAAAGGATGATAGAACAGCAACGATGAGCAGGGAGCACATTCCAGGTATGCAGAACCACCAGGAAAGCAGCACAGAGATAAGAGAAAGGTAAGTGGGAAAGCACAAGGGAGCAGCGTGGCAAGGAAGCAGAGCTGCATCTCATTCCCAGACAGGGATCTCCACGCAGCGCTAGAAACAAGCAGTGGATACGGAATGAGCAAGCACACACAGAAGAACCCACCACATAAATGGCTGTGTAATATGCTGATCCTACTAGCAAACACTCTAATATTAGCAGCATTTAAGAAATCTTCCAGTCTTAACACAAGAAATAGTCTGCACAACATTCAAGAATAATGTCTTCAGAGCCTCAACACTATTTGCCTTACTCTCTTTTCATTGTATACTGGAAGGCAAGAAATCTGTTCCCTAACATCCAGACAATTTTATCATCCATACAGAAGGCGGCTGACATTTATTTTAGGTGAGACATTGTTGACAACCAGATGCTAAACTGCAGGAAAATGGAAGGAGAGCTATTGGGGATGGAGAGAAAGTCAAGTCACTCAATCTCTTAACTAAGACAGGGAGGCATCTGTGAGGTGTTCACAGAGAACTGATGATGATGAGTGTAAGTAACTGGACAGACGCGCGGTGTTTTCAAATTCCCTGGATGTATCCGTAGCTCTTGTTAACAAACAGGAAATACAGAAGTAGTAATTTTTGTTTCAAAAACCTTTGACATTTTTAGAATGACAATAAAATAAATCCTCCTTTAAAAAAGAAGAGTATTTTACGGTACTTGCTACAGAAGATGTAGCTGAGCAATTTCAGTCTTTCCAGGAGGTATTCAAGAGCTAAGGCCTCCATACATAACACTTGGGAGTGTTCGTGTCACTACCACAGTATCATGGCAGAGAGATAAAAACTGGCAAAGACACAATATTCGCTGAGTGCCAAAAAAACCTGACCAAAGACATCCATACAACCATGACACTGTATCCAGGGCACATGGACAAAAATGCCAAGAAGGAAAAGGAGGTTGAGCTGAACACAGGACGTTGGACTAGACCTTCCACCAGCCCCTTCCAACCTCTGACTCTGTGACTGAGAAAAGCTCAGAGATCCAGTTAAAAGTTAAGGAATATTCCTCAGGTTTTTTAATCCATATAAGAAATACTTCATTAGAGGCAATCTTCAAGAATGCTCATGTCGTATCGTTTCCTTACAAAGACTTTGAAAATCCCCCTCTTAGACTTAGTCTTCCAGAACTAAGATCACTGAACATATGAAGATTTTATTTTCAGTATTCCTTAAAAGAACATCTAAAATTTATCAAGATAAGCTATTATTCTTCTCCCGAGCACAGCTTTATCATCATGAAAGCAAATAATTCCTCTAAACTTCATTAACTTTATTCAGAAAGGAAAGAAAGGATCCGTCAGAAAGAAGAAGTTGTCCAAAAAGATTTGCGTTATTTCTACGGATTTTTCACGGATTCGCTAGGCTGAGTATGAGCTGATAGGATGCAGAGACTGGGATTTCAACAATAGCATCATTGGGGAAGATAGACAACATTTGCTTCTTTAGTACAAGGTCTCGAGAAGCATTTGGAGAACAATTTCCAGAAGCAGTTCTCTAAGGACCTTCTTCCACATGTGGCTGCTCACCACATTATTGAAGTGACACACAAAAACACAAAAAATACATGTAGATGATACAACACGAACAATCTAGTACTATGGAACTTTAAAGCTGACAGGATAGCCTACTTTTGTATCCACCAGATCCCTCAGACACGGTTTGACTCATCAGCAAGTGCAGACTAATAAAACTAAACCCAGGCAGGTGAGTACACAGGTAAGCCTGGTAAAAATCAGTTTAAATGTGACTGGAAACCTGATTTTTGCATACATGCTTTCATCATCTCCCATCCCAAACAAAGCAGAATGACCACTACATACACATTTAATGAATTATCAATAAGGTCCCTTGGAGGTTTTTTCAGCTTTTTATCGTTTTAAGCCAGAATTTGGAGAAGTTCCAAAAATCTGATCTTAGAAAGCGTGAAACTGACCCCAGTGTTCTCCATTTGCTGCATGTTTATGAGTTTGCAATGGGAAGAAGTTACTGTGGAAGAGCGAACAATTCTATGACAGGGCTTCAGGCACACAAGAAAACAGAGAATACACTTTTGGCATTCAATAAGGAAAACATCCCTTCTGAATGACCTAATTGTGGCAGCAGATAAGGTGTTTCCAACTGGTGTGGAGGAGTGTGCTACTCTGTTTATCCCCTTGTACACCAGGAATTTCTTTATAATAGGATCTAATATTGATCGACAAGACCATTATGTGGTTCCCACTCTGTAATTGAATCAAATTATTAAATCTCAATTAAAATGCTTCAATTTCAGAGCAGCACTAATATTGCCAAACAAGAACGTATTTCTTCCAGGGTGTCAGTACTGTTTCTAAGGTCTGAGGTTCCTATTTTAAAGATTATATTCCCAGAGGAACTAGTAACATACAAATTCTGCAGTACTCTTCAGAATGCAACAGTACACCAGTACTCATGGCTTCCAAACATAAGATACTTTCTTTTAGTCTGTTTTTCTTGCCTAGTGCATATAATGTTTTTTCTTAGAAACACAAAGAACAATACAAGCCAATATAAATATTGTGCTAAGAACCAGCAGATTAAGAATACTGTTAGCAATAGCAAGCAAGCAGCTCTCTGAGTAGATCCCTAAATCCACCCTTTCAGAGATTCATTCCATATTAGACTTTTTAAGAGCCTAAAAGAAGTCCGCATTAAACTGTTTATTATGCTTCACATTTTGACCAATTTCCTTTTGGTCTTGAGAAACTTTTCCGAACTGTTGTTTCCTATACAGAAAACATATCTGTGCAGGAGCCTGTTAAATGTCAAAATGGACTGATATCCCCACAGCAGTTATTTTGTTAGTCTAATTTATTATAAACTATTCTGTTACACTCTATGTGCTTAAAAATCATAGATATTTCAAGTGACTTTTTATTAACTGATTACAGATATCCTTCTTTAAGATCATACCTGTTTAAACAAACTGATAAGAACATTCATATGAACAGTACTTAAAAGTCACAAACTACTACCTTAGATATGATGGGAGGTCTGCTTTAAATACACATCTTGATGACATCAGGACTGGAACAACAATATCCTCAAGAATGCTAAACAAGAAGATTTTTTCAACGCAGAAAAAATGTTCAATGAATTCCTCATTTGCTCTTAAATATTGATATAAAGTTGGGGTAACACACCACTCTTTAAAATAACATTAGGTTTGTGACCAGAAAAATGCTTCCAAAACGTGCATGGCAGAGCTTGGTTTGTTTTGTTTGTTTTTCTTTCCTAGAATGCCTTCACAAAGCAAAAAGTTCCCCTGCTAGTCTAATTTAATGTTTTCGTTTTTTCTAATTATGCTGAAACATCAGTTAAGAGCCTACCTGATGTTTTGGAGAATTTGCTGTGCTGGGATTGATATTCCGCAATGCCTAAGAGTAAAAATAAGATGGATAAAAATTACTTTAGCTGCATGGTTTGCCTCTGCAGGCTGTCTTATAAACACCATCTTGTAGTATCAAGCCCCCAAGCCAGGCCAGATGAGACAGGATAAGGGAGTTAAGATACTATGAAAATCACGACAGAGTGAAACAGAACTCACAGATTTACCAAGGATGTGTATTTGACAGATAAGCTTAACGACCAGGGAGAACACCACCAAGGAAACTGGTTGTCACCTGGTCCCAAGTTAGTCAGGTTCTCAATGACAACTGAGGCAAGAAGACAATTAGAAGGCCTACCTAGAAGCATGCTAGCACACGGTAAAATGTTTGTTGGTGGATTAATTGCAAAGCAGGAACAGGAGAAGCCCAGGTGCTTAAGCGGAGAGAGAGTCCTGATGCCACCTTTGCGAAGTATTCTTACCTAGAGTACTATATAAAAAGTAACGGCTGTAAAGATGACCCATCTTACACCAAGAGATGCTGAAGATTCCTACAGAACAGTCTTTGACTACAAAGGGGATAACGGGAGTCAGATTTCAGGACAGAAGGTGATGAAGAAAGAGTAAAGCTGTCTTTGAGGACAGAAAGATAATACCCTCTCCTGACACAAGGCCCATCACCCAAAGTGAAAAGGGAACAGGGTAAGATTTTAGAAGGTTTTCCTCGAAGAAAAGATTAGTGCTTTCTCTGGCAGTGCCAAAAAGAACCAAAGAGTACCCTAAGTATCTAGCACAGATGGTAGTAACTCTTAAAACATTCAAATGGAAAAATTGAAGCAGAAGGCTTAGAGTCAAAAGGATGTTGAGCCCAAATTCAAAATCCAGATATTCCAGCGTCCAGTCCTAAACTTTAACATTTGCTACAGCTATATTCATATAGTAAAAAAATACTGAAAGGAACTGCTTGCAGCCTAATTATGAAGTCTGAAACTCTTCAGCATAAGAAAACCACAGGTTGAAAACGCAGCACGACCTGTTCAGTTGTTCCATGCTCCACTCCACTGTTCAACAGGTAAGATTTTAGCAACAAGGTGTCTCCTCAATGTATCTTGTAGAAACTTTAAAAGTATTTTGAAATCCTACAGAGTGTGACTGGTTCTAAAAGTGAAAGACTTTCCTCCACTTAAAAGGGAGAACTAGAGCAGCTGTGGGGACCAACTTCTTGTCTTTTTGTGTGACTCAGAACTCAATGAATAAGGAATACGTTCTCAAGAGGAATATCCAATCAGATCGACAGTCCATGATGTCATCCTAATCGTAAAGAAGCCTCTTCGGAGAGTTTTGTTAGAGAGAGGAATGAGGGAGGAAAGCCAAATCCTTCAGTCTGATAAGTCAGATGTTTTCGCTACCAAGCTGATATCAGTAACAGAATGAATTTAGACTTTTTTAGTTCCAAAGCTTTTTATACAGTCACCGGTTTTTAAGACTAACTGGAACAACAACTTAGCCAAAACAAAACACAACATACAAAAGAAATAGTGGAAGTAGGTGTCTAACCTGTGGCCTCACCTGCCGAAGCAGTTCTTGATGCTTCAGTCTCAGCCTTTCCTTCTCCATCTGCAGCTGCTGAAGTCTCATCTGCTGTTGCTGATTGGAGCTGCTCCCACCCATCAGACCACCCTGGGGACTCTGGGGAGCCAGAGGGGGTGGCTGCTTCACTGGAGCACTTTGGCTGATTCGCTGATTCATGGCTAAGGAACCAAAACAAGAAACATTTAAAAACGAAATGCAAACAAATGCATGCAAGGAAAGTGTTATCCTTAGAAGGCATATATTAAAACCTTCATAAAATTACAAGCCATGGCAGTATAAAACACACAGCTACACTGATGTGCAGAGTATGAAATGTATGCTCACGTGTTATTCCTGTGAAATCAATGAAAGAGTCTCATGTTTAAGAATACATACTTGCTCCAGAAGCTCATGAAAACAGTTAAACGTGTAAGTTGGTGGTATTAAAATATTTCAAGTTTAATTAGAACGATCTCTCTTTCTTCCTAATGAACTATTCTCAATTTAGACACAAATAACACAAAATCACTTTTCTTATTCATGTGAAATCTTAGAATCAATAAACTCGAAAACACATAGAATGGCAAAGCAGATCATCTCACTTATATCAATCTACATTTGGTTAAAGGACACCGTTCTTCCCGTTGTGGTGCAGGTCATGCAACAATCCTGTCACATCAAGTTTTGAGCGTTACAGGCTCCATTTAGGGCATCTTGACTTGTAAAATTAGAGCTGGTACAGAAACGGTAGATGAATTATACAGCCCAAAATGCTGCCATCAACATCGGAAACATTTTACTAGTGCTTTGTTTGCTTTTACCCCACAGAAGTATATGATACGTATTTACTGAGGTGTGGAGAAGAAATCGTCGTCACCTTGTGTGCCTAATGCACAATGAGAACCCATCTTCCCTTCCCCCATGAAAGCAACACCCAAGACAACCTTATTTTATAAAATCATGCATGACTGGGATGCATCTACCTGACAGGCCTGATTGTTCCCCAACAGGAGACCAGTACGGTTAAGGTCAACAGAGGCACTGGAGTTCCCACAGTGGAAGGGAGGGCTGGGAAAGGCTGAATGTATTACAAGGGCACTATTTTCAGAGGCGTTCAGTTTTGGAATTAGCTCTCCATCTTGTTGTCTGGAACATCCTGAATCTGTTAACATTCACAGTACGCTGCCGAATGCATTTGTCAAAGCAGCGATGGGAGAGTGGTAGGGATTTTTTTTCTTTTTTTTTTTTTTTTTGGAATGAAGATTATGGTTTATGGGAACTAAGAAAAAAAAAGGAGTGAGCTTCTTATAGGATGGCAGGCTGATTTGGTGCAAAGAAAACCATCTGTTGTATTAGTTCAAATTAATGTTTTCATCATATGTAGAGGATTCCTGGAACACTAACACTTCTAACTATCATACCAAAGGAGAATTATGTCATAAAGTATCTATATCATCTACTCTCTGAAAAGCCCTTCCACCTCCACTGTCTTTCGAGTGTTCAACTTGAGGTAAAGTAGTGCTTTTCTTCTGTTCCAAGAAAGCCTAAATATATTTATCTCATAACAGCAGTAAAAATGGCTGGTGCTTCACAGCCTTGCTCCCTTTTCACCTTGCCACAGCTCGTCTTTCCACTGAGAGGTACCATATGAAGAAGAAACACCATATACTCACTGGAGTGAGAACAGAAAACAAAAAAGTCCAAAGCAGTTACAGACTCAACTCTCTAGTCCACCCTTCTGCTACTCCCTAGGTCCAGCACAGAGTCAATGGTCTAATGGACAGGTGGGTCACATTTTCATGAGTCAAGTCAAAATAGAATGAAGCATCAAACATCTTGAAGTAATTTCAAATAGTCTTTTATATAGTTACCTGTGAGAGAGCTCCATATATATAATTACAAATAAGATGAAACTTCCTGTAATGGTAAGTGAAAAGGTGAAGTAGAAATAGAAACTGAACTCCAATACCAAACAGAAACAGGGTGAATAAAAAGGACTGGAAGTTCAACTCCAACCTGCAAGTCCCATCCTGACCCAGAGGGGAAAAAATAGCGAGAAGATGACATTGCTGTTGGATTAAAGCTTAAAATCAAACAGCTGACTATAGAATAGTTTGGATTGGAAGGGACCTTCAAAGCTCATCCAGTCCAACCCCCTGCAATGAGCAGGGACATCTTCAACTACATCAGGTTGCTCAGAGCCCCGTCCGGCCTGGCCTGGGATGTCTCCAGGGATGGGGCATCCACCACCTCTCTGGGAAACCTGGGCCAGGGTTTTACCACCCCCATCATAAAAAAATTTCTTCCTCATGTCTAGCCTTAGTCTCCCCTTTTTTAGTTTAAAACCACCACCCCTTGTCCTGTCATAACAGGCCCTGCTAAAGTCTGTTCCCATCTTTCTTATAGGCCCCTTTTAAGTACTGAAAGGCCACAATAAGGTGATGTGAGCAGCGATCTGTAATCTCAAGCTCCAGGGCCTCCACTGGGCAACGTCTGCTGGCAGACTGACAGCCATTAGATTACCTGCATTTACCAAACTAGGTGGAGCTGAAGCTAGAGAGCGCAACACAAAGGTGGCAACCCAGCCAGACATGACACTGCTGGAGTGGAGAACGTATCCCCTGCTTTTTCTCTTTTACCCAGAATCCTATTAAGGCTGGAACCAAGACCATACCTTTTGCTTTTATTATCTCACTCTCTTTCACCATAGAAGCAGACAATGAAGGAGTTACTAGGGGACAACAGAATCAACCACCTTCTCCTGCTGTTAGCTAATTCTGCAACTCAAGCAGAAGTCTGTGCTACCCTTCTGAAGTTCAGGACCCAAACCCTGCTATTAAACAAGACGGAAGGTCACTTACAGTGGAAAGTAAAGAGGGACAAAGGTTAGAAAATTACTATCACCTGCAAGAAACACAGCCAAGTTAAAAGCAAACTAAGTACCCAAAGCTGAAGAACATCAATTTCTTTAGGTGAAAAAGGCCACCTTTGTGGTCTAATCTCCAATTGTATAATCATGGTTTCGGAGTCCCTGTCTCAGCAGCTCAGAGCCAAGTCACATTGCAGATAACCTGGTAGACGTTCAACAGTTTCTAACCTTAGTTAAACACTTAAGTGCAATATCACTAACATGCTTTCAACATATTATGAATTCGTTTTTCCTGCATGCACCATACAAGCATTACTTCCCTAGGCCCCTTTTCCATTACTACGCAGCTTTGGAAATAATTTCCCTCTCATGCCAAGTTCCTCCTATTTTATATACCTGTACCTTTCTGACAGTTTCTTTTATTATCCTCGTTCTCTCTGATCACAGTTTGTTCTGTTCTTCCCATCTCCTGACTTAGCAATTAAAACTATAAGAAGCAAATCATGTTTGTCTGATGCTTTCCATTTTATTCCACCAAACTAGTTCCCCCTAAGATGCCTTCCAATGTCCATTTTGAAAGCAATGTTTCTAACTGAAAGTGTATCTAAAACAGGAATATAAGAAGATATTGAGACTTCTGTGCATACTTAACATTCACCAATAAGTATGGGGGCGAGGCGGGGGGCAGGAGTGTGGAATTTAATTATATGGTTTGGTAACTCTTCAGAAACTGAACCAAAAAAATCTAGTTTCTAAATTCTTATTCAGGAATCCACTAAAAGGATTTTTCTGAGCATTTTTACTATTTCAAGAATGCAAGTGCAAAAGACTTCAAACAAGAAGTTAAACTGTCCTCAGAACAGATCATGGAGATGCTTTCTGTGTAAGGGAACTACTTCTAACTGTGAAACTAAACTGGAAGTTTGCAGATTCAGAGAAGATGTTGCTAACTGAATTTCACTGATTGAACAACATCCCCAAGTGAAGAACCAATGGGAAAAAACCCCAACAGTGTAACACTGAATGATTTTCAGCCATCTTGGCTGATTATCCAAGTGTGCTGTCTTCAAGGGAAGCAGAAAAATGTCATTTTCTATAATTTCCAAGACAATATTTAATGAAAAGAGGGAAAACACATCTTGTTTCAAGTGACATAAAAAAAAAAGAGGATTTTAAAGTTTTACTCTCAATTCTCCATTACTTACTGAGGACACGATGACAGAGATCTGCACTCTCAAGAATATGCTTATCAATGTGATCTCAGATAAGCACATTTTATTTTTCCCCACACCTCACGGGTTTGTGACGATCCTGACATGCACAGCTCTTTTAAAGTACTTCGAATTCAAAGGCAAAGAGCTTCATTTACCTATTAGAGCTGTGACTTATCAGTTTTCCGATGCATCCTGTGCTTTACCTTCCACGGGTATGGAAAGCGTTTAAATAAGGGGCTCTGTACCCACACAGCGGAGGCTGCAGAGACCTCACAGGCAGAGAAAGAACAAACCCGTCTTTGTTTCTAGAAGAGGGGGATTTGAGGGAGGAGGGGCAGACAAGTTAAAAAACACGGGCAACTTAACACAGTAGAAAAGATCTTGTCGCTTTATGACACGGTTTAGCTTCACAATCTGCAGAGTACAGTCCATTGTAACAGCTGCAATACGCTTTTGAGAATAAAGAACTAGTGGTCTTCAAATATTACATATTGAATTTTCTGCTGTCCAAACTCAACAGCAAAATGCCTGTTCTGTACTGTAGCAGGTAACACTTTCTGAAAAAAGTGATGTCTTTAAAAAAAAAAAATTTAGACTGCCTTAAGGGAAAAAATAAGGAAAAAACCCAAACAAGCACCAACCAACCATGGGTGCTAGAGAGAAAAGGCCAGCGGGTTGGTAACAACCCAAACATCAAAGGCGAATTCCCTCCCGGGATGCGCTGGTCCCCGGGCAGCTCTCCCTGCACAGAGCCGCAGAGCAGCACCCCAGTGAGCAGCAGACACCGCTCCATGTCCGGCGGTTCTGCTTTGGTGTTCATCACTTCAGCCTTCAAAACTCACTCTAACCTGCACGTTTAACGATGTTATTTATTTGTTCAAACTACAACAAAAAAGCTCAGGATCTGAGCATACTATAGCGTACCGTTCTTAATAAGAAGAATCAATGTTTTCACTGAGGGAACTGAAAAAGAATACTCGTCCCCTTCAGCTTCATTTGTAAACTAGTCAGTTTTTGTGCACCATTTTTGGCTATGGCCAGGTTTTTGAATGGTGCCTGTTTGCAGCACGGCAACAAAGGCAAAAATCCTCTTTGATTAAATTGAAAAGAGCTGCGAAGAAAAAAAAAAAAATTACCAGCACAATTTGAAAGAATGAGTCTCGGAAGTAATAAAAACTCGTTCCAAGTGGCTTTTTTAGAGAGACTTGGTCCAACAATTTGTTGTTTAATCAGGATACAAGTCATGCTTCTGGAGTGCACTCTTTATAATGCATTGCTATATTACTTTAACAAAATACCAGCTGCAGTTTAATAATGCTGCTGTTACAAAACAACCTAAAAATTAGGACAATAAATATTCCATTGGTTTCAGCCTCTGGTTACTCTGAGAATCCCAGAGCTTAAGAGCGAGGGGGAAACCTGAAACAGACTGTTCCCTGGGCTCATTTCACTGTCCTAAGTGTACAAACTAATCTTAGCATCTTAAGTCAGGTAAAAGAAATATTCACACAATCCTGACCTGGACTCTTGGTTAAACAAGATATATCCAACGAATATACTATCTATTACAGAAGCATGTCCAAACTACAGATTACTATACATTTCTCAATTACTTGATTTTAAATGAAATTAATATTTTTCTTTTTGTTATTCTATCGCTATGGTACCTATTGGTTCAGGCAACATAAATTAAACAGTTTTTTGGTGTCTTTGATAAAGCTGCCATTGCTCTTAGTAGTCGCTCTGTATCCTAAAATGCCGAGGTGCAATAGCTGGATTGATCGACCACCACTAAGACTCTATAGTGTCCCCAGACAGACTCTTAACACAACGGAAATTAAACTGGAATAAAATTCTGTTGCAGTTGTTCATGGATCTGACTTTTCTCTTCGTAAAAGTCAATAGCAATATTTAAAAAGCATTTTTTCACTCAATGTGAGCCAGTTTCAGAAGAACTGAAATATTCCGGCCAGCCAGAAAAGCAAATATAAATGAGATTCAGCAGTAACATAAATGGCTATAGAAGAAACTTCTGCTCAGTACATGTATATAAAACAAAGCATGTTCCATTCTTTAAAAAGAACTCAAATTTTAATTTTGGAAGTCTAAACATTTTCTTAAATATTTAACTTTCTTTTTAAATCTTCATACAGAATGGAACTGACAGTGTAAGTCTTAGCACTACAGGAGAACTACGTAGCTCACACCGCATAGGACAGATTATAAGACAAAACCTCAATGTCATCCAAGTTTAAATTGTATCTATGAAACACTGAAAACTACAGAAAGAGCAGGACTCTGAGCTCACCGGAGGCCCATGTCTGTCCACCCAATATCTGACAAAATACATTTAATCAAAGCTAGTCCACATTTTAGACCACAGTTTAATCACCACAGACTGTACATAAGGGTATTAGCTGCAAACAGTGTCACTGCTTAATCACCACATAATACTTCCTGGGTTAATTAGGCCAAAACACAAGCTTCTGTATAATTTCTTTTTTTTTTTTTTTTAAATACAGATTTCCTTCAATTTATTTGGGGGGGAACAAACCTGATGTATATACATGCAAACATCTGCATTTTTTTAAATCTGTCATAAGCCCTTTAGAAATGATTAAACAGGAATTACAAAAAACTAAAAAAAACCAAAACCAAAACAAAACAACAACAACAACAAAAATCAACAGTATATTTGTCAAGCAGCAGAGCAAAANATCTGTCATAAGCCCTTTAGAAATAATTAAACGGGAATTACAAAAAACTAAAATCAATAGTATATTTGTCAAGCAACAGAGCAAAGTTGTTTTTCCTATACAGGTAACTGAAATAGAGGGCTGATGTGATTGAATTCAAGAAGGAAAAAAGCTGACGCTTCTTTGAATTTTAGATTATATATGATTAGATATACAGTGTATAATTACTGTGTGTACACCTATGTTTAGACAACAGATAATGAACTATGTGTCCAAAATTATGCACCTTCAATGTTTAACGTAGTATGCTCGTTAACAGAGACATGCAAACCGCCATGTTCGAAGATTATGGTGGAAAAAACGGCCCTATTAGGAGCGCAGTTTCCTTTCTTTCACAGCTGTTCTAGCACCGGAAGAATACGTTGTTTTTACTGGCATAAAGACACCGTTACCAACAAATCTCCTGTCTCAAACAGGATTAAATTATTCTGAAAACAAACCCCAAACCAGGTATAAACTTACACAAACCTACTGCCCTGACGAACTCTTAAAAAAAGTGGGGTTTTTTCCCCTTTTTATAAGTATGTACACACTCTACACAGAGCAGATAACTGCATCCTTACGCAATACTTATGGACAGATTTAATGATTTCTTCAGTGAATGCTGTACAGTAAAGAGGTCTAAATACATCCTTCTTTCAAACAAAACAAGATTTCACTTCCTGATATGACAGTGAACAACTAATAAGCATTTATTGTCACTACCTTAAGGGTAGCATCCCCTATTGCAAAGGGACGCTCACCAGGGAAATTTCATCTGCCGCTGCAGTTTTGCAATGAGCTCACATTGACACAAGTGAGTGGTTCACTGAAAACTGCTGCTGCTCCACCTACACACATACTGAAATACAGAAGACTTTTCCCCATCCTGAGTGATCTCCTGAAACTGTTCTGCAAAAACAGAGACAGGTAAACGAAAAATCCAGTACCAACAGACCTTTCAGATAAGTCAAATCTGCTTTGCTTTAGAGAGCAGGTAAAGAGGAGATGCCATTGAATTTGCAGATCAAACCCAACTGCGATTCATGCCCCGCTTTTGTGCAAAAATGGAAGGCAGATGTGGAACTTAACGCCATCTGAAATGCCACGGTGACCAGACACAAGGCCTGGGCTTTTTTTTGACCAGACAAAGGCCAAAAACCCCCATTTTCCAGTCCAGGGTTCTAGTTCAATCTTTTTCACAAATCTGCCTCTGGCAAGGCTCCTTCAAATTAATTTGAAAGAACTCAAATTAAACAAAGTGCTAGATAGGAAAGGGATAAGAAGGTAACACTATGGAATGCTTCCTTTTCACTTCCAATACTTAAAAATCAGCAGATGCTCTGAAGCTTAAGCTTTTAAGTGCATTTCAAGTTGTTGTAAGGTTGGCATTGCTGTGTTTTGTTGTTGTTGTTTTTCTTAATGGAAATAATAAACACATGTTTCAATAAAGTCTACAGGTGCATTTTACTTCGGTATTTCTAAACAAGCCCTTTTCATTATTTCAAAGGTAAAATTATCTTAACATTACAAAAAAAGGAAGCAGAAAATCCTGATGTGCATCCTCCCTACCCCTACTGCTATCACCAGTTTTATTCCTTTTCCTGCTTGTGTAGTTGAAGCAGCTACTGCGCACAGAGCCCCTATGGCACTTCCCATAACAAATGAAGCCCTGTCTTGCCTTGCCTTCCCTCTCATCCAAAACTCATACAGAACTTAAAAAAATGTTAAGATAATCTCTAAGTGGGAGTCATAAAAATCAAGTTGTGGCGAAGATTTCAATCTGAGGTCACGTCTTTCACTTCATATCCCACATGGCAGCTCCGACATGTGAAAGAACAGAAGGAAAAAGTGCCGGGCGTGTGTGACACTGGTGTGATCGCTAGTAACAAACCTGTAAAACTGAAGTGTGGAATAAAATAACAAGAAAGCTGAAACAGTATTTTGTTTTATGCCAATTCCTGCAGACAGACATGTCTGACTACTCTAATGGAGTACTTTGGTTTAAACACAAGACTTACATTAACCCAACAGACAGACAGACAGACATCAATCAGCTGCCAGTTTCAGGTATTTTCCCTCTTCGAGTCCACTGTCCCCTCCTCAAATTTAACAAATCAGGTATGCTCAAAAGGCAAGTTATTTTAAGTCGCATTTCAAAACCAAGTCATATCATCTGCAAACTTAAGAGTTAAAATGCCTTTAATGGTATTTGATACAAAAGCCAATTCTTGGAAACTCGTAGCAATAAAGTCGAACAATTCCAAACTTCAACTGGTTCTGGGAAATTTAATTCTATAGCAAAAGCAGATGTCCTTCTACTTGACCAATTCCAGCCACTTAGAATGCATAGCTGACCTGTTTCCTACCCAGACAGTCTTTGACTATCAAGAAAACATATTAACTTATCTGGAAGGCTTAAGAAAACCAGTCAGATTTGTGAAGAATGACCAAGGGACAATAGCAAAAGCTGGTAAAGGATAAAACTGTCCAAAAACACAAACTCAGCCTGACAGCCCAGTTCTTACGGGACAAAGTTTTTATCTTCAACTTGGAGCACTCATCAGGTTTTAGACCCAGCCTACTGCACAGCTGGGTATTCTAACAGGGACTCTTACCTGATGCATTAGTCTTAAAAGTCTGCTCCAGGAAAGAATCCATATTAAAAGCCTCCTTTTGTTTTCTGTCTGAAAGCAAGAATGCAATACCCCAATTCCCCTCACCAGGTCAGTCGGTAGGTGTGTGCCGCCTAAAACCATTTCTTCAAGCTGATCTTCCTTCCTCTTTCTTTTCTAGCCACATTCATGGAAAATGCCCAGCACTACTTACAAACAAACAAAAAACCAAACCAAGGTATATGCACACCTACTAGAGAAAATAAAGATGAATGCAAAGCTTCCATCTGATGAGGAACATACAGAGACATAAGGGCTGTCTCCCTGGAAGCTGGGAAGTCAGAAGCAATAATCACAAAGACCCTTCAAACCTTCTGTTTCTGAACACTGGAACAGAAGAGTATGTTTGCACATACCATTCAACCGTTTCAATGGCTCTTCAGATCGGTGGAAGTGGCACCATCAAGGAAGAAATTAATTTCTCCTTCACTTTCAATGAACATTAGTATCACCATAATAATCAAAAGACGAATTCACGTAGCATTGCTTGTGAAAGTGTTAGCAGTCAGAAGATAGTGAAAACCAAGCCCTTTTATTAAAACACAGTGATAGAAAAGCGCGTGGTGATCCTCGGTGGGGGGGAAAACCACAAAAAAACCCCAAACCAACAGGATTTTCAGCCTATATTAAGTACAGAAAGGTAAACTTGTGAGTCATTCACATGCTATTTAGGGGCACAGCACGTATTTGTTGAGGATCTCCACATGATAAATAAACGCAAGACTCGGTAATTTAGCTCTGTCAAACAGATTTTCTTCTTTCCTGGAGTGACTTAAGGAGGTCACAAGTGAGAAAGCAACAGGAATAAGATTCTGTATTTTCTTGGCTCAAACGATGAAAACATAAACCACAATACAATGCGCACAATTTAAGATTTCAAGGAAAACTCCTTCAAGCTCAACAGCAGCTAGCAGCTTGTCTCTATTTGCCGTCACCCTAGATCAGAAGAGTCCACATGCCTTTTTTTTTTTTTTTCTTTCCTGCCCCTTTCAGTTACACTTGAGCTCTTTGACTGAAAAGGTCTGGAACAGATTAAAAGTCCAACCACAAAATAAAGAGCCTTGGCATGTACTCAAGCCTGTCTGGGATACACATACGCAGTGGGCCCAAAAAGGGAAGCTATGCAGCAAGAAACCCTTATGCAGCCTTTTTGACATTTCTAACTTCTTTCAGTTTAAATGCACGGCTTTAACAATCGATGGAGCTTCAGTATGCACTGGGCACGTAGCTTTTGCCCTTACAGTTAGACCATACTATTTACAGGAGTACAACAGTTCTGAGAAAAAAGATTCATCTCACTCATGACCTCTGTCATGTAAAGCCTTTTCCACACCTTTTTAATTCCAGCCCATCACTGGAAACTATAAAGTAATACGAAGAAAAGAAAAATACATACCCTGAAAGATTACTTAAGTAAATATAATTGACCTGCCTCTTGTAACTGCAAAAGGCAACACAGGTTTTCAAAATGACCGCTTCCTTTTCAGCCTTATTCACGTATTAAGTAATTGTGAGGTTGCAAATTACCCACACACTCCTCTTGCAAAAGGCAAACAGGTCTGCAGCTCTGGCTGGTGCTAAAGCCAGCACGGACATCTGCCAGAGCTGACAACCTTCAACACACGCCCCACCTTTGGGCTCGACCTGCACGGTGGTTCAACCTGCCTACAAACCGGTGAGCAGTTTATAAACAAAGTGTGACAACCTGGCGCTCTGCGTAAGAGCGAAGAGACGCCTGAAGTAGGCACTCAAGCCTGCAAAACAAAAACGCTGAAGTTTCTAACAGCCATTTCGGAAAAGCAAACCAGAATGAGCGGCTGTTGAGTTCTGCAGCTCTGTGTTTACATGGCATTCATGGAGTTAATGCCTCTCCCAAAAGGGGCCCACAGTTGTTGTTAGGTCAACCCCTGTAAAGCTTCAAAGGCTTTGTATCCCCTCAGCCTGACCTACTCAGTGATCTGCACACTGTTTTCATTTAGTTGCACCAAGTCCAAAACTAAAGCCTGAAAACCACAATGATCTCTTCTTTTTTTTCACTTCTACTGTTTTTTCCATGGCTCTGGAAAAATAACTGAAATCCAAAGGAGCTGAAAATAGTAAGTTATTGGGAAAACAAATCAAGGGCAAATAAATACAGCTAATAAAGCTTTCGCACACGGGTCATGGCTTTATACAGAAACTGAAGTTGTAATGCCACCTTAAAGACATCAGAACAATTACTTGGACAATCTAAGAAACTAGTTTAGAGTCTCTCAATATTATATGCGATTCCTATTCATAGTCACCAGTGCCAATATTTTATTGAAATGTTTGCAGCTCTGCTTTTCATGTAGCTCAAAACCACTACAAAACATGAGATACCAGTTCTGTTTTGTTATATTTTTACATTAGACCTTGTGATCACTGATGTAAGTTACTATTTCTGTTTCCAATATTACATAGTCTTTACCCCACAGACAGATTATGAAAACAGAAAAAATAAAGCTAATACTTTCTATCATTTAAAACATACAGTTTTGTCATGATCATCACTGTGACAAGCTGGAATTATAAGCTGGTATAGGTTTCAAGTGTATTTAAACAGCATTAATTATTATTTGACAATGCCTTCTTTAGGATAGTGCAAAGGAAAGTAAATATTTGTTTGGGAATTTAAAGATTCTTCTGTTGTAAAGTTTTGCAGTTTTAAAGGGAAGAGTGAGCTTGGCTGAAACTGTCTCTAGATTTCTGAACGCCATCAATTTTTGGAACTTTATGGATCACATGGCAAAATCCCAACCCCTCGCATTAGAAACTTCAGTGGCAAACACTTCTACAGGATATATGCTAATCCTGTTAATAATTTTTAAAAATAATTCTTTAAATAAGGTCTCTATAATTCAAATGAAAATATATTTTAATTGTACTACAAAAAGCTTTCAAAATATGCCTGCAAAATTAAAGCTGATTGAACTGAAGCGGATCAAAAATTCTGAAGCGAGATGAACTTTTACCAAAGCGTGGGTCAAGCCTTGGGTCTAGCCAAGATGTGGTCTTGTTCTTATGGTTTATGTAGTAAATTTCTCCATCCTGGGTCATAGCTTGTTCCCATCCATCGGGGAGTGGGCCTGCAATATAGAAGGAAGGAGTTGATGGCGGGCTCTTGTTTGCTCCAGCTGAAATTGATCTTAAAAAAAAAAATTCCAACATTTTACATATATAACAGTACATGAAACAGAAGAGTTTCAAGCTCATGTCTAACATTTCTGGGATAAGGGCAAAGAAGCGGTGGGTGGGAAATCAAAGAACAGAAAGCACTTCTATAATTTTGATTGCGGATTTGGAGTTTAATTTTATAACTTGTTTGCATCCTTTCGTATGCTTTTGACGCTTTCTTTTGCTATAGCGCTATAGTACGAAACCAGCAATAAGTCAAGCCTGCCAGAATGAAACCAGCATGAGCACCAGGAAAAAGAATAAGCGCAGAGATATTCTACCTTTCACAGGAAAGTCCATCTCGTGATTAAGGCCCAGCAGCAGCAGCAAGGTAACACGACGTACTGAAACGTTCCTCTTTCACAAACAAGCGACAAAACTCATTTTCCATTTACCTCACACCATAACTTTCTGTGAAAGCGTTAAAGGCTTAAGCAAGCAAAAACGCAGACCTGAAGAACAGGAGGCGAACAAGCAACGAAAAAGCAAAGGTAAGAGCACACCAGGAGCAGACACAGACACGGAGCCGCAGCAGCGGCGCCAAGGCCCTGCGAGCAGGACGCACAGGCCGGGACACCAGCGCTCAGGGAACCGTACAAGGGAGGGAGGTGATGGTGTTCGGGACCCCAGAGCCAGTGTCTGAACACAAAGTCTTGAGCTGTGTTTCTCTCATGTTCCAAACGGTGGCTTTTCAGAAAACCACCTTTTGTCACTATACAGTCCATAAACCACTCATTCCTATCCCTATAGGATCATGTACACTCGCGTATTTTGCTTAGACGGAAAACTATCCTTAAAGTTACATTCACCTGATCTTACCTGGCAGATGCTTTACAACTGTACGTTTTTAAATTCTTATACTCATGTAGGTATGGACTTTTAAAAATGTCTCAATTAGATAACACGAAGATCTTACTTGTATTTCTTTAGATCTAAGTACAATCCTAAGATGATACGGCAAAAGATCCACTACAAATGTTAAGAATGTAAAATAAATTAGAACAAGGCCTGGTGCGGGAAGCCATCAAATTTCAACCTCTTCTTCCAGTCTTCCTCAGCATAATACAGTAATACACTAGCAAAAGCCACCTGGCTGTTAGAGGTGGACTAACAGACCATACTGTATGATGTAAGATACATTAGGTATGTGAAAACATCATAATTTCGCACGAGATTCAGATATACCCCTGAAAAATGTGTGTATATCTGATAAACGCCTGAAGTACCTACTGTATCCGTGTTCAAACTACCGTAGCTCTTTTCCTGTCATTTTGTCCTAAAGTCATTCCTGTTGAAGAATTTGTTGTCTAAAGCTGGAGGGGTAGAGGGGGAAGGATAGATTTGTTTCCTTAATCTCAGAAGATTTTCTTGGAGCAATGTCAAAAAGAGTAAAATAATAATTCGATTGCATTCCACTAATATCCCAAGGCACAACCAGGTCAAGAATTTCTTGCTGTGGTCTATGAAGATCCCCTGCAAACTACATTTCTAATTTTAAGTCTTCCATTTTGACTCCGAAAGCTATGCCTTTTTCCAGCAACCTCACTACTCCACCATTAGAGATACAGGTTTTCACATGAGGAAAACCAGTGATACAACCATTGGGCATTTCCTTCCCATCATTAACACTCACGAGCTTTAAATGCTGTATGTAAGTAACAAGAGTACCTGAGCTTTTATCAGAGGCTAGTGAACAGAACAGGCAAGAAAGAGCAGCAACACTGCAAAACAGTCATAAATGCTAACATATTCACAGTGTAACAGGACTTTGATGCTGAAGTGAAAGCTCAAGTGCACAGAACCCTGTACTTTGTTACCATATTTAAAGACCAGCCAGCTAATCAGCGATGCTGTTTTATAAAACTGGGGCACAGGAGCACATTGACATTGACATCACCCAAGTACAGAAGCCAACGAAGAACCAAGAATGTTCCTTGGCTGCTCAGCCCACACCCCGGCCGTGTGGGCAGATCTTCGCTACCGTTCTCCTCAGAGTCCTTCTGAGCCACACAGCCCTCAGAGACGAAACTCAGCAAGAAATTCTCTTTTGAACTGCAAAGCCCAAAAACCCAGCTGGCTCTAGGAAAAACAGAACTAGCCTTGGGGTGACAGTCCTGCTGAACATTCAGTAAAGTGTATACCGGTCCGGCATGTTCCTGTGTAGTAAATAAGAAAAAAAAAAAAAAAAGCCTTTGAAGCAGGATGCCAGGAGCTGAGCCGTCCACCTACCTGGTAGAAGAATATGCTTATTAGATTCAGTGATCTGATGAGTACTAGCTTACTAGAGACAAACCCGGGCAAGCTTCTCTTCCTAAATAAAAGGCACAGCTGTGGACAGGACAGGGAAGACCTCTCTGCTCACCTGGCTATCACAGTAACAAGTCTTCCTTGCCAAGTGCCGTCGATGGCTGCAGAAACAGAGCTCTTCTCTCTAGAAACTTTTGGCGTTAATCATGATGTTGCTTTCTTCCCTGGCCAGAAAAGTGCTCTTGTGTTTCTGCTGTCAGATCTATGTGTTGAAATGGTAGCTCAAAGATTGATTAGTACTGCTTTCTGTAATTCCTAGTTGGTTTCGTGAGCAGTTGTGAAACCAGAAGTCTCAAGTCTGATTTTGTAACTGGCTGTCCGACAAACTCTGTGTTAGAGGTAATGGAGTAAAAATGGAAAACCACGGTGAAGAATAGCAGACACATTCACTCAGAGCATCTAGGAAAATTTCTGTGCAATTACATGTCTTTTTTCCCCAAAAAAGGCTCAACAGGAACAGAATTCCCAACATTAGCTTATTTTTTTAAGTGACTTAATTTATGTTACTGCTCTTCAGACCATCTCACTAAATTGTTTTTAGTTACTGCAGCCCATGCTGTACAAAAACAGCCATGCTGGGTCCAACCAAAGTCCATTTAGCCCAAGCACGTGGCCGGGGGTGACGGACAGATCTCATTGCTGAAAGCAGTCTGTTTAGTGACTGTCACACTCAATAAACTTTTAAATAAAGCACTGAATACACATATAGACCCAAGAAGTATGGTGGCTATGAACAGTCACTTGGCCTCCAAGTAGCTCAGGTGATTTCTTGAGCCAGATTTTCTCTGCTTACTGGGTGCCAAAGGAGCTCTCTTTCAAGTACTTTTCCAGTCTCCCCTTGAACCTTTGTGAACACTTAGTACCAACAATATCCCTGTGACCTGGTCTCCTATTAGTTCTGTTCGATGCCTCCTAGGTCGACTGAACACAATCACAACCATAAGCTCACAATTCTACGAAATTATCTGCACAGGGAAAAACAATCCTTCTAAGGAACTCATCATTTACTGTGGTACTTTTAAAGGCAAGGTTATCAAAAAAATTAGATTCCAATTTCCAAATGTAAGCCTTCCTTACAGAACTACTCATAAGGCCTACCTCTGTAACTAAATATTTATATAATGCTGTAACTCAGCATAAATACTTGTAACTTAAAAGTCTGTGTGCGTGTCTCTATTTGGTGCATGCCTCCATTTTTTTGAGTTTTTACTTCTCAATAGATCACTTTTGCCATCAAATGCAGAGTCTTGAATGCAAAGCAGAGCTCACTGCTGGCAGCTAGAAAGCAACAGAAAGAGTAACAAAAGCAAAAACACAGTACAGATTCAAGCTATGCTGGGATACAAAGTAAATCTTGCAAGTCCCTACAGTTTCTAATATTTAACTGTAAAATAAATTTAAATAGAGCTGTATTTTATCACAGAGTTAATGCATATTAGAGGGCATCTGTATCTAGATATTGAAAGAATATACATGGACAACCTAGGAACTGGACCACCTATTTTCAACAGCAGGAATCACCTTCACGTAATGCAAACAGTCATTGTTAAGAACCTTCCTGATCTTTCTCTGGGAAAGCTGTAATTTTTCCCTTCAATCACTGTCACTGTGAGTCCAAAATTTTTAAAATAGTATCAAAGTCTACAAAATTTACCCAAAGTCATAGAATAGAATCATAGAATCATTTTGGTTGGAAGAGAACTTCAAAATCATCGAGTCTAACCATTAATCCAACTCTGGCACTAAAACACATCCTTAAGATCCTCATCTATGCATCTTTTAAACACCTCCAGGGATGGTGACTCCACCACTTCCCTGGGCAGTCCCAATTCTTCACAACCATTTCCAAGAAGAAATTTTTCCTAATATCCCATTTAAACCTTCTCTGGCACAACTTGAGGTCCTGTCCCTTGTTACTTGGGAGAAGAGACCAACACCCTCCATGCTCCAACCTCCTTTCAGGCAGTTGCAGAGAGCAAGAGCCCACCTTTATTATGTTGAATCGGTGAAACTTCCAAAAAGATACTACGAAAAAAGGGGCATTTTTTTGCCAACGAAGCAAGAAATAAGCAGCACTGTCATGCTGATACTTAGAAACTCGAGTTTCCTAGTAGTGTTGACTGTACACAAAGAAGGATTTATAGTATGACTGGTTACATAGAAACCTGCAACTAAAGTGACCCAGAATCTAACAGAAGAGCTAGAACTTGTTTTAGTTATTGGCATATTCCTCCCTTCTCCCCCACCCCAGAAGGGGGAAAAAAATCTCAACAGGTAGGAATTCAAGTGTCCCTTTTCCTACCAACCTTTAACATGGCACTACAGCCTTACCCTAAAAGGCAACAGAATTATACTAAGTCTACAAACTTTTACCAGGAAGCCCTATTCAAAACTTCAATGTAAGAGGGAACACGAAAGAAGACACAGACAGGTCATCTGCTCCAGAGCGAATTATCTTATATCTATGCGCAAGCAGAAGAGTTAAAGTAAGCAGAGCTGTCAAGCATAGTTCAGGAACGGAAGTATATAAATACAATTATTCCCCCATCTGTTATATCAACTGTAATTGTATAAAAAACAGGCAAACAGGCATTGTTTACTTCCAAGTTTATAACTTTACCTCAGTAAGAAATGTATAGGACAGGCTCCTCAGAAGAACAACATACTCTTATTACTACCTGTTTTTTTTTTTAAGACAGAAGAACATAGTTTTTTCCTGTAACATCTTTAGGGAAAAATAGTTAGAAACACACACACACACAAAATCAGAACAGTCAAAACTGATTTTTATATATATGTTACATATTTAGAAATAACAGGCTGTTTTCATTATTGATGTGAAGATGCAATCCTACTTCACAGAAGATGAACCAACAAATGCCATGTGTGTCTCTCTGCATACATATGACCCAAACCACTTCAGTTGATTACATGGAGCAAGCTAAATTCAGCAAGACTGAGAAAAAAAAAATGTTATCAAAGAAGCAACACAAGCAGGGGGAAAAAATCCCTCACTTTTCACATTCTGACGGCCTCCTGTAAAGGAGTTATGCCAGCCAGCACTCAAAAGAGTTCATTCACTAAATCATGCTGGGAACAGATGAAGCTGCTTCAGATGCCTATTAATTTCCTTTAAGAAATGTAACTTGCAGCAAGATACCTGGATCCTCATCCAGGCATAGATGCTTCAAGAGGTGGGATTTCTTAAGGAAAAAAACACCTAAAAATCTCAACCTCATACTAAACTACATCCTCTCTGTTTCTCTTTCAAATAATCTTTTGACTTGCCTTCACCATTACCACACCTCCTAGTTTTGCTTTCTTCCCATTTTCCCTGGGCTTCACTTATTCTATCTACCCAGAAAAGACAACAGGTTTATCTTCAATATTCACACAGCAGCTTTCTGTTCTCTATCTCCCTTTTTGCTTTGTTTTCCTGTTTCCACTTCAAGCTAACGGCTAGAATTCTGATTCTGGCCAAATAGCTAAAGCTTCTAATGGCTTCCAACACAGGTCCCAAAAATCTTCTGTTACACTATACCACGAAACTTCTTTCACAAGGTCCTGTGGCAGTCTGTAATTAAATAAACTAAAAGTCGGATGCTAACTTCTGATTAAGGGCTAGAATTAATGAGCGCTACACAAGGATGAACCGTACAGAAAGGAAAACATTCTCCCTTGTGGCATTTCAGATACTTTTTTGCAAGTCAGTGACCTCCAGCTGTCACAATACTTACACTTGGCTTTTCCCAGTATCTTTCATGAAAGGCTCTCAAAGCACTCGGGCACGTTTCATTGCCAGCAATAGTTCATGACAGCAAACTGTCTTAAAGATCTCAACTTTATTTCGCTGTTCTTGAGGGTGAATATCCAAATTAGAACATAAGTAGTCTTATATTTAAGACATTACCAATCATGATTCGAGTTCCACTGTGCGGAAGTGGTACACAGGTACTTGATTTTTCCATTTCTCTCAAAGATTCCTTACAAGGCCACCAAGGAAGCAGAAGTTCCCATGAACTCAGTAGTAACAAGTAACAGAACCAGTTAGAAGAGACTTCAGTAAAAACAAATATACAATCATAATTTAAATCAGGTATCGGAAACAGAATCATATCCAATAAATGCAGGGTCAGTATTAATTAAAACCAGACTTTTGTTAAATGCAAGTAAGTTAAGGGCAAGCAGGTGCACCCAAAGAGCCAGTTCCAAGTCATACTACGTCAACTGATTTAAGCTTAAAAAAAGCAATGCCACAAACACATAACTCAATATACACAGGATTTTAGATTTCTTCATGCACTTTATCAAATTCAGAACACTGGGGTGAAATTTCATTGGTAAAACTAAAAATAAATGTTCAATGAATTTGTATTCAAACAAGTGCTTTCTCAAGTCGCAAGACAAGCCACTTAGTGTCTCAACTCTATTGCATGAGTAACAATATTTATGCGGGATCACTTGCTCACACGTATCAGTGAATTACATGTAAATACTTGATTTTATTTTAAAAATAATCCTTGTACACTGATTGCTAGATTCTCTTTTAGATTTTTACCCCCTACAGGTAACCGGTTTATTTTTTTGCTAAGGACCCTTCACTTCTTTCTAAGTACACAAAACGAAACCCACTTCACTGTCAATAATTCTTCCTGTTAATTCTTGGTACAACTGAAGGTTTGAGGAGTTACCTTAAAGCACAGAATTTATGTCAATATTCATACAATAAGCACCTAGTTTTAGCACAAATAAGACAAAAGGCAAGCTAGACCAAGGTAACTGTTTCCTTTCTCCTATTCCCTGTTCTTCAGAAGAGTCCCTGCAAAAACACATCACCTCTATTGCTCCAGGTTTCTGGGGATATTTTTTCAGAAAAAATTATATTGTATTTTCACATCACAGCCTGAGACCTTAATTGATTTGAATCATGACTACTAGAAGAGGACTCTCATTTGTTTCAGAATAATCCAACCTCCTGGCCTAGCCAGCAAACAGTTTGATTAGCTTCCCCTCTAATACCGAGTCATCAACAGCACAGTTTGGTCATGCCTGCTAATCTTTTGTATTGTCTACAGCACGAACTGCAGCATGAAACAAAGTTGTCTAAACGGACAACAAAAAGCAGCACCAGGGAATAACCTCTGTGAAACACAGGAACAGCAGACAAACACAAAACACAATCGGACTGTGACAAAATAAATAAAACATGAACCTCAGCGACAGACAGAAGGTGACAAAGCACAGGGAAGAGTGGGGCAGTCACACTAGCGTGGCACCGCGTTCAGCTGCTTGCTCTCTGCACCACCAGGACAACAGAGCTCTGAAAGCACGCAGCAGATTCTACAGCAAGAACAAACACACTTTACTGCTGTCCTGCTTAAACAAGGATAACGAGAAGGACAATTATGAGATTTGGACTCCCTCTCCCCAATTAAAATATCTCGTGGTATCTTCATTGGTATGACGTTTTTCATAAATACAAATTTTGCTTACCTGATGCCGAGTTCATAATGTTCTGCTGCACAGAAGGACTGGTGGGAGCTGTAACGTTCATCTGGGAAAGCATGGCCTTCCTAGGATCTTGCCATGTTGTCGTTTGATCAATGTGACTAAGACAAAACAAAGCAAGAGTTAGGACAACCACGCATTCAAAACAATGACCGGCTAGCACAGAAAGTTTTAACAACAAGAGGTTAAGCCTGCCAACAACAGCCACATCCAAAACCAAGCAAGAGCTGTTCGGATTCTTTCCAAGCACCAGGGTTTGTCAGATTCTGGCCACCACCACTTTCCCAACAAACAGCTGCAGCAATCAGAGCTGGAGCAATGGTGAGACAAGGCTCAACATGAATATCGTAATCTAGACCATAACTATGTTGTATCCTTGAACAAAATTTTCTCTTCCTTTGCTAGTCGTTACTCGCCATTTTTAAATGCAACTTCAGAGTCTTTCAGGCCAAGCCAGTTATGCCTGGAATCTCAAGCGCAGTCCGGTAACTTGGTATGGTGAGTTCATAGTCAGTGCCTCGGAGTTGTAATGAACTGGCTAGTGAGTCATCATTAGTCTTCCCAAACTATCTGTGCACAAACCACATCCTCGCATCATTTCACGGACTGCTCCCCTCACCACTGACAACTGAACCATCTCTCCGTGGTAATTTAGGCAACCAGTCACTAGAGCAGTAATATCAGCGATGTGCAGCTGCCTTTCAACTCCATGTGAAAAGCTGAGGGCAGCTGGACTGTCAAAAAGCTCCACCAGCCCTCCGCAGAGCCTCACTACGGAACTCCGGGAGCTTGGATTTATCAGCTTTGAAAAACTGGAAAGTACAACCGGCACTGTCATTCACAAAAGTATTCAATTCACTGAAAATACAAAAGTGCAATGAACGATTACTTCACCTTCTGAGTATGTGATTAGCATGTTTTGCTAACGAATAACAAATGCAAGCTAATCATAGCAAGCACCAACTCTGTCTTGATGCCATTAAGCAACGCTGCTCCAAGAAGTACATGTGGACAAAAAAAGCCTACGAATACACACTGAACTTTGACAACAAAGCTTGTTATTGATTCACTTTGAAGTGGTATCGATTAAAGCTCATGTTCAAATAGTATTGTTATCAATTAGAATCCAATGCATCACTAACTTGGTACCATTCTTTCCTTATATTAATAATCCTTTAAAATCTACTTTTTTCTGGATTACATGGAATGCCCATTTTCATTTACTTCAGCAGAATCACAACATTTAAAGCTGCAATATAAATTCTTCTGGTGATCTCTGTTCAAAACTATGAACTCCAACTCACACCTCTGCTTTGTATCCATGTCTTACATTGTGTTTTTTATGTATCTTGTTGGATCAACATGTATCTGTACTGAACTATCAATCACGCTGTACATTTTCCATATTTTTATTAGGATTAAATAATAATTGTGCAGCAATTGTTCCTAATTCACAGCTTTTTTGTTTGTTTAGGTTTTGTTGTTGTTTTGTTTCTTTAAGTATATTTGAGTTTAGCAGCTGGTACTGTATTATTTCAGACAATCTAAAGGGGTAAATAATTCAGACTGGGTCACCTCAAGACCAGCATCTTTGTGGACACTGACATCTGACCTTGTCACCCTGTTCTCCGTCAATAAGAAAGGGACCTAAATCCATACCATTAGGATATAATCCATTTGATCAGTTCAAGGAACGTACTGAATGTGAATCAGGCCTATTTTCTCCTTGAAGAAGGGAGCCTAAGTTAAGTAGGTCGAACACATGGACATTAGAAGAGATGAATCCTAACTTTGTTTACGTATTTGCATGACCACAACATCCAAAAGCTCTGGTCATAAATTAAGACCTAACCATAGGTCAAACTGGACAAACAAAACAGAATAGTATTTTCTCCCTGCCTTAAGCAACTAATTGCTATGCCTAGAAACTTACCAACGAAACCCTTGACTCCAATCAATAAAAATGGGCTCCATTGAATTACTAATCATTTTGACATGTTCTTTGATGTTGAAAAAGTTGGTATTTTCCCAAAAATACTAAATTTCGTCACTACCTCATCATTTCAAACAAGTGAGAATGAATAGATGCAAATTGAGATGATCATAAAATGCGGTAGTAGTCTCCAAGATAATTACTTATGGAGAATTACGTATCACATTCTAATCATCGAAGGGACTGTGTGTTATATGATAGAAGGTATCAAAGTGGCTTTTTTAAAAGGTTTTATCTTGTGTATATTTTACCCTCTCTAAACATGCACGCAAACAACTCCAGGTCACAGAGTTACAGACATGCTGCAGGGGGGTCACAAAATAGACAGGAAAGTTATCTGTACAAGAATATAATAGTAAACAAAGCTGTATTTTGTGTGCATGCGGCAACTAGTGCCAGTTTTCCCTTGTGTGCAGGAAACCCTTCATTACTAGAGTGTCAATTAAAATGGTGTCCCTGCCACGTTAGTTTCCACAAGACAGCTCATTTAACACAGGTACTATTAAGCACGCTGTGGTTTTGGTTCACCTCTTTTCCAGTATTCAGCTCCACTGAGAAACATGCCACATGCAGCAAGATTTCTTTATTACCTTCTCAGCCTATTTATTTACAAAACAGGGCACAACACAGTGAAGACTGACCTATATAATATATACCGGACTATACATAAATCTTCATACTGGGGAACTTGTTTTTTTTCCCTCCACTTTTCTGCTGGTCAATTTTGCAAAGCAATGAAAGTGGGTAAAGATAATACAGATGTAAAAACACTGCACAGTAATGCTTCACAGACTCTGTGTTTAAAGTACAGTACCAGCATGTGCTGCTCCTCCCCTCTACTTCTGATTTGTTCTATTTGCTCAACTCAGTTCTGGGAACAGTGGAAACTGGGAAAACAAAACTGCACCCATGATAACACATTCATTTATTTCTATGGAACTCCTATAAAAATGTATGTAACACTATGAATTAATAAAATATCTACCTAAGGTACATATTTTTTCGCTTTTGTTTTTATATGCTACTTGAATGTAGAGTAAGAAACAGAGGAAAAAAGCTGTCTCATCACATTACAGAACCGTTCTCGCAGTTAACTGTAGGAGCACACTGAACCAACATTCACCAACTTTTCCAAACCTATCTGAATACGGGATAGATGAATGCACTATGGAAGAAGCAACTTTAAAAGCACGCCCAGTTCTGAGCACAGGGACCGCACCATGGATTCCCTCAGAACGCTTAAGCCTGCCGAGCAGAGTACAGCTCCCATTAACAGGGAGTTGTGAACATAAATAGCTATTTTAGGCAGCAGCATCTTCCAGCTTTTCCCCAGCTGAGTATCACTTGAGAGAAGTCAGCATGTTCCTTACTTTACCAACTAAACTCCAGCCAGTCGTCGTCTTAGAACAAAGAGCCACACAATAAAATTCTCAGTGTAAGCAGGCTGATGGCATTAAAATCACGCTAATCACAAGGCTAGCTCAGTAAGACGAGCTCTTTGTCACCTCTCCCTCAGCTCTGTGCTCCTGACCTACACATGCATTTCCATCAACACCTTTCTCTTCAGCCGCCCTCAAACCACAGCCCTTACACAGATCTCAGCTGCTCCACGTCCTGTGTTTCTGAATGCCAGGTACTAAGAAATCACCCCAAACATGTCACAACAGATCAGTTCCTTTCCACAACTTCCAGATCATGCTCATCAGCTTACGGAATACAAAGCAGGGAAACCTCCACTTACATGGATTAAATGTTAAATTAATCCTGGTGCTACAAGAAGGAATATAGGTCTTCATTTTCTTCAATATCTGCAGCATGTACACCAGGGTTACCTACTATAAACACTATGTATTTCTCATTATCAGTTTAAGTATGGAGACAGGGCATTCTCCACAGGTAGAGATCTTTCCCCCTGTTTTGAGCAGTAGTGCAGGAAAGATCAAACTGGACATCACAGGAACTCTGACACCAACACCACAATATATCTTTCCCTGCACTTTTCCATAGTAGCTGTATTACATGACAACTGCCCCAGTCCTTACACTTAGCATCTTAGTATCTTCTATTTCACATGACTTGGGGCACATCTTGATAAAGCGCTACTATCAACCTCAATTAAAAAAAAAAAATAGCAAATTACATCAAATCAATGAAACCCATACCTCAGTCATTATAGTTATTACAGTACTATTAAATGCAACTTAAAGTCCACCTACTCATGAACTAGAACCACAGTTCTGAATTGTGTGTATAGAACAAAATAAGTAAACAGGCTTGGAATTACAATCACCAACTCTAGGACAATCAAGGAACATGAGACATTTCACTACGTATGATAAATTCTGAAATCCAACAGCTAGCTATCTGGTACTATCTATTACTGTTCATTGATGTCTAGGTGATGCAAATCCTTGTAGAATCAGACATGTTTTATAAACTAAGGAAACCAGAGTGTACCATAAGGTACTGTATAGGTCTATGGGAATAGGCCTTAGAAAAACAAAGCTAAAACACCCTGAACATGCTAAATATTTCTTAGCAAACTTATGTCAGTTCTCATATCAAGAGTGACTGTCCCAAGCCACACCGCCCCCCAGCAAAAAGCACTTTCAAAGTGCTCTGCATTACGAAGAGAATCAAGACGCATCTACCCACCCACCTCAAGTTTCACAGTCATATACAAATTATTTACACATTGACAAGGACAACTCTAAAGAAAAGAAAAATGTTCTCATTTTATGCACGCAAAGAACACTTTTGTAGTTATTAAGAACTGGAATTTCTAACTGAAATAAATCTTTATTGCCATTAAACACTATCACACGCCAGAAGATTTGTCAGATTCCACTTCTAACCTGATTTTAAAGAGCTGATAGTTTGCCGTTGGTAGCTGTTGGTTTTGCTGTTGCTATTGTTGTTGTTGGAGGGGTTGTTTGTGTTTGGTTTGTAAACTACATTGGAAAAACAGCAGGAAATCCAGAGACACAAAGAAAAAAAATTGTATTCGTAACTTTTTATTGAAAACAAGCTATGCTAACAGATTAATAAAATTAAATCATCCTAAAAGCAGAGAACTGATCTGCCCTTGCAGGAAGTGTGGTACACCTTCTCATTTGTACTCCCGTTGCTGCACTGAAGACATGAACTGTATCACTGAAAGTCCTATCAGAAATTAGGATACAAAGGACACTCAAAAAAGTACTTGAATCCTTTGAGAAAGTCCTATCTAGGAGCCTTTCAGCTTTGATATTCTGTAATATTTATTGCAACTGCAGTGCCCCTGTTGGTAGGTACGCTTCTCAAGGTTATGCTGAGGACTCCATTCATAGAAAAAAATTCTCAGTCATTACAAAAACCACAATGCTTTCTTCCTCTTATTTTGCCTTTAGCATAAAGACACCTTATATATGTTGCACATCTGCTTTGTCATTTGTAGTAAGAACTTCCCTTTCACAAGAACAGATCTTCTCAGAAGAGATATTATCATCATAAGCAGGTCAGAAATTGCCAGGTTATTTTGTTAAATGGGTGATAGAAATATGCTATTAGGAAGCAAAAGATAGTGGATACTTTAAGCTTCAGTACCAGATGAACATACTATATGAAATGTCTGCAACAACAAAAACCTTAAGAAATCTCATCTAGACATAAAAGAATACAAATAAGGCAGGATAAATCACCTGTTGTTTCCATTTGCGTTTGGACATGATTCTTCATAAAAGTACATTTCAAAAAAGAGAGTCACAAAAGTTCAGAAAGACAAGTTGTTCTTCAGTATAAAGTATCGCCATAAAAAACTACACGAGCACCTCTCAATAAAGTAATGCTTGTGTTTTACAATGTAGGCAAGCTTTATGTTTTACATCTGTGAGAAAATATTTTCCAGTCTCTAATGAAGTTGAGATGACTAACTTGGATTTTGGGTTCAGATTTTTGGGACTAATTTAGGAATTCACTGGAAAACCTATTTTATTAAAAGCAAAACACAAACACACCCCACTGACCACATCATGACAGACCTACCAAGCTGCTGACTTGGTGTTGTGCACTTTTGGTATTGGGGATGGGTAGGAAAGTCTCTGTGTAACACAAGCAAGTGCACAAATGAAGCTAAACCTAATTATTTTCTAAAGTTGGTGTGAAATTTCAACTTTTAATTATATCCCAAACATGAACTGCTCCATCAACAAGTATGTCATCTATGATTCTGTTCTACCTTAAATGACTGAGCTACAAATTCTATTCCTTCCTTTTTCCTTTGTCTTCCTAACCAGCTGATTTCCTCAATCCACATAATGCGTAACTTTCTGAAAAGTTTTCCCTTTTTACTTCTTTTCATCTACGAACTTCAGAGACCAGAGATGAATTAGAGATGAATCAGGACCAGAGTACGTTTCTCCTCATAAATGCCATTACTGAATTATTTTAGAGCTATCGCCAGTACATTTTAGTACATTGGGACTTGATATATAAACTGAAAGATAGAGGCGATGTGTGGAGAAAGTATTTCTGCTCCTGAAACTACCATAAATCGTCTAAAAAACCAAACAAAACCACCACAAAACAATAACAACCAAAAAACCAACTTCAGACTAATGGTTTTGCCAAATCTTATATAAAGTCACCCTGTGCACAGGCACTGTAAGCTACCTGCACTATATCCACCCACATACCATTCTAGCAGGCAGAGAAGAAACCAGAATATCTACTTCTGCAGAGGCTGAACCCCTTCAGGAGAACCAGAAATGCGGTGGTGTGACCACAGGGCAGTTACAGAAGTGACAGCATCTGCTAAAGAACAGAGCTAGATGGAAATCCCCGAGAAGGCTGCAATAGCTGGAAGGCCAATGTCAGTCTAACATGGCAGGTAGGCTGGGGGATCCCATAGGTGAATTTTCCACGGTTTGGTTTAGACATAGGATGAAAGAAAAAGCTTGGAGTAGAAACAGCCTTGGCATGAACTGCTCCGATTACCAGTCTCAAAAACGGGAGTGTAGCACGCAGAGATTTCTGGGTTCTGGTTGATGATGCTCTTAGGATGTTACACACAATGGGGTGGATTCAGCTTTGCCTGAGGGTAGAAGCTGTGACATTCTTCGTGTGTCCTTTTTTCTACACTATTCAGGCCATTTCAAGAACTGGGAAAGATTAAAACATGGAACCGAGTCTTCAGCTCTATGGGACATTTTTAATTAGGTGTTGCTGACTTTAAAGTGAAGTACATTTCTTTGCAAATGGTGTAACGAAGTTACAGATTTATACCTTAATAGCATTACTACATTGTTTGAGATGACACAAATTTTGATTCCAAGCAGCAACAGTAGAGAGAAAAGCCTGAAGGGGAATAAGACAGCTCTGTTCACCAATATCTGTATCCCCAGTTCAGTCCTCCATAAACACTTCCCTACATTTGCACCACTATTAGACAAGGAGACACACTTAAAATGGCCCAAGATCTTTTAAGGACTTTTCAGCTGTCTTTGTAAATAACATAGTCAACAAAAGGAAAAGCTGTTGGTGACACAGCAACGAAAACCTCATCTGCTGAGAGATGACATTCTACCCATTGCTTGGGAATGCACTGTGTTTCCACTTGTCCTCTCCATATTAACTTGCAGTATTTCCTTAGCTTTCAGGATTATCACAGCCTAATATATATAAAAGCACATAGCAGTAAAATCCATAGCCTCTCAAACTGTTTCCCACAAGTATCAGAAAAACAACGCTTAAAATTTGTAGCACAGTTTGTCTCTTAAGGACAGCCATGTTCTCCAGCCACGGCCTAATTGCTTCAAAGCAACAGAAACATAGATAAAAGTTTCTGAATACTGCTGCAACACATAATATGGGTGTATTTTTTAATTTTCCATACTCTTTCTTCTGCTTGACAGGTCTTTACGCATTGACTTAACAAAGCTGGTGCTGGACTACTCCATCTACACTACTGATGATGTCCTCACCAAACCGTACCCCACAGGCACAGGATGACCGAGAGCACACTGGCGATGTGACAACAGCTTCCAAAAGCACACCTTCAAACCTACATGCAGCTTCAGTGCGTGTCCATGTGCTGTGCCACAGCTGTGATTTCATTAACTTCGAGAAAGAACACAAGGAACATTATGAGAATGGTGTGCACGAACATCCTGTTGGCCAGGTGGGAAGAGAGCCTGTCAGAGCTTTAGCCCCTTAATCCAAGTCTGCAATAGAACCATATACGCTATCCCACATAATCACAGTCTTAGGCAGCACGAATTCATTCAGCAAGTTAATGGTTTGGATCTGAACTAGAGCAAAGCAGCAAGAGGAACTGAAATGCCTTAAATGTCTCCGACTAAAGTCTAATTGGTGCAGAAATAGATTTTGCACTAAGAATCAGGCAAGCTCTTCTACAAATCCCTCGGGAATTTATTCCTAAAGCAGTTGCCGCTTGCAAGTTGCTAAGAGCTACCAGAAATTCCAGAAAGCATGGCCCATAAAGCCGTGGACACTGACACATGAAATAATTTTTACAGATACACAAAATACAGCATTTAAGGCAACCAAAGGCAGCCTTCATCAGCACTGGCCTGCATGCCGACAGTGCACAATACATACACCATGGTCTTAATACTAAGCTCACTGTTCTGATTCTGAACATCGTGCTGGTTTGGAGCTGCAGAACAGCAGTGCCCGTCTCGGCAAAGCGCTCAGAAAGGTCCCCACTGCAGAGCGTATCGTGCTGAAATGGACACAGGGCAGCAGGCAGCTGAACCACACACGCATGACTAACGCAAGAGATGAAGACAGGATACGATGCTCAAAGGTTTGCCAGGGTATTACCACTTTTCTTACAATGTAGTCTTTAAACGTGTGCCATTTGTCAAAGCAGCAATAGAAGTAATAACATGCTTATTTTGTATGTATTATTCCTTTTCCTCCTGACCCTCTTCCCACCCTTCACTCAAGGACCTGATCTAGAAAAATAGAGCTAGTATCACAACACTAAGAAGTATTTAAATTGATTCTTAAAAATATGGTTGTTGGATTCCTCTGTGGATTTCCCAAATTAAATAAAATCATTCTCCAAGTTTCAAAAAAAAAAAAGAGTACGAGAGCATTTTCCTTTCCAGGGTTCCTTCCATTACTCTGAAAACTGTAAGAAACAGCAGTGCTGCAGAGACCAAGAAGAAAAGTTCTTGCTCTTACAGTTCTTGTACCAGTTCAATCCTTCCCAAACTCTGTAATGGACTACATGCTGTGATCGCTTTCTATACCACCCAATTTATTGAATTTTAAGCTTGGTCTCTTGGTTCCACAGCTGCAAAAGTGACTGTATTTAATTAAAACCTCCCCCTTCTCTTCACCCTGCCCCCAACGTTGACGAGTTTGCTTTCCTGTCACTCAGCATCTTCAGAATTCACCTTTTTTTTCTCTCCTTAATTTTAAATGAAAGAGATAAAGATATCTCACCAAGGAGGGCAAATCTAAAGGAGGAACTGTCTCTTCTGCTATTTCACATGACACTACTGCATTAACTTTCGCCCCTGCTCAGCAAACACAGCAGACGTTCTCAAGATGCAACCATTCTGTCTTCTGTAACACTGAAGATTACACAACACTAACTTTCACGTTATTAACAGAAGGGCAGATGATTTTCAGAAGTGATTGGCCATAGAATCCTTTATCACTTTCTTGCCCTTTTATCTCCGAGATTCTATCTCATTTCTCCCTCCCTAGTTAGCTCTTAAAAGGAGACAAAGGAAGCAAGAGAAAAATCAGATGCTTTCTTGCATGAACAGAAGCCAGGCAATTTTACAGCCCTTTTTACATACCCTGGTTTTGGTTGCCTGAAGGTTTTTCAAGTCAGAGGGGCCTGCCTAAGCATGCTGCAATAAAAGCTGCTCCAGCCAGCTGCCTCAGTATCTGAAGGGGGTTCCTAGCAATCCTGTTGAGTAACCCTGAGGCTAACCACCACCAAGGAAAACAAAATATTAAGATAAAAAGATGCTTGAGGTTGTTTCCTTATTGCTCTAAGTAGGAAGTCTCAGAGGGCAGTTCAGACTGGTTCCTTGAGTGTTCGGACAATGATCGCTCCCAGATGGCCTTGACAGGACGGGCTGATGCTAAGAAATCATTAGGTAGGACCTACTGGAAATGAGAGCATAGTTTTCTGCTACAAGGAAGAAGTGAACCTGTTTTTCTTGCCATTAAAATCATCAATATTGATAACTATTTTAATGTACGCTTCAGAACTGACACTCCTGACCTTAAATCGATCAGCTGTTTAGATGTTAGCAGTTTTAGTTACACAGTCAGTCTTCTCCCTCATTTGAGAGACTGTAGCTTAACCAAAAACCAAATCCTCTGCTTCCTTTCCTTATACATAAATGTTTTTCTCCCTTTTTTTTCCCTTTTTCACTTCCTGTAGTACAGCTTTTTCCATCCCTTTTTGACTCCTCCTTACGAACACATCGCAGGGAAAGCTTTTTACTTTTACAATTCAGACACACACACCGCGCTGCCGAGGTCGGAGGCAATTCCTCCTGTCCCTGACGACTTTGCAGATTGCCATAAAGCAAAGACAAAAACCTTCCAGCAGCGAGTTGCTGCCTGAGTCCGTACTTGCGAGCAAGCTGCTCAGCCAACTCCGGGCGATCTTGCGCTGCCTTTTTCGCCAGCAAATGATTCTTTATCTCCCCCCACGCTTCAGCCCCCCGGGAGACAGGTTTCCCACGTTGCATTGCACCACAAGCAACATTTCTCGGCACCCAGATACAACACGCTGTCTAAAGGCTACGCTTTGAAAAGTTATTCTTATTTACCCATTTAACTTGGGTGGCAAAGTCAACAGAGAGTAAAACCAGGAAACGAGATTAAGCTACTTAGATTATATAATTTAAAATGACAACTGTAATAATTAAAGGTGTAGCATACTTAAATATAATAACTATTGTATTTATCTTTTTAAAGCGACCTAAAAATGTTTTCAACCTGAGGATTTTCAGGTTCCAGGTTCTATGTTTCTCTTCATCAGTCACAGTTTTGAGAGCACCAGCTTATAAAGTATTTCAGAAGCCAATCGTTAAATAAATAATGCAAAGTAAACCTAATTTTGAACTCAAATTTCATTGCAAGTTTCAGAAGTTACCAAACGGAAATTAATTTCTATTTTGTTTTACTATTAAGAATTTGAGGAAGTAACAGAGAAAATTAAAGTCTGACAGTGAAATCACCAGCAGCAAAACAAACTTTCTATAAATAAAAAATAAAGACCCATCTATTATCTAAAAGAGGTCCTAAGTTTTAATTTATTTCATTAAATCAATACAATAAATATCAATGCTCCACCTTTTATGTACTTGATTTGCTTTCTGAGTATCTTTTGGTACAGAAGGAATTAAAAATAGTGACTATGTGTTAAGCACAGGACTTTGTTTAAAAGCACATCACTTAAATTACTAACAGTTGTTAAAACACAAATTTCATTTAGAGATATGGAACAGTTTCATCTCTGCCAAAATCAGTGACTACCATGTTTTATCAATAAACATAATGAATGACGTATTTAGAAACTGCCTTAGCCTGAGATATAAAACAGATCACTAAATAAAAATCACAGATCTCCAAGTGGCAGCAGATTTCAGCAGATTTACAATAAGAGCTAAAGATTCCAGTAAATCCTAAGTAACTTATAATTATCACCTTAACTTAGTATAAGTTAATTCAAAATTTAGAATCCCTGTAGTCTTCATCTACTACTAATCAATATCTGCCGGGGGGGAAAGGAACTGCTGCAGTGGGAGAAGGGGTAAGAACTTTATATTATTGGCATACCTTTTTTAAAAACATGTCCTCATAAAATATATGTCTAGCATTTAAAAATCCAAGCTTACTAGTAGCAGGCCTCGCTAATACAATGAAGATATGAATACATCCCACCCACACGAGATCAGAACACAGGTCACACCAGAAGTTAGTTGCCTATTAATGGCTGAAGACACCATTATAATCAAGCTCTTTCCAGCACAGTCACTCCAGTTCAGAGACTTTTCCAACCGAACCTTTACACCTGAACAGTATGGGGTTTATTTTCCTTTTAGGAACGGAGGCCAGCTCCTAACACAGGAACTCGCTCACCCTGTTTGCTGAGGTCAGCCAGCACTTCCCTGTGACCCGTCCCTTTCCTCCAGTCCCTTTCAGTTCCACGTGCTGCCATTAGCAACTTCCAGCTTTTCCTCTTTTGCCTGCAAAGCTCACAAACCATTTCAGTGACTCCTTTGACGGTGAAGAAGCTTTTTCCAATCAGTATTAAGTCAGTTTGAACTCCTGGGCAAACTGAGCTCTTTGAATCTCTTTTAGAAGACAGGTTTTCTATAGTCAGAAGCCTTCTTATCACCATTTTTCAGGTCTTTGCCCATCAACCAGGCAGCCAAAACTGTTTTAAACACTTCCATTTAAACACAATTGTAAACACAAGCTCTGAAGGTGGTTTAGATTTTTTTGCGTATGCTTGAGTTTGGCTCACTCAGCAGCTCACATCTAAAGCTCCCGAGACAAAACATATTTGCTTCATAACCTGTGTTAGGAAGATATGCTGCTACTGATCTCAGAAGTGCCAATACGTACACAGCTGAGTAACAGGACACAGCTTTTATGAATTTTAAGCAGTAAATTACAGACCAGCATTAAGGGAACAATATTCATCCCAATTCCACGTCAACTTCTCACAACGAGGGCCTTTCTATAGGCCACCCCATATACACCTGCTGGGACAGGCGGTGTGAACTGCAATCGAACACGCGGTTCCAACACGGCTCCATCACAGGGACTTCGTCATTGCAAACTGCAGAATATATCCGCTCTTGCTCTTTAAACTCAAAAACTAGATTGTAATCTTCAGATCAGATAGAGATGTAAATCAGTACCTGCAGGCAAAAAAAAGGAGGATATATGGAGAGGAGAATGAAACCCCCAAATCCTTTTCTAATTAGTACTCTTTCATAGTCATCCACAACTAACCTGCTAAAACCTAATGCTGAGCTAATATAATCCCTTTGGTCTGCCCTGCCCCAGTAATTTCCAGTGTTCTCATAAAATATCTGATCTGTATTTAGTTATCTGAATCAATTGCTTCTAGTCACCACGTACTGAAAGCTTTTAAAAAAGACGTCATTTTTTCACATGAATTTTGTATTCAGAATCACGGAAGAAGGAAACAAATCGCTCTGCTCTTCAGCTCCCAGTTTCTTAGTTTTGAACTCAGAGGCTTGAATAAACCAAAAAAAGTAAACATTTACCTGGCTAATGCTTTCTG
The DNA here is from genome assembly GCA_013399365.1 of Pampusana beccarii. NCBI lineage: Eukaryota > Metazoa > Chordata > Aves > Columbiformes > Columbidae > Pampusana > Pampusana beccarii. The sequence goes on along the minus strand of VWYH01003955.1, from coordinate 169,526 downwards.
ACCTGTGGTTTAACACTTTATACCTCCAGGTACCTACCCAGCAACTTCCTTCCAGAATTTATCACTCAAAGTTCAGTAGCAAACATGCGCTGTTTAGTGTTATCTTCAAAATGTATTCCACAATCACATTATATCACTACACAGGTCATAATTTTCAACTTTATCTCAAAACCTTTTAAAAGTAAACTGTACATTAAGAAGAAATAAATCTATTTCTAGATACAGTGACTCTAGTTCTAAAAATGGGCACATTACACCTTCTAGTCACTCTTCTCTGATACCTTGTTATCCTTTTAATATATTTTCAGAAACCTACTTCTTCGGAAAATTGTTACAAAATATTTACGTTCAAATGAGTATTGAAAAGGACTGTTACACATCTGACAATATCATGTTCTTCTCTACAAGAAGCCTACTTGCATTTTCATGTATATCAAGAAGAACAAAATACAACAGCATTAAAAGGGCAAAGAATATGCTGCAGAAGACAGACAGCACAGTGCTGCTCACAGAACCAGCCAGGAACTGCTCTTTGCTGATTTTGTCAATGCTATCAACACAAGGGGTGGCAGGCAGATGATGGGTTTGTCCCTTAAATAAAGTAACTGTGGTGAGACCATATCACACTCTCAGTACACGCAAGACAAACGCATCTGCTGATGGAGCCGCTCTGCTGCAGTTTAGAAATTCATTGGTGATAAGGGACTTCATTGGTGATAAGGTGATGAGGGACTTCAAGCAAACCAGTTCTCTGGATATCTTCATCAGATGCCAAGTTATCATGTCTGAAAAATCACTGTACATGTTGGAGTAACAGATATCCTGCAGGTAAAAGGTGCTGAAGAACTGTTTATACAAAATAAATCATATCCACAGAAAATTAACATGCATCCTACCCAGAACTGTGCAGAACTGTGTTTAGTTACTGAAAACCTGTAGCTATTTTGTGAGACAATGAAGCTCACTAAAATTGCTGCATTTTCATAAAATTGGAGGGCACTACTCCAAAACAACGCAGATCTGAAAACACAGCTTACCTGGCTCCATAACTGTGGAGCCGATCGTTTATTTTCGGTCACGTAGGAGAGGAGAAAAATCCCTGTGAAACACTTCAGCACAGCACTAGGGGTGATTAATTAGGGAGTGGCAGAGGAAAGGATGAAACATCAAAAGAAAGTGAATAGCTGAAGTCTAAAAGAGGAAACATGACTTGCAGAGGAATCTGGCAATCCGGTAATATCAACATCTCCTAAGGAGCCAAGCTTCGCGAAGAGAAGCTGAAGTAGCCAGGGAAGGAGTCTGAAATCTGCAAGTTTACAAACCACAGGAAGAATTCTTGCCGAGAATGAACCAGCTGTGAGTTCACTGGACAGAAATACATCGGTCTGGGAGATTGAACTGGGAGGCAGAATCACAGGAGTGGAAGGAAGTACTGAATAAAAACTTTATGAACCCCTCCTACTCTCAGGCAGAGGAAGAATACAGAGCACTTCAGCTCAGGTGGAAGAATTAAGTCAATTTATTAAGCAGAAAACTATCACAGAGGAGGAACACAACTTATCAGGAGAGACCAGGAACTGTAACAGAAGGACACAGCTGCATTTGAACATCAGCAGCTGAAGAACAGTAAAAAGAACATAACGAAGGAGAAAAGAGGATAAAAGCCGATATGATTTTTTTTCCAACATGAGAACAGATTTGTTTGTTTTTAAATCCGTACAAGTCAAACTTTACATACTTGGAAAGCAAAACAACTGTTCCTTCTATATAGCATCTGAAATGCATTGTAGGCATCAACTGACAAGCAGAAAAATATCATAAAAAGCAGCAAAGCACTGAATTTTACAGTGAGAAACACAGGCCAGCTGCATAGAAGAAATGTCCACTTCTCAATGCTAGAATTATTTAAAGTGTTGTGCAGTTCCTCCTTCTCTCTTGAAAATCTTGCCCCCTCCGCACCCCACCTCAAAAAAAGGAAAACTTCCCTCACTCTCACATTGCAAATTAGATGGAACACTTTTCATTTCACTGTAACTGGTAACAACCAAGATTTCCCCTTAGTTTTGAAAGGAAGGATTTTCTAAAACCATGCAACAAATATCGCAAGGCCCTACAGAAACGTGCATTTATTCCATGTACGGTGGTAACGCTGCCCTCAGCGCAGAGAAAGGCAGCACTGACTTAGCAGTTTTGCGCACAAAGCTGCCCATTTGCTCCTTGCTCCCCTTGTTTTTGCTTTGCTGATCAAAGGAGTTGCCAAGTTTTTTCTTTACCATTACAAGGCAGGAAAAATGGCTCTCCTCGGAGAGGCCCCTTGTGAGGGTCACAGAGGTCACTCCACAAGCCCTGGAGCCTGTTCTGGTGCTGGAGGGCTTGGCTGCCTTCCCTGCACTTACCCTGCATTTCCCCTCCTTCACAATAGTGCGCTGGTTATGGAAACTAAATATGAAAGAACGTGGTGGGGGAGGCAAGAATTTCTATGGAGACGCAGTTCAAAAACACTCCAAGTTTTGCTTGTTTGAGCAGCCTGAAAAATCTAGCATTCTAAAGCATTACATTTCTTTCTGGAAAAAAAACTCCAAAATTTCAGTATACACTCTCCTATTAAAAATTCAAAAGGAAAAAAAAAAGTTTGCTTTTTCTTAGAATACAAACCAATGCACACCGGTCTGCCTTGGTTTGGAAGAAGTTATTTCTTAAGATGTTTACTTGCACCATCCCTGGATTTAATCAACTGGAACCACAGGTCACACCCTCTTAATGAAGACTGATATGAAGCCAACTAATCAGGACTGAGATCTGCAGCACCTTCCAGCTCCTGAGCAGTATCACACCAGAGCCATTTTAAAAATCTTACAGAATATATGAAAGCTTATTTATAGGCAGACCCCAATTACTTTTAGGTTCTAAAGTTAAGTAATGAAAATATCTTGGAATACCCAGCAAAACAATCATTATGTTTCAGACAGTTGATTAAATACACTCCCCATTTTCTATAAATTGAAACCTACCAATCCACAGAGAGCCACAACTATTTAGGTTTTTCTTCAAGATCAAAAAATTTAACCTGTAGTGCATACTCTGAAAGCCTTAGCCACTTCAAAGCACCTATTCCTAGGAAACAGATTCAATGGTACTTTAAGTAGGGGAAAGTAGCATCAATTTTGTATATTGAAGAGGGAGGTTTTTGAGGCTTCATATTTTGGAGGCACAATTTCACATCACTTTACAAATAAAACTTTCTCAGCATTGCTCAGAAGTTTTCTTACCACCCTGAAAGTCAAGCCAGGCTCTTTCCTCCCTGTGTAACTGTAGGTGTCAAGTTTTGCCTCCAGTGCCATCACCCATATGTTTGGACAAGTGAAACCAATTAAAACTCAGCCATCAGTGTGTTTGATGCTGAACCCACCTCTGCAGCTGTTCTGAGTTCATTGTGTTACCGGGAGTCAAAAGTACTTCCAGAAGTAGTCAAGTTGCACAGCCCCACTAACTAGATATTTCAATCTATTTAAGTGCTCTCAAGATTTAACAATGGCCAGTAACAGAGAGGCTCATACTACAGCTTTTTCTTCCTAGGAGGAATCAAAAGGCTGCTTCTTCCTACCCAGTCACCGCTGCTCACAACAACAAACCATGTCTATTCGGAGACAGCAATAAATGACCGACAATGCCAGAATCCTAAGGAAACTAAGCTGAGAACACTAAAATACATCATTAAAGAAAGAATAGTGTAACTCATATAAAAATGTAGAATTGCAAGTGGGATATTTTGACAGTTACTTTGATCTATGCACCCATGAAAATATATAGCAAAAAGTCCAGACTCCTCAAGGGTTCTCCAGAACTGCTTCACCTACAAGTCCAGATTCAAACGCAGAAGCATCAGGAGAGCAGGGAGAAATCCACACAACAGCCACACCATAACAAAAGCAAAAAGTATATATAGGGAGGAGCTGCACCTGATCATCATTAATACTTGAGCCACTTGTAAAAAACACAATATCAAATTCCTCTCCTCTTCTTTTGCAGGAGAGCTTTATGACCAACACGTGCCTCTTTTTTTGCAGCTGGTGTAATAAGAGAAAGCACTTCTGTCTGAAAACCTCACCAAGCCTCTCAAGCTTCTTGGAGGTGGCCACAGAGGCCAGCACACCTAACACCTACCAGACCCAAGGCCTCCTCAGCCCCCCTACCAAAGCCGGCCTGCAGAAGACACCGTCACCAGATTACCTGAGACATTCACAGTGCCAACAGACCACGTATCTTTCAAACTCGCCATGGCGATAAAACCCAAGAGGAGAAAGAATTGAGTCAAAACTCAATAACACTAATAACAGTGTTTCAAAAAGACAGACCCAATTTGAAATCGCTGTGTCTTTGAAACTGGATCCATCTTTTTAAAACACCACGTATTTTGGTAGCAGGCACACCTTTGACCACACCAGTATGGGACAAAAATTCTTAACCTTCTGGCCGATGTTGCTATGCAGACAAAAAGTCTCCCATGGTATGTGCTGTGCAGATCAAGGCACTTCTGGCCTTGCCTTTGTCACCCAGTTGACAGAAGGCAACAAACTTCTTTAGCTGTCACCTACTGAATCCACACGAGGGGGCTCTGCTGATGTAACCACATTTTCTGAGAGGTTGTCACTTCACTCCTACTGAAGGAATTAAATTCAGTATCTGGAAAAGGTGGAGCAACATCACCTTACCGCAGCTCCTGTACTCTTACACACCCCACAGCTCAGGGGCACGAAAAAACAAACAAAACGCAACAAACACGTAAAATATCCGAGAGTATCAAAACCAACAGAAGACACTAATAAATGAACAAAAAAAACCCCTCTCCATAAGCAGCAGGACCAAGACTCCACCCAAACCTGTAACATGGGAGAAGGCTAAAGTTCAGGACTATGGTTTCGTAAGTTTTTATGTTAAAAGTTCAGATTGCTGTAATTCTTTAATGATGACACAACTGGGCCAAGGAACAGACACACTGTAACCAGTCTGGTACAGTGGGAACTTCTTTCTGCTGTATGTAATGCAGGAGGAACTTAGAAGACAGCTTTGGAAACCAAACCCCTTCAAAAAGATATTTTAAAGAAAATGCTGAGTAATTCCTGGATACAAGACTCAAGACAAGAATCATTCAAGTGGACGTAGTATGAAGTGCCCTACATCAATCCCAAAACTGTATAGAAGAAAGATGTCCAGAGCTGCTGCCTTTTTTGTTGAGCAAGTTAAAATTACAGGAAAATTGCTAAAAAAGAGCCTGAACACTTTTCTCAAAATTTGAATTGAAAGGAGTTCTATCTATGTCAAAAAGCATAAACATTTCATTATGTACCTCAGTCTCTTTTAGTTTTATGACTTATGATGTAACCAAGAGGTCAGTCAATAAGCTCCTAATTCCTAATTTAACAAAAAAAATACATTAATTGATCACACAGACCACAAAAGGAAAAGAATGAGAACAAAAACAAGGATGCAGATCAAAATCAGCTAGTTTTACACTTTCTCTTTCAGCAATACAGGTGACTCAACCCATAAAATATCACATCTGACCTCCAAAGTTAGGGTTTTAGCTTAAACTATGACAGGCTTTATTTTTTGTATTCAGCCTATAAGTACCTGTAAACTTAAAGTTCTGTTGTTTGAAAGTAGCCAGTATTTCTTGGAAATTTCAATTCAATTCATAATGCATAAATGTAACTCTTAAGATGTTTACACCAGAACATCTGAATCAAAGCCATCTTTCCACACTTGGAATGTTCATGCATACAACCATGCAGGTAAACCTGAACAGGTAAACCTGTTCAACTAAAACCAAAACTGCAAAATGCTTTATTCCTAATGTTTTAAATGTAAAGTTATAGGAGAATACTGAGGTTTTCCAATAGGAAAGGTAAGCAGGACTGAGAACTCAACAAAAACACACATGCCAAAATGTTTGTTACAAGGTAGCTTAGACCAGCGGTTTCCCAACTTTTTTAACCACGAACCCTACCAGTAAAAGATTTGAGTATGCACCCCCAATATAAGTATATTTAGAAATAATATACAGGCATAATATATTAGGTACATTGTATAACATACACAAAACCCAGAAAACTAAAAAGGATGAGCTAAACCACATTTTATACATATTTATATATATATATATATATATATATATATATAAAACGCAGAACACTTTCTTCCCTCACCCCAAAGGACTAAGACAGTCCTGGAACTGCAGGCACCCCACGGTGGAAACCACCAGCTTAGACTGTCTAAAAGGTGAATGTCATCCTTCTGAAAGCCATTCAATTTCAAAACTTGGAATATGATTTCCTAAAGTAGCCAAAAAAACAATTAAATATTTTTTAAAGTAAATTATGCCAGCTGACCACACTGTTCTTACATGTCTGTTGTACAACTATTGGAAAGGCTAATCAGAGCTATACTTTAAATCAAGGCTAAAATATACATGATTTGCTTGTAACAGACTTTCATTTTTAGCAGGGATCACACTTGTTACATTCCACCAAAAGTTGTTGAGACTTCTTCTAGTGGTACAGGGAGGAGACACAGCAAAGTTGACAGCATTTAACACTGCAAAATATTATACAAGAGATTATATAGTTTCATTTTTCCAACTGGGAAATCCATTTAGGCACATTACAAATACTACCTGAAATTAGGAGTACACTGAACACTACTGGAATTTCTGTTGCCTATTTTCATAAATACACAGAGAAATCTGACTTGGAGTTCATGCTGAAGTAGACCCAGTCCTAACAGTTCTCCACCAAATATACACAACAGGATTGAGAGAGGAGGTGAAAGGAGGAAAAAAAGGTTTTTCTAGCACAAAACCAAATCCAAATGCAGAAGACAAAACAAAACCACAGCCAGCAGTGAAGCCAGGCCTGTCACAGGCACAAGCCACTACAAAGACCAGGTTTCCCCCGCTTGCTGCAGAGAAATCCTTTCATTTGCCACAATTTTAACATCACCGATTCACATCTAAAGGGCGACCAGATAGTCATTGATCACCTTTTGAAAATGACCACCTCAGAGGACGCTGACCCTAGCCTGAGAGATGGTCTATTAAGAAAACAGAGCTATGACAATCTATACAGGTCTTATTTCGTCTAAGTGTTTTTACTTTTTGCTAGATTAAACGATTAGGTGTTCAGAATGTATTCGAGCTAACGAGAAGTGGGATGGGTTCGAAGTTTAGCACTATTTTAAGGAATTTTGAGTCACTGGGCCACAAGGTTCCATTTCTACCTATAGCTAAACAGGGAAAGGAAAAAATAAAAGCACATGCCCAGGAAACCAAGAGGAAAGACAACACTTTGAACAACTTCACCTTCTTCACCAAGACCACCCCCCAGCACACAGCAGTAGCACCCCATGACAGTCATCAGGACTCAAATCCTGCAACGGTGCAGTTGACTCAAAAAACCTGGTAAAGTGGCAGGGGAAATTATGGCCCACTTAGTAAGCCTATATTTGTTATGTGAAAGTGCTATTTATAATGTCACATGCTGGAACTTGTTCCCAAGCTAGCTAAACCTACATGCTTAATTGACTCAATAGACAATGCTGCATTGTCAAGACTAATCTTTTCCTACAGGCTACAGTTTCTAAACCATGAAAGCTTTTATATAGTTTAATTTTCTTAGCAGTTCCACAACCAGAAAACTTCAAAATACACACACAGCATGTATTTGGGTAGCTTCTATACTGACTACCACTAAAATTCACATATCCATAGGCAAACTGGGTCATGAGAAAGTCCAAGCATTTTAAAGGACATGCGAGCCAGTGGGTTCTTTAAGTTCCTATTTCAGACATCCAAGACAGAAGGGACTAAGGAAAAAACCACTTAGATTCAAGTCACCAATATACACCATGTGATCCATGGAGCAGCAGCTCTCACATCACACTTGATTTTGACTAAGCCACCTAATAATGTATTTGTTTCAAGTTACTCCTCAAGAATAAGGTTTTTGGGAAGAAAGAAATCTACTTCTAATTAAAGTCTGAGAAGCTGTCAATTAAGAACTAATTTAAACAAAGATTACCTTGTTCCTACAGTCAGACTGAACCGCCAGCTCCTGCAGACTACCTTTTATTCATATGGATGAAAAATGCTTTCAAGAGAAAAAGCACAATTAGGAAGAAAAAATAAGAGAACAGAAGATATGAACTTTTGCACAGTAAACAAGTTTCATGAAGTAATTCAGCAGTGAAAGGGAACTTAAGCTTTTCAACATTTGTATACCAACTATCAAAATAACTGCTCAATTTTAGGAATCAAAGTGATTCAATTACTATTTATTTAAAAAAAGCAAACTGGCTCAGTCACTTCTATAACAGGCTTCAGAAAGCTAAAGTTCAATATCTTCGGACCCACCAAGTAATTTTTCTTTTTTTCTTTATATTCCTCCTGCCTGCCATAAAATTGATGAAAAAAACACCTTAGAGAACAACACTATTAAATCTCAAAAGCTCTTGAGCAGCTTTAGGAAAAAATAACAAATAAAGAAGAAAAATAATTAAACTATGGCTTCTCAAACTATTGCCAGATGTAAGCAACTAGCAGAACTGAAGTCTTCATAATACCACCAAGCAACCCTGGTAAGGACACTTGAGTCCTTTAAGCAGCTGAAAGTCAACTGTGATCAGCTGATCTAAATGCCTATAACCCACACAACTAAATACACCCCAGCAGTTATCAAAAATACAGAGACTACAAGTCAAGCTCAACATTAAACACACCCATATACAGATTCTGTACAGACTGATTGTTTAACGAGTTTACATTTTGAATTTTTATAGCTAAAATAAGGAAGACTGTTATTTGAACTCACTCTTTTTGTGGCTAATATCTGGACGAGGTAGCACTCAACAACCGTGCTCCCCTTCAGAATGGCCATGCCTCACTGTATAAGACAGCCTTCAAAAGCATGGAGTCAAGTACCTGCAACATTTCTTGGATCCAGCAGTACGAATGACACTGCTGAGCACACTGCATCCAGCACACTGCTGGTAAAACCTGTTTCAGACAGTCTGCCATCTCTCTTGCTTCATTACCTCAAGTTGAAAACAACCTTCTAAAACAAAGGAGGGTCAAATTAACGACCATCACATCGTTTCTCCATAATGCATCTCTCCCTACTAGTTTTCCACAGTAAGCAGCCTTCAGGTTTATACTGTAGGAGGATAAAACAGCTTTCCAAAAACAATGTATTACTCCCTTTAATAACATGCTGAAGGGCATCAGGTCCCATTTGTTTCACTTTTTTGTGATCTTCACAAAAACACCATTATTCAACCTGACTGCAAAAATTAAAATGAAAAGTTGTAGATGGAAAACTACTAAATTACTTAAAGCATAAAAAACTGACTCCAAAAATCCAGGCCGCGTTGGAAATATGTTCTTTCAATTGCCACGGGGTCTAATGATATTTTGACAAGACTGCAATTACACTTCTGCTACAAGAACAGATCTTGTTCTCCATGACTTGCCAGGATAATACTGCTTTTAATTAATGCTTTTGTTGTGAAGTGTACCCTCAGGCAGTCATCAGTTTTATAATAATTTCAGTATGCAGCATGTATTTCCCCACACCATTTATTCAAAATTTCTCATCATTCGGCCTCACAGATAATGCCCAAGTGTTACTTGCCAGAATTCTTCAAAACATGGCTGAACACAGCTGTGCCTAGGAAGACGCTGTTAAAACATGTCTTCATACGATTGTTTTCCTTTGCTTCCCTCGAGAAGAAAGAACATCACATGCCTATCAGACTGGCACAACCACAGGAGAACAAATTTCCTTTTAAACATCACTCCCAGTTTCACTTTCCGGAATCAGCACCTGCATCATTTTTCTTTCCAAATAGTTGATACGTGCTTTTAGTGTTTCATCTTTTCGAGTTACAACCATTGCCAAAGCGCCACGAGGTGCTGATCTTCAATTATGTTTACTGATCACTAAACCTGGGTAAAGAAATACAAGTGCAGCTTTTATTCTTAGAATGTACTGCATAACCCACCTCTCAGATTCGAAAAGTCTCACTAAAGGAAGTTACAAACCAGAGCCTCAGTAAACAGGCCACTACTGAAGCTGCAGAAATCCAGACACATTTATCCAAAGCCTGAGACAAGCAAAGTACTGTGTGGGAAATGTTATGAAATCCTTGTCAAGAAAACTAGGCCTCCAATTTAACCCACTGCCTCTCTCTGCCACGAACAGCTGTGAAGTAACTAACTCATTTTTGGTTTAAATGTGATTAATTAATAAAACACGACTAATTAACACCACAAGAAGGTGGGAAGTTTGAAACTAATGCTTATATGCAAATTAAAATTGGCTTTATAATATGTTTGGATAGATTGCATTGACTTTGGAAAGTCAACAAGCAAGCTGCTATCTTTATAGATCAGAGGAACCCATTTTTATCTGCCACATTTTCTATAACCATATTAAAAAAAAAATAGAATTTTAAATCTCACTTCCATTGGAGTATTCATGCTTTCTTTTTCCTTCTTCTTAAATATTATTTTCATTTATTTCCCATTATTCTTTTGTTTCTCTAAACCAAATCCAATATTCTGCCTGATCTCTCAAAAGAGAAACTAATTTCAGAATCCTATCGCCATTTCATGGAGAAACAATATTCAATTTCTCCTGCACTGTCTTTGCATGACTCCACTGAAAGCAAACATTTAAACGGAACAGTATTTGGTAAGAATAAATGTACGTATTGTCAACAGTGAAATTCATGGATTACATTACTGGCCTTTATCAAGAAGGTCAAACTAGGTGACAGCCATATCTACTGTTTCCAAGGTCTCTTGCATTTGCTGGAAGGTGCATCTTTCTAAAACGACACCACCTGAATTTTTCAGCCAGGTTGGACTTGTTTGTGCAGCCTAAAATTTGATGAGCTAGTAAAAACAACAGCAGGTTGAACTTCAAGTCGTGTGATTTTGATTTGCAAAAGCAACCAGTGCAAGAGCTCTAAGGCTTGCAACAGCACAGAAAATGTATTTAGTATGAACTCAAAGCAGCTTAACAGACATGAGACCACTCACACACACAATGGAGCTGTGCATGTGTCATTATTTTTAGAATCAAACCTACAGCAACTTTAAGCTTTTGCAATCTTAACCGCCAGTTTCTTTTACAGCGCTGACATATTTGCCCAGCAAATAACTCCTGATGGACTTGATCAGAGAGGTCAAAGCCAAACTAGAAATAAAGATCTTAGGCACACAAGCTTTCCTTATAAGAAGTAGTTGAATCGGCACAATCAATAGAAATCCACTGTTTGCCTCTCAACAGCATGCTATAAGCACTGATTAAACAAATTATCCTTTCAACCCTCCCATTTTCTCTAAGAAGCCAAACTGCATCACTCGGTTCCCCATATGTCTCTCAGGATGAAGCAAAACATAACATTGGAATGAAAATGGATTCAACAACCAGAAGCAGATTGAATAAAGAGTTAAAATACTAGACTTCCATTAAACAATCGTAATATTATTATTCTAAATAATTCAGTAAAGAAGAAAGTATTCAGTCTCTAAAAACCTGAAAATTGGTTTCAATCAACTGTACAATCAAACAGCTTGTATGCTGATACAGAGCAATGCTGAAAAAGGAAATTAAAGTCACCAGTTTTTACTGTCTTTGCTGTTGTTACTGGGTGACATTACCACCAATACCACGTCTTGTGCTACTAGAGTGAAAAAACAGATCACAACCTGAAGTATGAAAAAAAGCACAAAACTCACAATTGAGACTTCTTCCATCACTTTATAATTTTTGTCACCTTGGCTAAGCTGTGTAAAGTCATTCTTTAAAGACTATCGAAAAATATCACATGAAATAACTTTCAGTACAAACATTTCCAGAATCAGAACTACAACATTAGATCTCAGGCACAGCTGATAATTTCTACTTCAAAAGAACAGATATTTCATGCTATACAAAGTCTTTGACTGGATTTACTCAAAATATCTAATGCTACTATAGCTTTTCACTCCAAGGATGTGTCAGTCATTGAAGTTCTATACTTAACACTGAGAATTTTAATGGTATTTATTTCTTAAAAGACATTTTTGTGTTATAATTCTGACTTCTGATTAGAATAAAATTGTATACCTTTGGATTTATGTATCCGACTTTATACATATGAGTGAATAAAAGGTTCACAAATGAGTTGAACACAACTTTCTGTAACAAACACATATGCTGAAACTATTTGCTCTATCATTATATAATAAGACAGTTAATTAAAGCATTCAAAGTTTACTTTAGTTTTGCACAGCACAGCAGTTAAACCAAGCTGGTCAACTGGAAGAACAAGTCGTAAATCAAAAAGGAGCTGTGTGTAGCAAGGAACAACATCATTTTTCATTCTAGTGTTTGAGATGAACCACAAATACAGTAACTATTTACATAAGGAACTGAGGAGATTTTTTTTTTTTTTAAAAAAAAAAAGCCTTGACCTTTAGAAAGTTTGTAAAATACTAGTTTATTCATACTTTCAAATGTCTAGTAGAATATCTGAAGACAGACAATGGTACAGGCTTGAATTCTCTGTTAGTATGAGTTCCCCAAGAATAAACCACGACAAATTCCTTTACTAGCAGACCTGCACCTACACGTTTCTTGTTTTCTTGTTTCCCCACATCAACTCCCGTTGGTCAGACACGCAGTGTTCTTCATCATCCTGCTTTGCCTATGGCAAACAAACCAGCCACCTGTATTTCCTGAGCAAAAAACACAGTGCAAAACAAGCCTAACCCTCCTCCTGGGCTGCTGTATCAAACATGATTTGACTACAGAAAATCAAGCAGTAGCATACTAGTTTTGTCACTACAAAGCATAACACACTGTGCTTCAACACAAGGAAGAAATTAAGAAATGCCAATTCTGCATGATGTTTCAGTTCCTTTCTATTTCAGTCTCCTATAAGCCCTCCCTCACATTACCTGCTGTACCAATTTGTACCTTGCTCCACACTTCAATTTTGCTGGCAGCTGTGCTTCAAGAACTTGCAAGCTGTTCACAACAACAAAACCACCCAAAAAACCCGAAGCGTGGTGTGGATACGGTTATGGACAAAATTATGTGATTGCCCTTTTCTTAGCAAAGCTTGTACTTTTTATTATTTATTTTATTGATGTAGATCATCAGAGATTTTTGCTTGCACAGGTGTACTTACAAAACTTCTGAGGACAGACAAGTACTTATTCTGATTTTACCTGTGCCAGTAAGGCAGTCACAACAGACCTACTAATTAAGAGTTATACTACATAAGTACACTAGTTCTGGTGTTTGATATCCCACTTTAGAATAGAACAACTCAGAATATTTATCAATTCCCCACTTTAGATCTAAAACACTCCGCTTCAGTGAAAGCATTTTTCCCTATTTTATATGTAGCATCCTTTGATCAAACTGTTACCGAGGACAGTTTCATGGGAACATTAAAAGTCACTTACAGGTCAGCCATGAGGTTCATAATAGAATTTGGATTCAAGAAAGACAAGAATAAATGTTACGCTTTATTACTTGCTTGAGGTGAGCTCAGTATGTTTTTCTTGTAGTAACTTCTGAATACCAGATGTACAAAATTTACACTGTCAATAAACTAAATTTACTAAATTTATTACACTGTTAATAAACTAAAATTAATATTGACCCCTCATTAAAAGTTGTCTACACTAACGGGTTGATTTTGTGCAGCTTTTAAACTCTGTTAAAGGCTTGAACAGGCTGAAACTCTGTTGAATGCCTGTAAGCTTAAAAATTGCACACTTATATGAAGTGATAAAAATCCAGGCTGTCTTCCTCTCAACGCTCTGCCCAAAAGCCACAGTATTTCCGATCTCCCCATTCAGCCAGAGGGTTTTTTGTCTGATAAATTACAATGGGAAAAAAAAATTCTACATAAAGCCAACAAAATTTCATTTCAAAACAGCTTTATTAGCATATTATCCACGATAGCATAACACATATTGGCTAACAGCTCAATGATTGCTTTTTTATTTAAAAAAGTAATAATAATAAAAACCCCTAACCAAAAAAACTCCCCAAAACAACCCTAAGAAAAGCAACCACAAAACTATCACACACACACACCTTGCTGACTCCAGTCAAATGTAGTTTACACATCAAATTTGTAACTGCAGCAAAGCCAAGTTTACACATACTGTTATAACTTTTTAAAACTAAGCTCAGACCTTGGAGTATCAGCTACAGAATGCATACCAAACCACAGCTGAGTATTACAGCATTAAAGTGTACATATTTACATATAAAACACATATTTTTTATATATATATATATATAAAAATGCATTAAAGTATATATATATTTTATGCTTAGGTTTTTTGGTTTTGTTGTGTGGCGGTTTTTTTTTTTTAATATATTTATTGCTAGTCCAAAGCAACTAAGATGTGCATTGGTAGGATTCAAAAAACCATTGTGCTACTCTGGTTCAGTTTCTGTGCAACAGGCAGACTGTAACTCTGCACAGATGTCTGCAATAAAACTTCTTCAATTTTGGTTTACAAGCCAAACAAACACCAATGCTTTTTAATATATATATTTTTTTTATCCATATGTCTCATTAAGAACTGCTTTTCCCCATTATTTTATTTGCTGGTTTTTAAGTTTTTAAGCTTCATATTAATGCATGGTTTTATTACTAAAAAGCAAACAAAAACCCCAACAATCACCACCCCCTCAAAAAAACCCCATCCAAACCAATGATTTGTTGCACAAACTTATCTATACCATTTCCACTGTTCCCTCGGCTATGCACTACACATTCCTAGTAGAAGACTGACATTTTCTGTTAAAAACACTGAAATAGGAGTAATCTGAAATGTGGTGTAAGATGGTCTTTCAATATAAACAGCATGGGAACACCAATTCCACAACAGAAGATGCCGATCACACGTCTCCAGGAGTTCAAACACAAGTTTTCTCTGCGTAGTTATTTATTGGTTTGGTTTTAATTAAATATCTCAAAATACAATATTAAGAGTGACATTTTGTATGCTTTTAAAGTTAATTTTCTTGAGGACTGCAGTTAATCGGCTCTCCCAATTTTAGAATAGGAGTAGCTAGTTTTGTTGAGATTTGCCATCACTGCTAGGATATGGGTAGAGATTAACTGAAAACCAAAAGGACCCCTTTTTCGGAGGTTCATAATAGAATTTGTATTCAAGAAATAGAAGAATAAATATTATGTCTTATTAGTGGCTTACTCTTGGAATGGCAGTGTTTATTATCCACAGTGAATTTGTTTGCAAGTAGCAACAGAAGAACGTGGCTTAGAAATTTGAGTCAAGAATTTAAAAATAACATTTCAATAAAGCTTTTTAAAAATGTCTACATCGTCTCTTCTGTAAATGTAGTTTTATCATTCAACTCGGCCACTATAAAGTTGATCAAAATATTATTTAAGTCACAGGGTAAAAAAGAATAAAAACAGGTTTCAGTTAAATCTAAAATGTATTTATTGTAGACAATACAAGTGGACCAAATCCTGTCTGAAGCTGCCCAGGATATAGCAGTACAGAATCCACCTATTTGTCAATAAGAAATGGTAAACAATGCGATGTTGTATTGCAGAGAGGCTCATTGACACAGTAATTCTGAAAAATAAGCAACTTNCAACAACAAAACCACCCAAAAAACCCGAAGCGTGGTGTGGATACGGTTATGGACAAAATTATGTGATTGCCCTTTTCTTAGCAAAGCTTGTACTTTTTATTATTTATTTTATTGATGTAGATCATCAGAGATTTTTGCTTGCACAGGTGTACTTACAAAACTTCTGAGGACAGACAAGTACTTATTCTGATTTTACCTGTGCCAGTAAGGCAGTCACAACAGACCTACTAATTAAGAGTTATACTACATAAGTACACTAGTTCTGGTGTTTGATATCCCACTTTAGAATAGAACAACTCAGAATATTTATCAATTCCCCACTTTAGATCTAAAACACTCCGCTTCAGTGAAAGCATTTTTCCCTATTTTATATGTAGCATCCTTTGATCAAACTGTTACCGAGGACAGTTTCATGGGAACATTAAAAGTCACTTACAGGTCAGCCATGAGGTTCATAATAGAATTTGGATTCAAGAAAGACAAGAATAAATGTTACGCTTTATTACTTGCTTGAGGTGAGCTCAGTATGTTTTTCTTGTAGTAACTTCTGAATACCAGATGTACAAAATTTACACTGTCAATAAACTAAATTTACTAAATTTATTACACTGTTAATAAACTAAAATTAATATTGACCCCTCATTAAAAGTTGTCTACACTAACGGGTTGATTTTGTGCAGCTTTTAAACTCTGTTAAAGGCTTGAACAGGCTGAAACTCTGTTGAATGCCTGTAAGCTTAAAAATTGCACACTTATATGAAGTGATAAAAATCCAGGCTGTCTTCCTCTCAACGCTCTGCCCAAAAGCCACAGTATTTCCGATCTCCCCATTCAGCCAGAGGGTTTTTTGTCTGATAAATTACAATGGGAAAAAAAAATTCTACATAAAGCCAACAAAATTTCATTTCAAAACAGCTTTATTAGCATATTATCCACGATAGCATAACACATATTGGCTAACAGCTCAATGATTGCTTTTTTATTTAAAAAAGTAATAATAATAAAAACCCCTAACCAAAAAAACTCCCCAAAACAACCCTAAGAAAAGCAACCACAAAACTATCACACACACACACCTTGCTGACTCCAGTCAAATGTAGTTTACACATCAAATTTGTAACTGCAGCAAAGCCAAGTTTACACATACTGTTATAACTTTTTAAAACTAAGCTCAGACCTTGGAGTATCAGCTACAGAATGCATACCAAACCACAGCTGAGTATTACAGCATTAAAGTGTACATATTTACATATAAAACACATATTTTTTATATATATATATATATAAAAATGCATTAAAGTATATATATATTTTATGCTTAGGTTTTTTGGTTTTGTTGTGTGGCGGTTTTTTTTTTTTAATATATTTATTGCTAGTCCAAAGCAACTAAGATGTGCATTGGTAGGATTCAAAAAACCATTGTGCTACTCTGGTTCAGTTTCTGTGCAACAGGCAGACTGTAACTCTGCACAGATGTCTGCAATAAAACTTCTTCAATTTTGGTTTACAAGCCAAACAAACACCAATGCTTTTTAATATATATATTTTTTTTATCCATATGTCTCATTAAGAACTGCTTTTCCCCATTATTTTATTTGCTGGTTTTTAAGTTTTTAAGCTTCATATTAATGCATGGTTTTATTACTAAAAAGCAAACAAAAACCCCAACAATCACCACCCCCTCAAAAAAACCCCATCCAAACCAATGATTTGTTGCACAAACTTATCTATACCATTTCCACTGTTCCCTCGGCTATGCACTACACATTCCTAGTAGAAGACTGACATTTTCTGTTAAAAACACTGAAATAGGAGTAATCTGAAATGTGGTGTAAGATGGTCTTTCAATATAAACAGCATGGGAACACCAATTCCACAACAGAAGATGCCGATCACACGTCTCCAGGAGTTCAAACACAAGTTTTCTCTGCGTAGTTATTTATTGGTTTGGTTTTAATTAAATATCTCAAAATACAATATTAAGAGTGACATTTTGTATGCTTTTAAAGTTAATTTTCTTGAGGACTGCAGTTAATCGGCTCTCCCAATTTTAGAATAGGAGTAGCTAGTTTTGTTGAGATTTGCCATCACTGCTAGGATATGGGTAGAGATTAACTGAAAACCAAAAGGACCCCTTTTTCGGAGGTTCATAATAGAATTTGTATTCAAGAAATAGAAGAATAAATATTATGTCTTATTAGTGGCTTACTCTTGGAATGGCAGTGTTTATTATCCACAGTGAATTTGTTTGCAAGTAGCAACAGAAGAACGTGGCTTAGAAATTTGAGTCAAGAATTTAAAAATAACATTTCAATAAAGCTTTTTAAAAATGTCTACATCGTCTCTTCTGTAAATGTAGTTTTATCATTCAACTCGGCCACTATAAAGTTGATCAAAATATTATTTAAGTCACAGGGTAAAAAAGAATAAAAACAGGTTTCAGTTAAATCTAAAATGTATTTATTGTAGACAATACAAGTGGACCAAATCCTGTCTGAAGCTGCCCAGGATATAGCAGTACAGAATCCACCTATTTGTCAATAAGAAATGGTAAACAATGCGATGTTGTATTGCAGAGAGGCTCATTGACACAGTAATTCTGAAAAATAAGCAACTTAAAAAAAGAAACAAACCAAAAAAAGCCCCACGAAAATCACACAACCAACAAGCCCCTCCTCTAAACACACAAACACATTCAATACATCCCAAAGAGTAAATCAAAGCTGTTTTAATAGCTCCAAAATTTCATCTGATCTTCTAGGAAAATATCACTACAGATGTGGATGGATAAATAAATAAATAAATAACATACTATGGTTCTGATAAATCACCAACACTGTACAAATTATTTTAAAAGCTCTAATAACACAAAATATTTGGGTTTACAATACTGAATACTAGATTAATAATAATAAAATCCATCCCCAGTACTGTAGAGAGTAGTGGCTTGTTTTGACTAAACCGCCAATGTCAGATGGAATGACTCCACTGGCATCACTGAGCCAAGGCTTAATTTACTCTCATGCAGCACTTATCTCTACTGCCTCCTCTAAGCAGTCGCACCATGGACTGGGTCAGAGAGCTGATCCAATTTAAAAAAAAATAAAAATAAAAAAAAGCACTGCAGAAAAAACAAATTAGTATATGGCTCATGCCATAATTACCCAACTACACCAGCACAGCAACAGCTACGGAACTTGGAGAGGCTGCCCTGAGCCAAGCCTAGAAACAACGCTTGCCTTCACTCTCCAAACGCAGCCTATCCTCATGTAAGGACATCTTTACCTTTATTATGCTCTGCTGTCCTCCCACCAGTTTCCTAATTCCCATGTCATGTGCCATGACAAGTCCTCCAACAACTGACTTGCAGGGAGAAATTGAAGAGTAACTGTAGCAATAAGAACCAGGGAGGAGGACCCAAAATAGACCAAGGAACCATTGCCGATGAAATTATCTTGTCTGTGTATAAATCTGGCTACCTTGCATTATATGCCTACTACTGGAATCACCTGTGAATTTAGCATTTTAAGACTTTCATTCAAAACTAAAAATAGAAGACACACTTTCCCAATGGAAGTGTTTTTCTCCGTTCTATCTAGTTCTTTCATGTCTGTTCCATCTGTCTTGCAGAAACCCATAATTACGGAACACCAAGAGTACAAATACGGAGGATGATTTCTTTCACAGACAAGCAGCAATTTCTTCTATTTTGAGGAGAATTCCCTGCTGTTATGACTTAACACACAGCACACAGATCATTTAAGAAGCCACGATATGTGCTAGCTTAAATGTGATTACCATATTACACATCCAGTTACCTGTCAAAGCTTCAAGCAAATTAAAAGGAATTGCATAAATAGGATCAGAATAGTAAGCAATAACCTAGAAAACTGATGGATGTCAACCAGGCACTCCAGGAAGGTAAGTCCCCACACGAATTACTGAACACATACAAGACTGTAAAGTACAGCACAGTCATTTGGACAACTTGCTCAATGTAAGGTTAGACATGAGATGTCACAACACTCACTGTCTTACACATATGAAAAAGACTCATCAAGTTTTTTAATTCCTCTTTTTTTTTAATCTTCAGAAAATCCTACCTAAAGCATGCCGTTTCATTTTTTTGGCTTGTATAGAAATGCCAGCCCATTTTAAAAGTCATTTGGTATGAGCCACCCATGAGAAGCTACACTAGATGTTTTGCTCTGCTGCAGAGAACCATTTTCTAAAGCAGCATAGTAACAGGAAGAAGGAAGATTGTGGGATCTCCATCCCTGGAGGTTTTCCAGACTTGGCTGAACAATCACTTCTGACCTAATTTAGCTTTAGTAACATTCATGCTTTGAGAAGAAGGCTGGATGGATGGATGACCAACCTCCACTAAATACTAGATTCGTGTCCTGGGTTTGGCTTGGATGGAGTTGATTTTCACGGGAAGCTGGGAGGGGCCACAGCCAGGACAGCTGACCCAAACTAGCCAAGGGATATTCCACTTCATGTGTCACGCTCAGCATGTGAACTGGTGGAGCTGGTTGGGGAGGGCACTGCTGCTCAAGAGCGGGCTGGGCATGGGTTTTCTGGGTGGTGAGCAATCGCATTGTGTATCCCTAGCTTTGTATATTCTTTTATTGTTATTACTGTTATTGCTTATCTCTTGCTTCGCTGTCCTGTTAAACTGTTTTTAACCCAACCCACAAGTTTTACCTTTTTGTTCTGATTCTCCTCACCATCCCACTGAGGGGGCGGATGAGTGAGCAAGGGGCCACATGGCACTCAGTTGCAGCTGGGGCTAAACCACAGCTGCTGGCTAGATAATAATTAAGACACTAATGGCTGTGTTTGCAAAATTTGAAAACAAACAAACAAGAAACAACCAACAACAATAAAACACCAACATGTCTAGACCACCTGGCAAATTCATGGCTTTTCGAATATTCCAGTCAACTTAAAATCCTAACAATCCTCAAGCTCCTACAGAGAATTAATCAGCCTTAACTGCTGGGCAAAGAAAGCTGTCATCTGAACCATTCAGATTTTTTTTTTAGACTTGGACAACTGTCCCTCATTATCCGATTATTTACTGATTGACACATTTGAAACAATATATTCCTTATCACAAAATCAGTTACATCTGGTTGAAAATCTTAAAAACCTCACAAATTTAGAGAGCCAAATACTTTTCTTTTGGTTACTGAACTGTCATGATAGGTAGACATACTGCACGACAGAAATAGATGGCGTGAGCATCTGGTATGGAGATACTAGCAAGTAAGGCATGGTATTGACAGAAGCTATTTTGTAAGTAAATTCAGAAGTAGAATATGAAATAAGAGTTCCAAAACAATGCTGAGATCAACATTCTTTCAGCACTGCTGGAATTGAGTATATGAAGAAACATAACCAACCTTCCAAATACCCTGGCATTACTTCTCTAATGACATACCCATTCAATTAAAAACCTACATACACGTATAGTGTCAGCCACAAGATACTTTTATTCTAAAAATGAATGTCACTTGGATTTTTTTTAATAATGTACATAAGCATCATTTTATCACACCAGATACTTCCATTTTGCTGGAGCAGCCCCCAGACATAAGGGCAGAAGCAAGTGCAGACAACCCTTCTCTTTCAAAGTGAATGCACCAACAGAAGTATCTGCATCCCAAAATTCATACAAAAGACTCAATTTCTGGAGTCACAGCAATCACAGCAGGCATTAAGTTCCAGAAACCGATGACTGCAAGTCCTGATTTGGAACAAGAAGTGCTGGTTTTTTTAAACAAATGAAGAAAAAGCAGCTATAGGATAAGGATAGGTCCTGATAGAACATGAACAAACAATTACCAGGAAGAAATTTAAAAACCAACGGAACAGGAGGTAGGGATCAGCAGCTTTTACAACACAGGTAGGCCTTTGGTCAACTTCCACAGGGGCCTATACACTACAAACTATGAGAGAAAAAGCAGGACCATCACAAAGTTTCTCAACAACACAAATTTGCTCTTGGTCAACCACTAACTGAAAAAAAAAAGTGCATAGAATGAAAGGACAAGCAGCAGAAGGAATACACTGTGGCGGTGTTGTTTTGGGTTTTTTTGGTTGGTTGGTTAGTTTGGTTTTGTTTTGATGAAAGGCTCAGTATGGTGGATGTTGTAAAACATTCAAACCTTTCATCTGAAAAATAACAAAAATTGGAAAAGGCTTACAGAAGGGCTGAAGGGATCACTGAAAAAAGCTCCTAACCCAGCAGGTTAGGAGTCTTCAAGTTTCAAAAGAGATAATTTCCAGAGGAAATGGTATCAATCTTGAACAAAACAAATAAGCATCAACTGTTCATTTTCACTTCCAAAATAAGAACTGGTCACCCCTTGAATGCAGCTGATGGCAGCCAAGCTTAAAACAGAACAAGGCGTTTCTTCATGCACTGGATGGCCAGCCAGCGAGACTCCTTGTCAAAGCACACAGCAGATGCTAAAAGCCTCAAGGTTTCTGTGGCCTCAAGGGGAGGCAGCACAAGTCTTGGAAGACAGTTGGAAGCTGGGAGAGTTCTCAGAGAGTATCACACATGGTGCCCTGTTCTTAGTCCTTCCAAGAAATCTGCTCATGGCCACTGCTGGCAACAACATTCTGGTCCAGACAGGCACTTGGTTTGAATTAATATGGGCACTTTAAAGAGACGCTGCTAACGAGCTCTCTTGCAAGAGCAAAGCTGGCAGAGCACAGCAGTCTCCAGGTTTTAAAACTGAACGTCTTATCAAGAAGGGCAGATGAAGACTCCAGGAGAACAGTACAGCTACTTCTACTGCCTCCCTACTGCCAGTATTCCTACTTTGTGTCTCCAACCACACATCACCTTCCGAATTTTCTCCTTCACCTTATAAGAATACCTTAGCTACTACACAAAAAGATACCTACATGAAACAACGCATCACGATAATCCAGTTCTGCAGTCCAGCCTTGTTATGTCCACCAAACCCCAATACTGGCTCTGCAGGATCCACTGGAGGGGTAACAGCTGGGAAATTCTCAGCTGATCTAAAACACTGGGCAGGAGCACGAGCTGAACAGTCCAATAGCTTCGACCAATAAATGTTTTTTTCTTTAGCAGAAATACTGCCTCGAATGGTATGCAAGTGCTATATTAACCAAAATGAAAAGCTATTCGTCTTAATGAAGTGCAAACGAAAGTATTGTTTCATGAAGCAAAATGCAACTGCACCAGATGCTACTGCACTGCAGCCTGTATATCTTTGTTTAATATAACTTCTTCTTGGACTCAGTTTGATAAAGTAATTGCATGCAAGAATTTGCACCCTATTTATTTTTCTGCAGCTTGCAAAACAGACAACAGATTTTCAGCTGGAAGAACAGAACAGCATCCTACACAATAAAAGAACATGGCATCTACTTCTTCTACAGAAGGTGTATTTGCAGTTAGACCACCTGAACAAAGTACACGCATATCTACCCACAGATGGCAGGTGGGCCTGCAACATTTTAATGAACGGTGGGTATGGAACTGAATGGTTACTATTCTAAACTCTTGTAACTTTGTGTCACAACTGCAGGTAAGGGCAATAATGATCAAATATATTTATCTGTAGAAACTGAATATAAGCTAATTATTTCAGCTAATTAAGTAAAAGCATCACGCATTAGCAAAATAGCAAGTTTGCTTCTATCTTTCATATAAAGAATTTTATAAAGTTATAGGCAAATTATGTGCAGACCCTGGCAAAGAAAGAATCACCAGCACAAATGAACTTGTTCTGCATGTACAAAACAAGAGTTCAACGGCTTATTGTGAGCGTAAAAGACTTCTTCCCATAAATGTATTTACATACAATTTATCCACTACAAAAGTCAGCAATTTTCACTTCATTGCAACTCTCTCAACTATTTGGTCAGCTAGCTGCTACCTTGCCTTAAGCAAGCACTTAAAATCCTCCCCCTTTGGTTTCGCAGAGCAAGCGTTTGAGGTCATTTTAAAAGGGCAAAACTTGGCACAGAGCAGGGTCTACACTCCTACTCCAACAGGACTCCGGAGTGGAGGGGACAATTAAAGTTCACGTGCAATCTCCGAGCTGCTCACCATCACAGCATAGACAGGATTCACACTGTAGCCCTGAGCAAAAGTCACACAAATGAAAGGATTAAAAAAAAAAAAAAGGTCCCCTTCTGCTTCCCCCCTCCTTATTCCAGTCCAGCCTTAAAACCAGAAGTTGGACAATGGGTACCACAATTATGAAACTGAATTATAAGTCATTTTTCCTGGAGACATTACCATGTACAACTGACATTTAATTTATTAAGAAAACAATGAACTGTCCAAGTTCCTCAAGAAATCTCTAGAACACAAAGCTGATCACATCAAGACCCATCTAACTGTAACAAAAAATGGGCACAAATTTGAATTGTAAACTATTTTTTTAAAATAATATAATTAAGACTTCCTTTGACCTTGTTAACAGGGATGCTAAAATGTTAATTCTCAACTTACTGTTTATGCTAAGGTCTGTTTCACATTTTCTCTTCCTTCTGCCTAGCCAGTGACTAAATTATTAGGATATTGTGAAATATGCAATAGATTTTTTCCAGTTATTAGTCATTATGGTAAAAAAAAAAAAACAAAAACAACACAACAACACACACACACACAAAAACAACCACACACCAAAGTCCCACCACACACCAACCTAAACGAAAAGCCCACAAGAATTCAGATTATAACAGTTCTCCTAATACTACGAATCTGAAAGTTCCTGTCTTGTTTTTTTGGTTCAAATTATTTGGTAATTATCTGGTCCCAATATCTTGGTCCTGCTTTAGAACAGTTTGAGAATAAGATTCCTGTAAAAACTGAAAACCTGAAAGACCAGTTGTGAAAGGGAACACTTACCTCAGCCCAATGTTAAACTCACTGGCTAGAAGAGTTTAAGTGACATACGCAGACAGAAATTAAGTGTGCACATGTTTAGAGACAGAAAGTAGGAAAATGAAACACAGCTCTTTGCTGATGCTAACGTACCTATAACGACGCCAACAGCAGCACAACAAAAAGCTCTCAAAAATCCATCCATACAAGAACTAGAACATAGGCAATTTTAGCTGTAACCAAGGAACGGGCTATTAACTGTTTTCACAGAAAAGCATGTATTTAAAACTTATTATTGTTAAACTAGTATAATTCATCCTGACCTAAAGACCAGCACAGAAGTCGGCAGACACGTAAACTCCAATTAATGCACAGTATTACTTTCTTTATATGAACACGTTTTTTCATATGTATACAAAAATGGCCTATACAGTTGAACACAGAACATCCTTCCAAGTCCTTTCACCTTCTAACAACCTTTTATACACCAAATTACACCTTTTTAAGTACATCTCTTTTCATATCCCTAACTTGTGCAAAGCCAGTTAATCTGACAAAGGTTTTGTAAACTAAAAAAAAAATCCCTATGGAATGTGTGCATTGGAAATTTAGGTCTACCAACTATATTAACTATATCATCACTACAGTAAATACCAAAAGAAATGTCTCTTTTACTCTGTTTTGCACCATTCTGAAGATGTTATATAAATATTTGAATGAAAGTAATTGCAGAGGACTTGCCAACCAAGCTTTTCAGATAGGAACAGCAAATCGAAACAAATATTTGAAAAGTGAGAACCTACAAGAAAATATACCTGAGCTGCATTTCTTTCCTTTGCCCAAAGAATTCCATTTTGCCTATACAACCTATACTTGTTTGCTTTCAGATAATGTTTTATTACATCATCAATATCTGATTTTACAACATAACCAGAAAATGTGAAAAGTTTACTTAGCATTTCAGGTACAACAGGTAATTAGAAAGAGAAACGCATCTTTAAAGCATTAATGCTATTTAAATAAACTTGTGTAGTGCAGACAGACTTCCAGCAGAGCTCTCCATAAATCAGAATCCATTGGAGATAGACAGTAGATGACCTTTACTTGACTTTCCTATAAAAAAGTTCAGCAGAAAAAATGGCTTCACAGCCTCAATGTAATAATCAATAACTAAACCACTAACACTGGTCTAAGTTACCAAACAGAATGCCAGAGACTCAGGAAAAGCATCTGGTCTTTCACTAAGACACAGCAAAATCTCATTAGTGAAATTAAAGCAAAGTCCAAGACTGTTTTCAAGACAGCTTTGTTTCTGTAGCAACTGGCATGACTGACAGGTCATATACTGGTAAAAGTCTTACTTTACAAGGCAGCTTTACATTATCATCTCGACTTAACCAGCAATTTAGAAAACCTAGCAATGCTTGTCTGAAACACAGCCTGAAGTAACTTAGTTAAAAGCCAAATAAAACATCAACACAGTGGATCCCAGAAAACAGACTCCAAGAAGTACCTCAGGAGCCCAGGAAACAGCGAGGCAGCCCAGTCACACCTTTCAAAAACTTCTGCTCTCCGAGCAAAACCCCAATTTTATTTACCAAAAAACAGCTATTAAGTACCATTTTCATAATAAAGACAAGCTTCCCCATGCTCTACATCCCTACTTAAACGCCTAACAGATACAGTTTACCTGGTAAATTCCTCAATAGAGCCTTACATCAAAATGAGGTTTAGCAAGCTGTTCCTAAGTCCTGCCATTACACGGCATCTGTCTGTTAACATTCCAATACACAGCCTCCTCTCAAGAATTTTGTTTCACATTATTCAAACCCTCAGGCTGTCAAATTTCCCCCCTCCCCAGAAAATTCTGTCTTTCTCTTGGGTCAACTACAGGGTATCCGGCCCATGTTCCAGGGCCACCAGCCGGGGGACCGCCACTCACAGAGATCTGGAAATCTCCAGCACTCAACCAAGTAATGTTTTCTTCAGAATTTACAAGAAAAACTGAGTCATTTCAATATTATGGTTTACGTAATCATGCATAGCTTGTTGGGGGGGTGGAGGGAAGAAAAAAGAAAAGAAAAAAAACCCCACACCTTAAAAGAGCAGATAATGTTTACAGAAATAGTGAAAGACCGTGAATTCCACCATTAATGAGTTTTACTGTGTACGTATGTTTGGATTGTACAAAAAACATATGCAAATATGTTGAAATTAATAAAAATACAAAGACACAAAATTAATAGGAGAGCTGAGTAGCTATAAGTTTCAAAAGGTTAAACTAAATCGAATTACATCATCTGAATTTGTTCCCAGCCATGAAGATAAACACACGCAGTGGTCTGGCCACATATAAAAAGAAGAGAAACATCTCTAGTTTTGGCTGACAGCTCTCTATAGCTCTGTAACTATATTTTTATTTCCATGGCTGTGGGAGAGGTCTCTACTCTTAATCTAGACCCTGATAGAAATTACTTGTAGTTAATATCAGACTAGTTTTAACAGTTCATCTTGTATCTCAACCCTGAGTAACACATCTTGCTCTCCTGGGCATCATCCAGTAACCGCTTATGTCTGATACGTTAAAACGTTTCTTTGGGACCAAACAAACTATGACCTCTGCTTTAATTTTACATGTGACCCAGATCGGGTCCCACAGTTAAATATATCAGCACTCCCAGTGCTAATCAGTTACTTTCTCTGAAAGTCTACTTTAAAAATGGGTAAACTGAGTGAAAAACCCCACTTTGCTTGCTCTGTGTCAGCTTTTAAAGATTTGTAGCTGTTGTGCCACAACTGCAGAGGGAAAATGGGCAAACTAGCAATGCAGATTTTATATTTGGAATTTTAAAGCTACTGATGTTTTTCATCTCCAGAAGTGGAAAGACAAGAGCGTAAGAGATAAATCTAGTAAAAGTAGGTATGATTTTACCAATATATGCCACTGATCAGTTCAATTGCATTTACCCATTAGAAATATTTTCTGCAAAAACCAGTGGGGTAGCGCCTGTCGCTTTCATGGGAACTTTCGAATTAACGTCCTCGTATTATTTTACTGTTTTCCATCAAGTGGGAATTTCCATGATGTGACTGACGGGTTACAGATTACCCTATGCTACAAACCAGATGACTACTTAAAAAAAAATAAAATAATTCTCAACTGTAATTCTTTGCCATCTTCAACATACAGAAGCGGACAGGCAAAAGGATAAGAGTCCAGAAGACACCCATCTTGATTTATTTCAAATTCTTGTTTGTCTTTAGAAGAGGTCAAGACCTGAGAAAACAGAAGTGGTTCCACAGTGGTGTAAAGGCTCCCACAGAGCAACGCTACGTTTAATCAAATACAACCTCACAAAATGTTTAATAAGCAGGACATCTTTTTTAAACATTAAATTCTGATTAAACCTGTATCAGAAGGCTCTTCTAAGACTAAGATTTCTCATTATAAAAGATTAATTAATAAAGATCTTGGTCATAACTACAGCTTTTACCATAATGCAGTTTTCGGACCACAATAAGATAAAACTGATCTCAAATTTGATTCGGGAGATAGGAAAGCATTGCTATGAAACATTATTAGGCATTTGAAGCAAACCAAAAGAACACCGGTGTTCTCAACAGCTAAACCTGAAGTAATTTTGACCAATTCTATAAGGGAATTTGAAAGGTTCAGTTTTATACATTTGCTACTTGAAACAACCATACTTCTCCTCCTTAATGAACACTGCATTAAGATGACCTTATTTTTTCAAGTATGCCATTGCTTTCTCTGTCTATTGCATGTATACTCAGATCCTATTTAGATTTGTAATAATTATATTCACATTATATTCTCTACAGTTTGCACAGGTTCCCCTACAGTATTAGAAGCTCTCAATAGATGTTTATTCCAGTACTTCTTAGAATATATGGAAATATTTCAATAGGCACCAAATCAGATACTATAAAGCACAAGTATTAGTTTTATGAGAGATATATTGAAAGGTAAAACCTCCGGGAGAAAGAAAGGTACAGATCAACAGCCAACTTAAAAAAAAAAATCCTCAAGAGATAATTTAATTTTTAACTTACAACTGTCATAGATCCTATATTTTTCCCCAGTTCTATATTCTTCTGAAGACAGTAAATGCCAATATACTTACAAATAAAAGGAAAATACATGAGTGAAAAGCTCAGCTACATTTCTGGTTAAGCTGAAATCACATCTACTAAACTGGTTTTGGAACAGTCTTGTAAAATTACCTCGTATGGTGGGGTACCAAATGCATGAATACCATCATTTGCAATTCTTCTTAAGCAAAACAAAACTAAACATTAGGTCTCACTGGTGCCCAGCGACCCACCAAGCTGCCTGCGAGTTCTCTGTACTCCAAGGGCTGAAGTCAAACTTTCATCCTTCTCCCAGCTCCCTCTCGGTGCTAACACAAATAGGGCAGGTTTGCCCTTGTTCTTCCTCCACCCTTTCAAAGATACAGGAATCTTTAGTACAACTGCAAATTCAAAATAGTTTCTATCATTGTTCTTTCACAGGACTCTTCAAATAAAATGTAGAAGGAAAGATATAGACTTTGTAGTACTATGTCTTCCAAGACCAAAAATACCGACCCAAACTTAAGTTGCCAAAAACATACCACAGCATATTTTACTTTAGAAGTATTTTAACTAATATTTCTTTCCTCCAGTTACATTCTGAAACTAACAGTGCCCATTTACCCCTACACAAATCTCATGTCATTTTTTCGTAGATCATCGATCTTATGAATATTTTCATCAACAGTCAGAAATCATCAATATAAAAATGAAATTAGTTTGATGCATTGCAAATATAATGTAGCAAACAGAAAAATCTTCAGCTGCTTTTCAGTATAAAAAGCGTGAAAAAAAAAGTGGACAAACCCACCAAAAGCAGTGGTTGTAGTTTGGGTTTCCAACAATACAGCCCTTCTAGTGACAAACTAGCCTGGACTATAGAACCATAAACACACGAACTCACATTAACTGAAGATTCTGAATATGCATTTCCCCAGTAAATTAAGGTAATCAATAAAATATGTGACTGTGGCAGTAGTTTATTCCAATAAACATCTTCTGTCCTGGAAGACTACAATTACTTCAGCGGGCTGGGGAAAAGAAGAGATGATACTGGTGTAGTGGGCAGTTGCAGCCACAGGCAAAAATGGGATATGAGAGAAATTTAACAGAATTGCTGGATATTTTTCACGTGTGACATGAGAAGAAAAAAAAAAAGTTGCATAGCCGCAAACTTCCCTGTTATCTTAAAACAATTTGGTTTCACAATATCCAAAGCCTTACCTCTGTATAGAACACATAAATGTGTAACAGCAATCTATTTTTAAGCTTTCTGCCAGATGGGTAAACACCTCAAGCACACCCACAGATACTAATGAAAACCACCTTGGCCTCCTTCAGGAAGTCATTCAACACTTCGCAGAAAAAAAATAGGAAGTTGTTGATAAACCGCTTGCAAGAACTACTTCCTGTAGGAAAAATAATTACTAGACTTGTTTGCTGGACAACCAGTTAACTTCTCCTCACGTTATGAAACGAGAAGAGGTATTACACGAGCCTTGTCAGAACTAAAAGCATAACACCAAGTTAAAACGATACAAGAGTAATGCTAAAATTGAGCTAAACTTATTTTTTCTTTCAGCACGCTGCTGTCTGCTGCTCTCACGGCGCATTATCTTTTGCCTCGAGAGCGATCCCCCGTCTTTGCCCACAGTTCACCGAAATGTCAACCAGCAGCTGGCCAGCAGGAAGCGGTTACAAAGCGATGCCGTTGACATCGCCACACGAACCGAGCGAGCCTTCCTTACCGCACGCTGAAGAACGGGCTCCAGCGCACCGCGCAGCAATGCTGCGATGACTCAGACCTCACCACTTACTAAGCAGACAAGTCTGAACTTATGAGTTCTATTTAGGAAGCAGTTTCAGTAAAAATTAGTTTTACCAGCTGTATAGTGAGCGTGTCTTAACTCACTGGCCAAAACCATCTGCATTTTCACTAACAGAAGACTATACTCAGGAGCCCTGCTCGTAACAGTGAGATGAACGCTAAGGAGTGGAAATCTGGAAAATCGTATGTCAGGCATCCATACATAAAGGAGCCTATTTATCTAGATGACAGACTGATTTACAAGAGCAGTTCTGCTTCAGACCCTACGCTACCACCCTCACCCTCTTTTAATATGTACAGATACATGTGTGGTGTGTATATAAAATATCGGGCCAAATAACTGCGTGCACGTATCTATATATATGGAGGCAAGTACTTTCTCTCCCATACACACTATTTTTATTTCTTTGTGCAAACTACTATGCTTGCAGTGCTTGATCCATTCATTAGTGGAAGAGACTATATTCCAGGCTGTATTAAATATGGTACTCAATTTTATATTATTCCATTTGCACTGTAGTATATTATGATAACTATAACCATAAGGCTTACTGACATCTGGAAAAAATCTAATACTGTTACCTATTCTGCAAAGATCTTTCTGGAGCCTGAATACCAGGCTGTTGGTGGAGTCGCTACAGAACAGAGCAAATGGAAACAAAGAGTGATGCAGCCAATCCAACAAAAAAGCTGAATACTTGGAAGAGACACTAAAATCTGCATATGGTAAAGGAAACATGTTAAATGTATTTAGCATCAGAAATCTTAGGACTCACACTTCAAGCAAATATTTAAGGTATAACTAGACAAAATGCGAGTTTTAACAGGCATGTAGTTATGAGAGAGAACTTCTTACTCAACACTGAAAAAAACCTCTGAAATACAAACCTGCTACTCAAAAATAACTCTTACATTTCTTTGGATTTCCTAAACATACAAAGGCAGCATTTTGCCACTACTTAAAATGCTTTTTCACAAATCCTCATGAACTCAAACCAAGTTGGTGCAGACAGTATTAAACAACCTTTTAGGTACAAGAAATGTTCTTCAAGTGTGAACGGAGCCTTCAGAACTGTCCTCATTAGACTCTCCCGTACCACAGCACCACCCAAGGAAAGCCAAAAGAAAACAGCCCATTAAGCTGTTTAAAATCTCCCAAGGTCAGCATGTGACCCAGCAGGGAGAGGTTCAAAAAGTACAGGCTTTATTTTTCTTCCTAACAACCTGGTTTGTTGCCACTCCTTTCCCCTTCAAGACACATCCTTCACAGCTAGCAGCTCTTTCAATCATTTACTTTGGATGTCTGCTTGAGAACAAACGATCTTGCTCATGCAGATGAGTTTGCCAGACTTGTGTGTACTTTCCAGTCTCAGGCTCTTTATTGTTCTTGCTGAAACCTGACCCTTTGAAATGGATACCAGGACACCAAGAAAGGACAAAAAAACTTGCAGGGGAAAAAAAAAAAAAAAAAGGA
Source organism: Pampusana beccarii (assembly GCA_013399365.1). Taxonomy (NCBI): domain Eukaryota; kingdom Metazoa; phylum Chordata; class Aves; order Columbiformes; family Columbidae; genus Pampusana; species Pampusana beccarii. The sequence continues at coordinate 137,556 of VWYH01003955.1, read as the reverse complement.
AAAGATATTTTGTGGTAATAATGAAACTGCAGAAAAGCTTTCCAAGAACAAATCTTTCACTCCCATTCCACCTGAATGAGCATAATTTTTTTTAAAATCAATTATAAGAGTGTGAAGACATTTTACATCTCTTAAACTGCTCAATTTTCTGTAAAATTGACAGCATTATCAAAAACACTTGTGATGGTAAAACTTAAAAAATCAAATATCTATTTTTCGTGCTTCATATGCTGCTCTTTAAGAGCTCTCACTAGCACAGTCAAAACAAAGTTTGCTTTTCATTTCAAAACTCAGTCTGTGCTCTCCTCAAGGTCCAATGAGCAACTGTAGCATAAACTTCCCCTGTTCCAAAAATATTTTATATGTGCCCCCTGAAGAGTTCACATTCTAGAATACGCTGATTTGTTAAACTTCACCAAAGAAAACCTCACATCTCCAAGATCTATAGCTAATGCTCATTTTTGCATTCCTAATACGGAATTATTGTTTTCAAAAAGTAACCTTCTGGCTCAGATAACGTCACACAACTGCTGTAACGTCTTTCTGGTAAAAAAAACCCACGACGCTCATTTCTCTGTATGAAAACACCACTGCTATAGGAACAAGAAACAGTTTTAAGAAGTTCTGCAAGTTCCATTTTCCTTGTAGACTATGTAAATTTGTTTTTGAAGCTACAAACTCAATTATTTAAATCGAATGCACATATTAATGACAATGTTTTAGCAAGAAGGGTAGGGATAAAGAAGTTTTACTTGGCTGAAACAAGTTCTACCTAAATAACACACCGTGTTGCCCCTCCCCTCTCCTGGCCCCCAAAATGACATACAATGGGTTATTTAGAGACTTGCAGTTAAATAAAATGCTCAAAATATAGTCAAAACATTTGAGGGCCAGTTATGTGCCTTGGTGGTCACACTTTCAGAAAGAATGACAAGCTCCTGCTGTTTTAGAAAACTACACAGCATAAAGGAAAACGCTCCCTGATGGATTAGGTGTCAGATGGCTCGCATGTTTAACCTCTCTCCAGTTATAGAAAAGGTGATATTAATTCCGCTGCGTGAAAAAGCTACAGCTGTAGGAACAAGAAACAATGTTAGAAGTTCTGCAATTTCCCTTTCACTGCAGGGAATGTAGATGAGTTAGAGTTACAGACCCAAATACTGCAATCAAACACACGTATTAATTTCCCTCATGAACAGAGAGTAGGCAAAAATGCACTGACTGCCTACTTACACCATTATCCTTTTTCAAAAAATAAGAAGTCCTGATATAGTCTCACTACAATAGTTTCTAAAGTTACTCTATATTTTTACATCTGTATCATAAAAACAAGGTAAAATGTATTTTGACCTGCATGAGAACTCTGGCAAGATTCAGTAAATCTAGAAGTCATATTGTTTGAAAATCACTATGTGCATTTCACTGATTTTTAGCACACAATATAATGGATATCATTCTTCAACGAAGATTAAAATACGATAAACACTGACAGAGCACTATACATTTTTTTCAGAAACAGCAGAGAGTTGATATGGGAGGAATACTGAGGTAGCAGGATCTCCTACTTAAAAACAGAAGCATAATTTTTAAAACAGGTATTTAAACACAACGAACCTTACTAAAATTCAAATACTGTAACAAAACAACAACACAGAGACAAAACTAACTGAAAACAACTTTTACTTACTTAAGAAAGTATCTCTGTCCAGATGGTGTCTTAGCCATCTCCCAACCCGGTGGCAAAGGCACATCGTCAGGGATCTCAAATGAAGACTGGCGGAGATGTTGAGAAGATGGAGCTCCAGGTCCAGTCACTACTCCAGAGGGTGTAAGTGTCCCTGGAGAAACGGCTCCCAGCTGCAGTGACGCTGGAGAGGAATGAGCTCGGACATGCTGAGGGGTCAGGGCGCCTGCTGTCCCTGCATCAGTGCTGGCCTGCCAGGAGTGAAATCATTCCCATTAAGATTCTTATATTTCAGCAGAAACGCAGCTGTCAGAAGACATTTCACTTTAAATTAATCTTTCAGAAGAAATTCATAAGTTAGTCATTCTAAAGTTCTGCTTCTGTTCCAGTTATCACTGTGCAAGTGAGCCACCAAGTAGGTTGGTTAAATAGCACCACAAAACCCCTCATAGAAGAAATATTAACTATAAGTATGTGCTAAGTGCCCTTAGTTTTATTTTGAAAACTAAAGTTCTTTTACTCCTTGGCGTAGGGTTAGAAAAAAAACATGCCAGCAGACCTCATACAGCACATTGCATGGGTCACTACTGGACTGCATCCGCCCATCAGCATCCCACCACTTTCTGCTGGAGTTAATTTCTCGCTCTCCTTTTGAAATGGGGGTGTGGGGGTGCAAGGACACCCACACATACACCCTCTGCAGAATTACAAATGATTACACAAGGAGAAAAGCAACAAAGCAATGCCAACCAACAGCAGCAAGCTCTAGGGGAGGAAGACTCCTGAACGCAACCAGAAAACAAACGAGAAAACAAAACCAAAAAACAAAACCAAAAAACCTTTACAATAAGACTGAACACTCAATTTCCTAACCTGCACACAAACCACACTTAAGAGTATCAGGAGCTTATAAAGAGTCTGCCCATGCTTTATCTAAAGCAAAGCTCCAGCAAACTGTTGAACCAGTCAATCAGAAATGACTCACAAACCCATTCATCAGAGTTACCAGTCATAAGTACACAGAACTCCCTTGCCAGTAGTAAATACGTGTCCACCGTGAAACAGAAAAGGCAGCTCTGAAAACCAGATTGACTTTAAAAAAATATATTTACCAATTAATTGATTCGGTAGGTACACCAGAAAAACACGGACACCTATAACAAGATGCACGTAGCAGCCCTTGCCACACCTCTCTACAAAGGGTATTGCACCATACATGAGGCCCCACTTATATACTCCTATGGAGACTGACAGTTCAGTTTCAGTACATCCGTGTGGGAGCACATGCAAAGTTTCATATATTAAATGGGAAACAAAGTACCTTACACTTACATTTAAGTAAAATACACAAGTTGCACATCAACTGAATTTGAGCGATTTTAATTCTTGAGAATTGGGAAGAATTACAAAAATTTAAAGACCTGTTTTGTTGAAAATAATATATTTATGAAAGCAGCCTTATTTTAGAAGTCAGAGAACGAAGCAAATGATTCTCTGGCTTCAGCTGCATCTCAAGTTTATGTTTTAGGAACCACCAACTGGCACAAGGAACAGCGATCCAACTAAATAAGCATTACAGATGAAGAGTAACATACACAAGCAAGATAACACTAAGTTTAAAAGTACAAGTTGTATGAATTTCACACACGTTAAGTGCATTTCAAACACAGTAACTATTCAACTGCAGTTACTGTATTTAACAAGACACAGCACCAAGTGTTAGCTGGATGTATACCAGTTCACATTTGTGAACAATGGAACTGTGGTAAGATTTGCACAGTTTAGAAAAAAACTATACGTAAGAACCTTATTCCTCGCTGGATTTCAGCGTGTCATTAAAAGTCTGCAAGTCAGGAGCAAAAAACTACAGAAGCAACTCAGCCCCACCCCTTTCTATTTTCTTTTCAGTCTTGCAATGTGAAGGCCAGACTGATTTTTCGAGTATTTGGAAAGTGAATTAACTCCCGGGCTGAGCGAGTACGTGCCAAGGTTCAGCCTGGAGTGAACTTCTGAAGCCAAGTTATAAATCCTTCAAAACGGACGTTTAATAATGGAAAAGTTGACAGACCCTTAACAACAGGAGTACCAGGCACCAATGCACAGAGCAAGTTTCACTCCTACTGACTGCACAGATAAAGTGACAATAGCCAATAATAAAACCTACTTTATAGCTTAGCAACAAAGTTCATTACTTAATAAAACACTCGAGCAGGCACAGGCGCCTTCCAAAAAGTTGGTAACAGCAGCCTAAACATTAACTTCCAGCCGTATTCGCACCAACACTGAGGTCTTGGCACACAAGTCACTCTGCCGAGAGCCCGAGCGCTCCCGGAGGCCCCGGGCCGGCCCTGCCCGCATCCCCGGGGCCTGGGCAGCCGCACCCCGCGGGTCCCGGGGGCAGCGGCCCCTCGGCGGCCCCTCGACGCCGTGGGACCTGAAGGGCCGCTCGGGAATTAACTCTGAAACGCGAGGGGGGGCGGGGGGCGCTGATCCCACTGGAACAGCGCGGTGATGAAATGGTGGAAGAGCCACATCCATGTTGTTGGATGGGATGGGATGGGATGGGGGGGGGGTGGGAAGTTTGGCACAACCTCGTTACCCCCTCAGCAGACGGGCAGCTCCAGGAGGATGAGACCCCAAAGAGAAACCCGCCCGGTATCCCAAGAAAAATGTTTTCACGCAACTTTTAAGCGCTGCCCCCGCCACCGCCTCCCCGGCCAAGCCGAGAAAGCGGCCGCGGGTCTCGCCCAGGAGCGGATGCGGAGCCCCAGGCCGGGCCGGGGACAAGGGCCGCCCGGCCGCCCTCCCGCCGCGGCGCCGGCTCCCCTCAGCGCCCGGAGCAGAGGGGCCTCCCGGTGCCCCCGCCCCCGGGGGAGAACAACTACGGGGGGAAGGGAGGAGGAAGAGGAGGAGGGCGGCCTCCCCTGCAAGGCGAGGGAGGAAGAACGGCACCGAGCTCCCCGGCAGCCCCGGCCGGGCGCCCCCCGCCCCGCTCAGCCCCGCGGAGGGCGGATTCCCGCCCCGGCCCCCTCCCCCGCACGCCTCCCCCGGGAGGAGCTCGGCGGCGGCGGGGAGGGA